>JAAGVU020000092.1:27791761-27881553 GCA_011763525.2 Mormyrus iriodes | reverse complement strand
GCTCCATTCTCCAGTCCTGACACTCTCATGCCTATTTTAAGAGCTTTCGGTGGTAGACAGGGGTCAGCATGGGCACTGTGACCGGTCTGCGGCTGCGCAGCCCCAAACACAGCAAGCTGTGATGCGTTGTGTGTCCTGACACCTTTCTATCATAGCCAACATGAACTATTTCAGCAGTTTGTGCTACAGTAGCTCTACTGTAGGATCAGACTGCCCTTGGACTAGTCTTTGCTCCCCACACATGTCAATGAGGTGGGTGCCCATTACCCCATCACTGGTTCACTGGTTGGCCTTCCTTTTACCACTTTGGGCAGGCACAGACCACTGAATACCAGGCACACCCCATAATACCTGGCGTATTGGAGATGCTCTTATGCCGTGTATTAATTATAACCCTAACCAGGTGGGTATGAGGCAACAGTACTACCCACTGAACCACCATGCCTGTCCAGAGTGTCCTATGGCCTATGTCCTGTTTTTCATGAAAAATGCTCCATGATGTCTACGATCCCATACTTGATAAGTGGTTGGAAGATGGATGGATGATTTTTGTATTAATACCATCAACAAACTAGTTACTAACTGAGGGGTACCATGAAAGGAAAAAGGATTTTATTCCATTGCCATGATAAACGATACTTGATATATTGTATTAAAGCTAGTATTTGAGGTTGTCCATTTACCCAGCTTCCACACTGCTTATCCTGTTTGGGGTTGCAGAGAGCCTAAAGACTGACACTTTATCATAATAGTTACGTATTATGTTAACACATATTTGTACTTTTGAATCGCATCCATTTCTTTTGTGCTCATTATTACCAAAATTATGAAAATTCTTTAAAAAATCTGTCTATCCATCCATCTATCAATCCATCAATCTTCCAAAATACAGGGTCACAGTGAAAAATTTGTTACAAATAATTCAAATAATTTCTCCACAACTCCAGCTTTCCTCCACAGTTCAAAAACATGCCAAGGTTAACTGCAGTTACCAAATTGCCTATGTGCGAGTGAATGTGTCGGTACACCATCCTGGGTTGTTCCCTGCCTTGTGCCCATAGCCTCTGGACCGCCTGCAACCCTGATTAGGACAAGCAGTTACAGAAAATGGATGGTCGGATGAATGGAATTTTTCCACAAATCTTGTTTAGTTAGTGTCCACTATTTTATTACTTTCTTTAATTCTGGAACATGCACAGGAAAATGGTGGAAGGCACTTATTATCCTTTTAAAACAGCTCCATGCACATCCATCATAAGGATGTCCCAAAATGTATAGTATGTAAATATAGTAAATATGATTAATTATTTAATTCTTTTAAGGTCAATTTTTCCACTTTGGGATCAAACAAAAGTATTAACCTAATCTAATCTAATTAAAATATAATTCTCATTTAAATTTCTGTACTTTTTCTGTACTGCGCCCATCATGGTTTTGGTACTAATTGCCATTTGCATGGAAGACATAGCCTTAACAAGATGCTAAAGGCAAGAGGAAGCCTGGCTGATGCCATTTTTTTCTTGTGTGTGTGCAATATGGATGGTGACTTAGAAAGGTGCAAAGCAGAAAAACAGATTACAGTCAGCAGTTTCGAAAGGCAGGGCTTCAAAAGCTAGCATTTCTCAGAAGGAAAGGTTTTGGATTGAAAAAACATATGGGCAACTGACACATTATACGCTTAGTTTTGTATTAAGGGTTTTAAGTGTATTTATGCTTGCTGTGGGTTTTTAGAACTCTCATACTATACAGCAACTCTCTGAAGCCCTGCAGATGTAAAAATCAATAAGTTTGGTTTGAACTCCACATGATCAGTATGTTTGTACTGCCTTTTAAAAAAAACATTTTATGCATGTGAGTGTTTCATGTACTTGAGCATCCATAATGTCAGATTCCTTGAATGTGCAAACCTTCTTTGCTAATTGTCTCTGCTATTCTATTTAAAGTTTACACATTGTCTACAAGATCACCCCACTCTAGGTTCAATCCAAAAACATGTGGGTTAGACCGACTGGCTTAAATTGCACTTTGTGGTTGGTTTCTGGCTGAACGTTCCATGGCAGACTGGTACGACACCAGGGTGTACCCCTAATCAGGCTCCAGCAATAGACTCCAGATCAGTGCAGCTGTACATTTTTTAAATTTTATTATTTTAATTTGGTCAGCATCTTGAAGTTACATCTTGAAGCTGGCAGTAGAATATACTTCATAAACAAATATTGCAGACAGTAGAAATCATGAAAATGAAAATCCAATTTAAAAATTCCATGTCCAATTCTTATAACCCCAAGAGATATCAGAAATATGTATTTTAGGGAAATAGACAGAAATACACCAACTGCTGGACTTGAGTGGGGGGGTAAGTTTCATTCTGATTGATAATATTACCTAATCATTCCTTTTTTGTATGTAGTTAGAGTATTTTTCTGTAGAGAAAGCATTTTGGCTGTTTTGTCTCCAAGGTTAGAGGTTGGAATCCTATATCCACTCAGTGCATATATCAGGAATCTGCATGCAGGTCGCTTGCTCTTGCAGTTCAAAGACTAATAAGCATTCAAGCTAATAAGCATCTCTAAGTTGCCCGTATTGTTGTTGTGTCCTGCAATGGTAAATAAATATGTTTAAGTGAGTAAGGCAAAGGTGAAGATCACAGTGCCTAACTTCATCCGAAAAGACATTTCAGTACATTTTTCTCCAATCTTTATTTGAGTGTTCAGAATTACAGAACTACATAAATTACGTGACTGCAAATTTGTGAGGATGCAATAAAAAAAATCTGAAATAATAAAAATTCATAATAAGAACAAACAGCTTCAAAAATAAACATTCCTTGTATATTCTAGAAATAAAATTTACTTATAAAAGTTTTTTGTATTGTCCTCCATATTGGTCACTCTTCCATGAGGTAAAACACTGTGTATGTTTTTGAACTAATGAGTGAAACTGGGGGTCTTGGGTGACATCTGATTAACCCTAATACACTGCCTAGAAAATGCCAGGGTGAAAATGCCAGGGTGGTTCTTATCAGGGTTCTTTTTAGGGGGTGATAGTCTATGCCCTAAAAATAAAAAATAAGACGATCATATGATAAGGTAATCCTGGACCATCAATTGATTTTTGAGAATATTCTCTTAAAGAGTGTCTTAATATGTGGACAAGCCCATATACAATGTGACAATGTGCCCACAGAGATTTTCCATTTACTCCATAGATCTGACTTGAAAGGATTAAATGTATGCAATTTCTTAGGGGAAGTGAAAACTCTGTGAACAATTTTAAACTGCCTCTCTGCAAAATGATGATGAATGAGTTAAGGTTTGAATGAATACAGCCTAGGATATCGTCTCATTTATCATCTGGAATAGCCATGTTAAGCTCCATTTCCTACCCAATTGTATTAGAAGTTGTACTGTGTTTCCTTTATTGAATACATTGTAAAAACTTAAAGTGTTTAAATTTAGGATCAGAACTCAGTGGTACTCCTAAAAACTCCTTATTTGCAGGTATTGTTTAAGTGTTTAAAAATCTTTATTAATCTCCTCAAACGATTCGTGATCATTTTGATCTCATGGGACAATTATTGCAGAGACACTCAGGCTACCTTGAGAGGTAAATTCTGGGTTCCCCATGAATGTAGCAAAGAAACGTACCAAGGTTTGGTTTTTGAGTATTATTTTAACTTAGTCCAAATTAGTGTTGTTAAGAATATGTGAAAAATATGTATGGATGTAGGGGAGAGTGGTCCCAATGATTTTTTCTGCTGAACAGTGAATCTTCGGGGTCATGTCTGCACTTTCTGTTATCTGCTGCTACATTACCTGCTGCTACATGATTTTACATACTGTATGTTATGTACAAAAGGTTTGTGTTCAATACTGTTATATACAGATAGTTCACATATATCATTCCATTAACCCTATTCTTATACATAATGTGTGTCTGCCCTCCTATCATGTCATGTGCAGTACGTGTGGTTGGTGTCCAACCCCCATGTTTACACTCGTGTACTTAATCTGCACTTTACCCCTGTAATTGTGTACATACAGCCCCCCATATGTCTTATGTTGCACCGTGGTCCTGGGGAAACAGTGTCTTGTACTACTGTATATTTGTGTATGACTGGCACAACAATGAAGTCTACTTGACTTGAATATGGTGATACCCAACAATCCTTTTCCAGCGCCTTCCATGGATAACAAGCAGGTAAGTGGGGATGGGTAACAGTAATATGATTTGATATCTGTCCACCAATGGAATATATCGCTAATAAAACATTCTTTAATACATTTAAGGTGGGTTGTCAATTATAAAACTAGATATTAGGAAGGCCGAGTCCACCAAATCCAGCTGACAGCTGTTTCTAAATTTAAGTTTTGGTTTCTTCCCTGCCCAGATACAGACACAAATATATGAGCTGAAAAATACAATGCCCTGATCATTTCCAAAATGTACAGTATTCCGAATAGAATATTAATTTTCACTAAACCTCTTTTCCGCATCAACAATAAAGGAAGACAGGGTCAGTGATGCAGATCATTTTTAATCCTATGTATAACAGGAGGAATATTATGCAAATTATATCCGAACATTGGCCAGTAGTCTTCCCAAAGACCCACAACGTACAACATCTAACCATATAACCCAACAATACCCTATAAAAAGCTTTTATAACTTCAAAATCTAACTATATATATAACTTCTAAACATCTAACATTACAAGAATGTTGCTCTTTACCAAACCCAGTTTGGTCTGGGTGAATATTATTTAGCAATATGTTCTCTAGTCTACAAACCAAAATCTTATGATGAGTCTTCTTTCTAAAGGTATTTTGCTCTGAACTCATCAGGACCAGAGCTTTTAGTAATTTTATTATATAGAAGGCCTTTAATTAGATCTGACAGTTCCTACGCTATCAGTGGGTTATTCAGTAATGTTCTATCTTCTTGTGATACGCATAAATCAAAGTTTTAACCATCATACCTGAAACATGGTCAGTGCATTGCAATTTATAAAAACTCAACGAACTTAACGATTTTGTTCATATCTTTGCTTAGTTGTTCTGTTTTGTGTCTCACCTCTCATAGAAGGTACAAATGAACTCCCTCTTCTACCTGAGATTTACCTTCTTGGTTTGCCATATTTGTCTAGCAAAAAGATGTGTGGCACCAGTCCTCTGTGTTAATAACATGGAGAAAGATGCATGTGCTCCCATGCGCTTACCAGCTATAGTTTGCTTGGGTTTTCAGTTATTATCTTCCCTAGATCAGCAATATATCTCTCTCAGTCAGCTTGAGCCAATTTTTCCTTCTTTTCTTAAGAGAGGCAAAACATTACCATTAATCTAGTATATGGGCTTTCAACATCTCCCAAATCAAAGAGGGTCCAGAGGGCTAAACATGGGCATTGTTAGGTCCAATCACTCGGGGCTATAGCCCTGATTATTTTAGCCCTGATGCCAATCTTCCTTCAAAAAAAAAAATAAAAGTCAAGCCCCAGGTAAACTTGACATAGCCCCTGATCCTTTCAGTAGCTAGAAATTCTCCTGGGACTCTATATTAATTGTGGACAATATATCTTATTTATCAACCATATATATAACAAAATGTCGATCCCTATCTAGATATACAGGAAATCTCCAAAGTGGCAGTTTTGTCTCATTATCATACGTATGATCTAGAAAATAGTCAGCATGGTCAGAAATTACAATCTCTCCAACTGAGCAACTGACAACATTATCTACCATTCGATTTCTATCCAGAAAATGGTAAATCCGTGAATAAGTCTGGTGTACTACTGAAAGACACTGTACTGAGTGGATATAAAGACCATGGCATTACATAGTCACCATATGTTAAACATGTTACTTAATTCTTCCAGTCAGGTATATGCATGCACATGAGAGGGACTAAATTTATCTAATGTGGAATTTCCGATTTCCAAGTTTCCACCCAAAACAACATTATCACATACTCAGTTTCTTGTCTAAGTGTAACACATAAAGAAGTTAATTTCTAAAAACAGTGGGAGGCATAAATATTAACCAGAACCAATGACTTTCCTATCCCTTTGGATTCTGTACACCTCAATGATAAGTAACATGTTCTTATGTTTAAATATGACTAACCCTGGTATTATGAAGCGTAAAATAGTTGCCCTAGTCAGTTTTACTTCAGTTTTCATGCTCCTCATTACTGTGATGAGTTTCTTGAAGGAGAGCAATATGCACGTTTAAATTTCAAGAGTTTCAGTACGTTCCTCCTTTTTATTGAAAGATGAATGCTTTTGATATTCTATGAAGAAATCCTAATGTCAGCTCCTTCCATAAAGAGTTCAGAGAAGGAGACTCCCATAAGTTCAGAGCACATGTTCAGATAACAGAGATCTCTCAGAAAAATAGATAAGTTGGTATCCACACCTGTGCATAAAGATGGGAGTATTTTCTTAATAGACAAACACGGACATCCCAACTGAAAATGCAAAAAAACAAAACAACAGCAAGTATATCTGGAACTGCAAGACTCAAGATGAACAAAAGAAGCATTGATATTGACCATCTGCGTATGACATTGACATAGTTTCAAGTTTTATTTGTCATATACACAAACATACACTGTACATGTGTCTACCGAAATGCTTTATGCTAAAATAGAAAAAAAAATCTCCATCAGAAGCAATTATTTTCATTCCACGTTGCAAAACAATCTCCCAGAGACTATGTAACAACATCTCAAACCAAATTCAGTAAGGAATTTGGACAACCGGACAAGAAGCATAGCTTTAATCTGTATTTAAACTGCTTCCGAACCGGACCATACAAGCAGAGAAGCCACGATAAAACAAGATATTTTCCGCTTGTAATTCTTAGGGATGGGAACAAATCACTCCTTGGCAAGTCTGAGTCAAGTTTCAAGTAAAAACATTGCAAGTCTGAGTCAAGTCTCAAGTCATGTGCCCTCAAGTCCAAGTCGAGTTCTTGTCATTCCATTATATTTGCTGTCGAGTCACAACTCAAATTTGTGACTCAAGTCCAAATTGAGTTGTGAGTCATGTAACTTGAGTCCTTACCTATGTCAGTTTTTTTTTACCTTTAGTAATTAAAACTTGCTGTAGCAAGAACCTGCCACAGTACATTGTAAGTCCTTCATAGTTAGATAGGTCAAAAAGAAAGTTTCCACTCTGTCATGGTTGTCCTCACACAGTTTTTACGTCCATGTATATGCAGGAAGTGATGCATCTTTCCAACAAACTATCTCAGGAGACCTTCCATTCAGCCAAATGAAAATGCAGGCAGCAGAGAGTTAATATAGACTCAAAGTCGGGTCCAAGTCTCGAGTCATTTGCCCTCAAGTACAAGTCTTTGCCAAGTCGAGTCACAAGTCATCAAATTTGTGACTTGAGTCTGAGTCGAGTTGTGAGTCAGTGACTTGAGTCCCCACTTGTGGTAATTCTATGGACTGAACATCCCACATAGTGCAAACAACACATTCAGTAGGAGCAAAATATGACCAATTTGGGGCATGACGATCAGGCCGTAAATGCAAAGTGTGATTAGCACGTTCATTCTTCAGAATATCTCTTTCCATTACCAACCCAAAAACTTTGTAAGTCTGAAGGTAGTTTAGGGAGACTGGCCCTCTGTTTACCCAATAATCAAGTAATTTACAGATTTTTTCCTGTTCTTACCCTATTTTTGATATTGCCCATTTTCTGTTGCAGTGCCAGAATAGCTTCTTTTTCAGTTTGTGCAATGCCTCATCACCAGATTCCATGTCTATTGGCAGTGCCAATTCCAGATTCAGCTCCCAGGACTCTTTGCAGCACCAGCTTGGATCAGCAAAAGCATTCAATTGTCCAAGTTTTTAATCGAGAATGTTCGACACTTCTTGAACAAAGAGGGTATCGAAAATAAACGGATGGAAAATGACTGAAGACATCTGCAATAGTGTTACACTCGCCGTCTCGCATTTGGTCTAGTTGTCTGGAGACAGCACGAGCCTCTAGATATCTCCTTTAACTCATCCAGAGACATCATCATGTACAACTATCCGTCAGTTCAAGAGCTAAAATGAAAATGTCAAGTATTAGACATTATATACAAATTTTGCGTCAGGTTTGTACATGTGCACATGCCCAGTTAATAACCTTGATTGATAATGTCCTTGTAATGTAAAACGTAATGGTTATTAGTCATTGAATTCACTTGTCTTGTAAAATACATAACACTTGTTCTTCACCAAACTGCATATAATATGCTTCAAGTGTGTAAACCTGGTCAAGAAGCACGCAACATTTACTGCAATATTTAGCCTCCCAGTGTATAAATTGGCCATTTATCTAGGTATTAACTTGGATGGTGGTTAAGATAATGAAACTCAGTAACAGGCTGAGTTTCTTTTTAATACTTGCAATGACATGTTTCATCTGTCACATACTAAAGAGGTCCCTCTTTTGCATGATACTTATTTTCTGCAATATCGCTTAACTATTTCCTTGCTGATACCCTATGTTGTCCTTTATAAATTATTATTAAGACCTTTAAGGACACTTTCACATTAGCCTACTGTTTAAGAAAGCTGTACAGTAGAATTAGATAGAATTAGATTAGCACAGTGTCAGGACAAGTGGTGCCAGTAAGCAGTCATATTCATCAGAACAGGCTTTATTGAGGGCATAATGTCCACAGCCAGAATTCAAAGCTCTTTCATGCAGACAGCCTGCTAGCTGCATCTGTATTAGGCCAGGCTTAATACAACAGATTTTTCAAGAATGAAGATTGACTTCTTTACAAAAACGAGAACAAATTCTTCAAAAACAACAAAAAAATTAAAGAATCTATACAATTCCTCAACCTCAGCAGCCTTCATTTTGTACACAGCTTTAACTGTACACTGTTATCAAATTTACAAAACAAATTCTCTTTTATAGGACCATCTCTTGGCTCATACATAAAATAGAGTTTCCTGTCTATTAACTATTTACAGTTATATACAGATTTATGATACAGGCAGCACGTGCAACCCTCCACAAGGTCCCAGTGCAGGAAGTGTTAAGTGCATTTCACCACTGACAAAAATACTTCCACTTTTCTGGACCCCTCTCATGATAGTATGTAACTAGTGATGGTAAGTGCCCATATGAAAATGATTGTCTTTCTTCTGAGGCAGTGCCTCTACCAATACTGAGCAATTCAGATGACAGAGTGCCTAGAAGATTTTAGATATCAAATCCAAGTAAAGTCAAACTAAGTGGAGTCAATTGTCAGACATTATATAATATTAGCGGTACTTTCCCATTGCTAGTTCTTTTCAGTTGTGTAGCATTAAAAATAAAGCAGGTCTCCTAACATCAATATGGAGAAAATCATTAATATAACTGTACACTTCCCAATCAAATACACATACATTTTTCCTTTTCTTCCAAAAAACCTTCTGTGATTCATGATAATAAGTTTTTTTATACATCTAAACACATATAACTTCAGGTAAAAATCAAACAAATGGGTCCCATACAATAGACAACTATATAGCATTGTGTTAAAAGATAGAAACCCCGGTGTACATTAAGTAGTGCATTTAACACTCTTTAGGTTCCAGCTTACAGGACATGTCAAACAGCAGGTTTTGATTGTCAATTACTTGCAACTGACGCACATAAGCCTTGGTCTGAAGATGGGAGGGGGATGGTTCCACATCGACAACTGCAGAGAGAGAATTCATTATAACAAACCACATTGACAAAACATAACCACCAGGGGGAGCTTTCAGAACAATAATCCTTAACCGCAAGATCTTGCCGTCATTAAGTGGGGAGGGGGGGATTTAAGAAGGTAATTTCACCAGCAGAAATGGGTGTTTAAAACTGCACAATTCACAATGTCATAAAAGTAATTTAGGGTGAGAAGTCTAAAATAGGCCACACAGTCTTTAGGCGCATTTTACATTATTTTGATAAAAGGCAGAGTGGGTAAACTGTAGTAAAATCAGAGCAATTTGACTGTAAATAATATTAACAAAGAATTGTATCAGTTACTGTTCTCCTTAACTTGTATAACACTTTTTGATTTCCAGAGTTCTGTACCTGTAAAAAGGTATTGAATGTGCCACTGAAGTGCTGTTCATTTTGAAGTTTACCATCTGACTAAATCGCCCCAGGACTGTACTGTACTGATGGGTGAGGTAGGTTGAAAGTGTCTGCTTTTAAAAATATAAATCCCCTGTAAGGAGGGGTGACAGGACTGGTTTCTTTCACTGTTCTCTGTTCTCTTCACTTTGACAATGTTCTTCACAATGCTTACATGTCTCATATTTTGATACATTTTATTTTGATCTATTTACATGTTTTGTTTTCTGTGCATTTCTGTATCTCATGACCACAGTACTCTACCTACACAGATTATCAGCTATGGTAGCATGCCATTTTGCCGTATGTATGTGTGGGCACACATGGATAAACATATGTGTGCCCAGAGATGAATATACATAATCAGAAATGGTTACTGATCATTAGTGACTGTCATGCACATTTATGAAGAATTTATCTTTAATCAGTGGAATCAGTTCACATGCTAAAACATCTCAACACTCTCCACAAAGGAGCTGAACATGAACATAAAGCATTTTTCATTCATTTAAATGACTGCAATGCTGCCAGAAAGCAACTGGGCATTCACCAGAAGCTCAGCATAGCTGCATTATGCCTGGTTGGCTGCTCGACGCTTGAAACGTGCCATTTGCCTCATATGTACGTTGCTTTGGTTAAAAGCATCTGCTAAATGTAATGTACATGATAGAGGAAGATAAAAGTGAAACTCACCCAGCTGGGTACTCCTATACCTCCTGATGCTCCTCACCATCTCAGCGACTTTGTGCTTAAGGAAATAAAATGTACATCATGTTTTGAAAAGAGCAACTAAAAATTAGATAACTAATACAGTAGATTATACTAACTGCAAATTCTGAGATGTGTAACAACTAGTAATCTAATACAGCAGTGATAATGCTGGGTTAAATAACTTACCATTTTCTCAAAATTGACTAGTTCACCATGGAAGGTCTTGCAGCTCTCATGAAGGAAGGTCAGATCTGAGAAATGAGAGATTAAAGGAAAATTGAAACATAAAGGAGACTTATACTGCTACTTATTAGTTATAACTGACTAACACACTGTTTCCTCATTGGTGCATATGAACGTGGCTAAATTATGTAACATCTAACAAGAGCCAGGGTACTTTTCACATTAAATATACATACCTCAGTTCAGCTTTCATGCCATCTGGTCAATACCTGTTACTTGTGTTATTTGTTATTTGTGTTCTAATTAAAACACCAGACCCAAAAGATGTTTTATCATGTTTGTTAGATACATTAGAGGTTGCCAAAATACTAAAAATTAACTTTGGATTGTGTAGAAATTGGAAAAAGTAAGCAATGCTTTATTTTAGGTTTCATCTGGATGAGTATTTACTACAAGATATTTTACACAGCACAAGGGTTGGGGAAGAAGTTCATGCTTCATAAAAGAGCACAATGTTAGCCTGTCTGCCTGCCTGTCTGCCTGCCTGCCTGCCTGTCTGCCTGCCTGCCTGCCTGCCTGTCTGCCTGCCTGCCTGCCTGCCTGCCTGTCTAGCCTAAAGAACCCTGTTCTGTTCCAGGTCATACTTTCACTTGTCTCCTGCTAATGAACCCTAATGTGTGAGTCGATTTGCCATTTGAAAGTGTTTAACTGAAAGGCAGTAGGGAGTAGAGACTTAACACGACAGAGTTTGAGCATTTCAGTGCTGTACCTTAGGCATACATTCTCTCTCTGCAACAGTAAGTAAAATGATTTCCCCCCATTATTTCTGAAACAAAGGTTTGGGTAACAAAGTCTCAATTCTGGACCAAACACTGTTTCAAAATTTATGTAGACCTCGGTATTGTACAAATACAACATTATCAATTTGCAAAGCACAGATTTAAACCCCATGTCTGCAGAAATATTTACATGGACAAAAGTTAAACACCGTTCCCTTAAAAGCCTTGTCTGTGTCTTTGTCAACCCCATCACACAAGGATCTGGAGCTACTAAGTGTTCAGTAAAATGAAGGTGATTAGTAAAGGGTATTAAACCCAAGGGCTGAGCATTTAGGTATGCTTCTCCTAGAAAACTACTAGATTTTCAGCATTAGTGGTTGGCTGGGGATATTTAAGAGAACACATCTGGAGACCAGGTGGGTGAGAATGACAGAGCAGGCCTGAATCACAGGTTTCATGTGCTACTGTTGGGGTGTACATCTTTTTACATACTGATTCTGATACCACAAGTACACACATATGCAACCTACTTGTTTAATCTTCCGATACCAGAGCTGTTACTGCTCATTAATCCTATCCTCTCTGGGATTATCCTGATCCTTTGAGCCAAGAGGTTTTCAACTTTCATAGTATATTGTAGTCAGAAAGCAATTGCTCCTTATGGTACTTACCAAATTCTTCTTCTTGTAACTTTTTAAATCACCCTTAACTACACTGGAATAGATAATTATATTCATATATAAAAATACTCACCTTTCAGCAGCAGTGGAGTGAAAGGGATTAGAGGCGGGCGAAGACTTGTCATTAACTCCCGGTAGGACTTGTGATTCCTAGATGGATCCTAACAGAAAATATCAGGAAACATGCACCACAGTCATCTACACAATCATGTTCACATAAATAGTAGCCTGTCTTCAATGCTTCTATTTACTGTTACTCAACTGCAATGCTCTCAAACTGTTGGAACTGCTTCTTGAACTTTCCAGGCAGCCCCTAAAATAGAGAATTTGATCAGCAAGGTAGTCTAAACTGCACATAAGAAATAATCTCAAGTAATGTATTTATCACAGCAGAGGACACAATCACTACACTGACACCTGAATCTCTTATATTTCTTGTATCTACAGTTAATTGCTATGGGTGTTAGTTTATCAGATTACATAAATTCTACTATTTTAGGAGTCCAGCAGTGTTTCTATGGCAATTAACATCCAAAATGTTCTAGTCTTGAGTGATGAGCACTGAACATTAAACTTCTGTCAGCAGTATTTATCTTTTTCAGAGTTATAATGCTCAAAACATTTTGATAATGTTAATGTATCAATTCACTGCGGAACTGAAGTACTACTCTGCTGGGCTTCAATGTCATCACAATGCATTCAAAAAGCACCATGTAACAGCATCAACATTTACCTCCCAAGTCAGGCGAAGCCGACTCACTGCTGGATTGTCCAGCCCAAGAACTATGGCAAGGAAGGACAATAGGTCCTGCTGTTGCTTGCACCTGAAAACACATGAATGCTCATTTATGCAAACCAAAAATGTTATCGTCAGTTATTCTGATTCACAGCCATGGGGGACAACAGTCCTTTTTGGTGCAAAATTTCTACTTATTGATTAAGACTTGGGATGCTGGACCAAGAGCTACGTTGAGTTAACTGGTAGTGAATCTTTGCTCTAAATAGCTCATTCCATCTTGTTCCACATATGTTTAATTGGAATGAGACTTAGTGGCTGGTCACTCTCAGCATTCACTGTCAAGTTCATGAAGCATTCCTGGATAATATTAACTTTGTGGTACAGGGCATTATCCAGTGTGTTATGTTATGTTATAGTTTATGGATGTTATTGTATGAGTTTTTATCTCTATATTTTATCTAATGGCATTCAAATTATATGCTGTGAGATTTGTTGATTCTATAGCAACTAATCAGGCACTGTAACTAGGCCTATACTTAATTACCATGTGACTTTGATTTTATATTTAGTAAACTGTAATATTTTCAGTTAATATTAACATTGATTAATTAAACATAAAATAATACAAAACATAAAAAATAAAAAATTAAAATTAATATTTATTTAATTTACATTGCTCCAGGTTCTGCAGATATAGTTCATGTATGCAATGAATTGTGTGAACAAATACTGTATGAGTCCGTACTGGAAAAACTGAATACAAACTAGGCCACTAGCCATGTTTCAGCCCTGTTCCTGCTCAATGGAAAAGGGCAATTTATTTTTAACTGCACTAGGTTCGGGGTATAATTTGTAACATATTCAAAATTCTTTCATATAAATCTGCACGGCGCCTTTATTTTCTGCCTACCTGCAGAAGCATGCACACAAAGAAATACAGCGATGCAAACATTTACTCACAATGCTGCCATCTTGATAAACTTCCGCAACAGCTGCACCCTCTTAGGAAGAGACTGACACTGAAGGATTTCAGTAGCGATCCAGTGCTGCACTTCACTGCAGCGCTGCAGTACTAGCTCCAGGTTAAGAGGGCGCCAGCGAGCTTGCTCACCATGGAACACATAGCACACAAATTCCACCTGT
This sequence comes from Mormyrus iriodes, assembly GCA_011763525.2. NCBI lineage: Eukaryota > Metazoa > Chordata > Actinopteri > Osteoglossiformes > Mormyridae > Mormyrus > Mormyrus iriodes. The sequence continues at coordinate 27,867,201 of JAAGVU020000092.1, read as the reverse complement.
CCAAATGAGAATAAAAATAAACCCTCTTTTAAATTAACACTTAATATAACCCACCAGTGAAAACTCAAACTGAAAACCTATACATCTTCTCAGCTTAGGCACCAAATTACACCCCGAGAATAAAGAATAGTAACCTACAAATATGTGCCAATGTATCCCTCCCTATCTGTTTCAGTTTTGCCCTCTGACCTCATGTACACAGCTGAAGAGCTCCCAGTCAAATGCAACAAGCTGGTTGGCCACTTCCTCTGCACTCATGTCATGAAGCTTACTGTCTCCAGGAGTCCAGTGAATTTCCTCTGGCAATGGAAGCTATAACAGAGATGGATCAAGAATTAAGAACTGAGAAGAGACTAAACAAAAACAAGACTAGAATCACAACTTCCTGCATTACTGTGCTTTCTTTTGCTCCATAAAATTTTTCTGTCTGAATATCACAATACATTTTATTATTACGTTAACTCCTCCTATACACTCCTGCATATGATTGTAACAATGAAAAAGATGCTCCTTGACTTATGATGGGCTTATGTTCCAATGAACCCATCGTGAGGTGAAAATACCATAAGCTGAATATGAACATATGATATGACATGACATGACACACTTGGGCATTTATTAGATATAACGGACTTGGGAAAATCTGTTTGTTAAACACTGTATTAGATGTTTACACTCGCAACTGCTATAGAGACTGAAAGCGTGGCTGGATGGGTGCTGCCGTCGCCCGCTCTCACTAGAAGGTGCCGCATATCGTTAGCCCATGAACAGATCAAAATTGAAAATCTAATGACTACTGAACGTGCATCCCTGTTGCACCATTGTAAAGTCAAGATATATCAGAAGTTGGGGAGCATCTGTACTTCATTCCCAACCATGACAGGTATATTACTCAATTTTTACTTCATATAATTAAAATTATCGTGCGCCAGCAAGACAGACAGACCAACAGGGAATAATTTCAACCATTTTCAACATTTCCCGCCCAACAGCCGATGTGAAATGGCCTCTGCCACTTCTCATTATCCACAGCTGCCCTGATTGTTCTTTGCTCCTCTAAAATTCATACTCCACCAAACACCATTATAAGTCTCACCAGGGTTTCCAGTTCATGTGGCTCACAGGCAAACAGGTGGGTATTGACACCTAAAGTGGTGAAGACAGCCTCATCGCTAGGACGGAACACAGCTTTTTCTATAAAGGCACACAAACATTTGAAAATCGGCATTAGGTTAAAACAGCCATGACTTAAACTGAAGTTTTATGTTTCTGTAAATTTTTAAGTGTGTTTTATATATATATATATATATATATATATATATATATATAAAAACCCTTGTGTATTTTACTTCTTTCGCTCTAAATTCTAGATTCTGTGATTGGATTGGGGTAACTTCGATCCCAAAAATAGTACAGGGGATACTTGTATAAATGTAAATCATTTGTTTGTTGTTTATACAGATGTTTAAAACTATGCTAAGAATTCTAGGTTTTTCAGGAATCAGTAAACCTGCAAGTATTACCTCCAGAGGACGTTACTGCCACAAGTATCAAGGTCCCTGGGCGACTGGGTTGGTCCTCACTGTACTGCAGCTTCTCCTGCACAAGAGCGATTATCTCGCCCACACGGCACGACAGCCGGCTACGGATTGTCACGTAGGAGTGGTCTGGCATGTACACCCTACAGAAAACTATACAGAAAAAAAGACTCATTTAAGTCTTCAGTACATGTTTTCCATGTCCATTTCCAGAACTATTGTCTTCTGACAAAAAAACTCACTGGCCATAGATTAACAGCACACAGTAGTTGCTACAACAGCTCCTTAAAAACATTCTACTTTAAGGTTGGAGTGCTTTAATTATAATCTCCTTCATCATTTAGTCTGCCAACGTTGTTTAATGTACAGGAAAATAAATGTAATTGTCTAATTCAATTGTAAGCTAACAACCTTTGTTCCACCTTGATTTTTGTTGCTACTAATAAAGAACACATGGATTACTCACTTTCGTCAGAGCCCCGGAAGGCCTCTCGTGGCTGCAGGCAGGCGTCAATGCGACGGAAATGTCGAAACAGCGGCCGGACCTGCTTCTTTTTGCTGTCCTTGTCTTCCTCCATTCTAGAAACAGTGCCAGCAATTATTCTAGCCATCAAGCTCTCTGAGCAGAACACACTACATGATTTGTGGACATTTTTCCTCTTTGCAAGTCCATATTACACCATTGTGGTCTGCGTAATGCAATGCTGAATTCTGTGGCTTCCCTGGTTTTGGCAGCCTTTTTAGATAAGGAGTTGTTAACATTGGAGTGTGAGTCTGAATTGGTGCTCATGGCATTGGTTAAATTCCAAGTAAAAGATTGGTGTTGTTTTAATCATGTAATCCACAACAATTTTGAATAACTATTAAGCTTAGTAGCATTTTCTGCAGTCTCAATTCAGTCTGAGCTGACACATGCTGATCTTTTCACCATTTCTGCATGTGGGCGTGCGGCTTCCAAGCAGCACCTTACTCTGTAGAAAGCCTGTTATTCCGTTTTTTTTTCCTGTTGTTGCTGTGCAGTAGGGAATTCCTTTATTGCAGTGGCCTCCACTCTCTAGTAGGGCCTGCAGCATTTTTTTTTACAGAGTGGGCTGGCTTGAGTCTTTTGAAGCTCAAAGCGCAAGCTGGATTTGGCTGGGGGTAAGGAAAATAGTAAAACTAAACATGTTTGGCAATCAGCTAAAAGGGCTTTATAGGCTATTGCTTTTGCAGCAGGAATTGTGTTGACAGTGTGTATTGATGCATATAGTGGTAGGCAACGGATAGTGGAGCGTAGTGATGTCTTAAGTGGTGGCCTTAGTTGCGCTGAGCATGTTCACTCACTGACTCTGTAGAATTTCAGTCCAACGCTGCAGCTTAAGAACATCCTCTACCAGCTCTGGGTATCTGCTCAACTCCTGGGCAGCACATAAATACAGCTCCTGAAAGCAATAACGAGAAAGAGGAGTATAAAACACGTTTGCACTGTTCGCATATACTTATCGAAACTAAGTATAAAAGGCCGAATTAAAGAATTGCAAAAATGATATCTTTAGCTGTACATAGTGGTAGGTAACTCCCTGGACTTTGACAGCCCTAACAACCACCCACCCCCCCCCCTTTAGGAGTAACAAAGTAAACATGCTGATAAAAAAGCATTTGAAAAATTCTAAGATTTGAGTAACTAACAGCACAAACACTATAAAATATGATTTCAAAGGTATCTGTTCTAAAGTTAAACAAAATCTTTAAAGCACAGGCTTTGATATGCATCATGCAGCCTAGGATCCAAGATCTCATGCTTGCATGTATATGTAAGTTGGTATGATTGTTAATAGAACAGGACTTTGCGTTTTAGTGCAGTTATGTAATGAAAAAAATCTATGTATGTGACACAGTAAACTGTACCTTGGGGAAGCTGTTTGATTTCTCCCCCTCTTCCTGCAACAGATCTCGATAGGTGTCCAGGTAGCGGAAGGCCACACTCAAGACAGCCTGTTTCCTCTCCACCCCATCCCAGCCAGGCCAGGCCTCCCCCTGCTTCCCCTCCGCCCCAAATCTGATCCAAATGTCAAGGAGAAGCTGAATTTTTGTAGTATTTGGGAAAGTAGGCTGACAAATGCATACATTTTATACAGACACCAATCCATACTGGACCTCAGTAGGCAATGCCACCGTAACAAAATGTCATACATTATTAACATCAAAAGTTTTATTTTCTAAAGGTTATTATAAATCTGACAAAAAGCAAACAATGAGCAGTAGCCTGAAAAGGCTTAATGAAAAGCATTAAATTATTAAAACGGCACCACAAATTTGAGCTTTGACCATATACTGCACTGTACATTGTCACACAGCAGTTCAGTCCAGGACAATATTACATTCAGGAACACTCCTCAGGTGAAGACAAACACACACACACACACACATACACATCCTCTAAGCTGCCACACAAAGAAGGAAAAACACACAGTATGTCCAGATGTAAGGTGTAATTACAGCCGTGCCCAAACTGTTCAAGCACAGAGACACACCCGTAACACCCACGTTTTCTTGCCTCACCCATTTCTCTCATAAACAAGAAAATGGACGGAGCACAGCACAAAAACTCATTTTGTGGAAAAGCTTGACAGAGTAGTCTAGTGAATCAAAATAACCACAGAGCAATTAGGTGTCTTATTTCACAATTTATCATCGAAGAACTGGCTGTGTGAAATCAAAACTACAAGGGAAACATCATGCATTTTATATATAATTAAAATGTGCAGAATTCTAATAATGTTATACATAACACACCCAAACATTGTGCATTTATTAGAATTCATTAATTCATTCATTATAAATAATGAATTATTCTAAAAACAAAAATGACCACATGGCTGCTCTCAAAAGTTTTGTACAAGTTGTTTATTAATATGAATGATTAAAAATACACTCTTTAAAATATGATGGTGTTTTCTTTTTGTAAAAAGTCTGAGAATGTGTGCCTACTCAAGTAAGGGAAATACAGTCCTTGGACCACCACATGGTGACAGTGGGACTGCAAGAAGGTGGTTACATCTAATCAGGGGTCTTGCATTAACGATATATCAATTTAAATATGCAGGGTTTATTTCAGCATTGTCAGAATGAGGAAAACAGGAGATCTCAGGTTGCTTTTAAGCATCTTTAATATTGGACTGCATAGGGTATGTCTCTCCACCTTCTATTAGAAAGAAGATAGAAACAGAGACCCAGGAAATGCTTAATCCATTGCTTCTGCATGACATGCTCCTGCAACCTAACATTCTGTAATTCTGGTGTTCTGGTATCTAAATTGACAGGAGTACAGGCAGTCAGAGGCTTCAGTCCGAGTTATATTCCATCAAGGCTTACAAAGGTATTATCATGGATTTGAACTGCATCAACAAATATCTGGAATGCAAGAATAACAAGGCCTCAGAATTGATCACTAAGGAGCATGTTTACAAGGCTTCTGGTCCAGATGGATTTTTAAATTTCTTTATAATGCACAACTTAAGCAACAGCTTGTTTTTCCTATTGTTCGGTACAGATTTACCAAAAGTTGCAATAATTGCCTGTGAGCTCCATACATTTGGATTAATTGAAGTTGTAGTAGCAGACGACTGGTGTGATTTTTTTTTTTTTTATCCTTTTGCTCAGATGTGTGCTCAAATAAATATATACACTGGAGTTGCCACTCTTTGTTGCATCATTTACACATCTCTGTATGCACCAGTTAAAAGTTTTCAATTAAATGCATTTTGCAGAAATAAGACAGGCTGCTATGGTGAGATGGACCGTGACACTTATTTTCAAGATAGTATATTAATTTGGAATTGCGCGCTCATGCACAGAGCAATATCACAAAGGAAAATGTATTGCCAGTCATACAATGATTCTTGTTGGACTGTTGGATGCTACTGACCATTGTAATTTGGCTTAAAGAACGCTTAGTTGAATAAGATCACATTTCTGATGCAATGGCTCCAAGACCAGTAAGACCAAAAGACCACTGCTGATACATTGTTCTCAAGTTATGGTTTGTTTTACATAAGAAGGAGGCCTTTCACAGACTAAGGCACATTTGTTGGCAGAAGATATTGAGAGAGCTTTACTTACACTAGACCATGACACACTTAAGAGATTACTAAAACGGTAAGTGTTAATGATACCTTCATGCCACCATTCTCTGTTATGGCCAGAGAAATCATTTAGCCTCCGTAATATGTTCCGCTGTCCAGAACCATTTCTCTAAGTGATCTTTCTGGATTTCTGGCTACATTTTAGTTAAATCTCATATAGTAAATTGTATAGAAAAAGCACGTATGAGTCAGAAGCAGTAGTCATCCATTGTTATGGTAACAAAAGTAGTGGATCTGTTATTAACCAGGGTAAGCATGTAAAACTCGCATTCTGGAACGGAGGGAATTGTATTGGCTGTATGGGGCAAACCATAACATCTACAGCTGTGACCACATACAAGTCTTATCATTTATCTGGATCATTCATATTAAGACCATGACCAATTCTGGATGAAAACAGCATTTTTACATTACACTATAGCATGGAAAGTTAAGCAAACAGGTGCTGCACTTGATGCAAGTCATCTTGCGCATGAGGATCTGGTTGAAGTTACAGACCCAGAGGAGTTGAATATCAAAGCCCAGGGGATGCAGTCTATCTATATATATATTTCTATAAATATATTTAAGTTAATATTAGTAATGTGAATTATACTAATAATTATATAATGTATAATTATTCATATTCAAAGAACAAGTACTGTGATGTTTTAATATTTAATCAATTGATTGACCAGTGTTCATTTTTGGTTTTGTGCTAGCAGTCTTCTTAGTACAAATTGTGGGTCAGGTAAATTGCCCTTTGTGGTTTGGTGTGTACCTACGAGTGAATGTGTGCGTACCACATACTTCCATCCCTCCCAAAGTGCACTTTGCCTTTTGTTGTGTGGCTACAGAAATAGGCTGCAGCTAATCACATATTATCAAGGTGATAGGTCAACCAAATATTTTTTGTTCTTTCTTTAGAAGATAAAATTTGCACTGCAAAAACAGAACATTCCAAAACTGTAGAAATACAAAATGAAAAATAGTGATTTATTTCCTGACTGACCTTTTCTTTAACAATTAAATAAAATAAAAAGGTTTTTGCGTTTACTATTATGTAACTTAAAGTGGCACAACAGGCTAATTTAATGCAGGCCTTGATCTGTGCACATACGGTTTATGATTAAGATGACATTATGCTTCAAGATGCTTCAAAAACAATCAGAAATGTTTGATAGGGTTAAACTTCTATATTGACAACCAACCCTGGTGTCAAATTTTAAGGAATACATTTTTTATGGTATGAAATGGGTTTCCAGAAAAGAAACCCAATGGGAAATAAGGGTTTATATTATAACAGATCAACTTGTAACAATCAAGGAAAACAGGTCATATATGCCTGTACATTGAAAATTTAATTGAAATTGGTTTTTGGAGCTTGTTTGCTTCACTTGTCCTCATTAGTATTCATTGTTTGTGTGGAAAAACATACATCAATTTTACTGAAATTTATATATGACAGATGATATTTTCACTACAAATGAGACACTCCAGTTGGACAAGCTTTCCTTGGTCAATGGAAGGGTACAACTCACTCTGGTTAGTATGGGCAGACATTTAAAAATATCTACAACAAAAATAACTGTTCTCATGTACACCAGCTCTCGAGAGCAACTGCAATTTTGTCTGTGCTGCTATTGAGGTAAATTCTGTTGCAGTACTTTCCTTTTTTCCTATTTATTAAATATTATTTTTTTATTAAACAAAATTCATTTAATACCTTGAGAGTTAGCTTGCTGGATACCATCTTCTCTGCATTATTTAAAAGGTGAAATGCAATCACTAAATCCTTGATTATGAGTGCTACCCCACATCGCGTCACATCCTTAGCAACTCTGTGTGCAGTGGAGCATTTAGTAATGCTGAATCAAGCCTCCACAGTGGTTTGGCCCAACTCCAGTGTTATCCATCGCACATTACAGTCTTCATTCTTGGCTAAAATTAGTAGATTATTCAAGGTCTTAAAAAACGGAGTGAAGCAAAAAGTATGGCAGCATTAATCATTCAGGTAGAACAAAACTAACTGGAAAAAAAACATATATTCACTTGTATTTAAATAAATATTAGAGCCCCAATGTATTTTTAAATAAAAAAAAAAATAATAAATGTACACGTATCCTTTACAGAAGATATAGTAAATTATATTAGATCTTATATTGGGTAAAGAATAGCACACATATAGAGAAGAATGGGAAAAGGCAGCTTTTCTCATTTATCATGACACCTTTCCGTTCAGATATACAGCCTGGCCTACTTAAGCAGGCTATTGTGCGGCGATTTTCTAACATTTTCACACGGATGCACATTTTACTTCCACACTGGGAGGAATATAGGCAAAAAACACATAAGAAATTAAAGAACAAAAAAATGGATAAAACCAATCCAGGACAGTTTCTGAGAATCATAAGTGCTGCACTGTTAACAATACACGCGATCCAGGGTATTTCCGAAACCAAAGTTCCCCCAAACTTAATAGGTAAAAAAACAGAGAGCTACAGCGAAGAGGCAAACGTTTAGGCAGACACACACTCACACACGGTGACAAACATTGCATACTGAGTAGGATACTGCTGAAGGAGGACCTGCTGGAACCTGTCAGGGGCCAGGAAGATGGGGTGCGTCAGCATGAAGTCATCCAGGAGTATCTCTGGTACACCGTGGAGAGAGGAGAGGGGGAGGGAGCGGGTAGAGTATGAATTAACAATACTCTTTTAAGAGCTTTTCAAGAGCCAACAAATCCTTCTTTTCAGGGTGATAATTCTTGATGTCAGAGATGATCATTTTAGTAACTTTTAGTAATTAAACATTGCTCATTTGTACAGTACAGTTCTTAGTATCATTGTCGAATGATTTGTATACAGTACAATTTTCTAACAGACAAATACTTGTAAAACTTTCAACAAACCAAATACTTACATAACATAAATAGCGCATCACTCTACTAATTTTATAATTTAGTAACATTTTTCTTTCAGCCATCGACAAGAATCATATTCAGGCAATTCATCTGAAACCTTTAGGTCACGTTTACAGACACAATCTTCGCATTTTATCTAGGACATGTAAAGAATAATGTGGAAATTATGTTTATACTCTATTCATTGACTACTTATGGAATCTTCATCTATCATAGAAATCATCCATCCTAAAAAATACAAATTTCTATGAACTGAAAAAAGTAGATTACATAAGTAAAAGCTGGATCAAAAATATCAGTCTGCTTAAACTGAATACCAACACTTCAACTCTCTAGGGCTAATATTATAACACAGTAATGTCAAGTTGAGACCCAGAGCTGAGAATGCTTAATCCTTGGTCCTTAAAAGTTGTAGGATATATCCTCATTTTCCGCTAAACCGAAACTCTTAAAATCTTTATTAAAGATTACGAACTTTACCAATTGATTGTCCAGTTTACAAGAGTTTTACGCATAACTGAAATATGTTAAATCCGTATGTTATTGATAATGCTGAATTCTAAATGCGGATGCCTCAGTTCTATTGGAATTTTATATGAACATATCTCAGTCAACTTCAGAGCTAAATCAAGGTTAATTAATCAATCAATAACCTCTTACACAACACTGGCATCTACAATAATATCAGTATATTTCTGATTGATGTATAAAGACACTATTGATAAGCATTTTCTCACAAGCATTTATTTCAATAAAAATGGATCAGATCTTGTGGCATCAATATAATTTCCAAATATCTTACAAATATCTGAAAAAATTCTGGTTCTGAGTATTGTTCACTTTCAACAATAAACCAAGCTTTACTCTAGTGAAATACAAGCCTTCCCCAAACCAAATTTTGCGTGTACATTTTTATATTGTGTAAGAAAACCCCTGCCCTCTACAAGTACAACACAGCAACTGGAGGGCGATGGAGGGTGAGAGGTTTACTCCCTGTAACATGCCACAAACATTGTGAGCATACGATTTACACCTGTCTACAATCTAAAAAAAAAAGATGTGGTCAGTCAATCTATAAAAACATGAACAAACCCACAGTACCTGCTAAAATATGCTGTAAAAATGCTGTAAATCACTACATAAATGTATACATAAACCACAGTAGTTCTCTCAGGTTTTCCTCTTTGCTAGGAAACAGTTGCAGGTTCAGGCATGTCCTTTACCTTTTTCCTTTACCCTCACTTTGCTTGTGATTAAATGCTGATGTTCCTCGCTTGGTACCAGTAGTTTGGATCAGAAGGGTTTACACAGTTACACCAAAATAACTAAATATTCAATTTTGCAGGAAAAAGTATTCAAACAAATGCAATCATAGGGACTGATCTAAAGGGGTATTTCCCAGCAAATTGTTGTATTTTACATATAATTTACTTATTAAACATACACACATTTTCCAATCACTTATTCACTTATCCTGGTCAAGATCACAAGGGAACCTGGAGCCGAATTCCAGACAGCATAGAGCACATGGCAAGGATTCACCTAGTCTGATATGCGAGTCCACCAAAGGACACACACAGAGACACACGCACACACAATTTAGAGATGCCTTACACGCCAAGTGCATGTCATAGGACTACTGAAAGAAACACATGTGACACACGAAAAGCATGCAAACTCCACACACACAGCACAGGGAGAAGTCAGACCTCCAGTCTGGGAGGAATCAAGTGACAGGGCCAACCACTGAGCCACTGTGCCACCCTTAACCATGACATGCCTTTTATGAACACAATAAAACATTTTTGCATAACATAATTAAATGCTTCACTTTAAGACAAGTTCCTTCTAGATATAAATGTAAAATGAAAGAATTACTAACTTGCTTCCTGGTGATCTAGACAAGAATAGGTTCCTCCCAAGTTACACAAAGTGTAGAAAGAAATAATATACAAACATAATTAAAAACAAATACTTTCATCTCTGCTCCTTTTCATTCTGACACACATACCTTGAAGTAGTCAAATGCCCATTCTACAATTACTTATATTTAACATTGTCTATTTAAACAATCACCTTACTACTATATTAATTATAGTGTCATGCTAAAAATTAAATGGATCACTGCAGTGCCCTGGAATTATTGTATCATTTCTAGTTGGACATCTTCTGCAGTCACGTGGAAAGACTGCAGTGTGTCTGTTGTGTATTCCTGCGAGGATATTGTGTGCATATTTTCAACCTCTTTCTCCCTAGCGTTGCCTGGGAGACGCACTGTTGAGTGGCTGTGGTGACAGAACCCCCCGGAGGGGGAGGGATACAGAGAGGAGAGGGGAGAGTGAAGAGGCAGCTGCTGCAAATGAGATTCTTACTGAAAGAAGCTAAATGCAAAATGCTAAAATCAAAGCAATAGGCAGGAAAGTCAGAAATGGAGGTTACAATTATGGCCACAGTCAGGGCTTCTCCTTGCTATAACATTCCAGTGACTGTAAGGAAACCATGGTGCTTTCTGGATGTGCTTTAACCTGTAAAAGACACTGAATTTGTTTATGTATTTGATAAATGCAAATGAGAACTTTTGGAAGCTGTTCACAAGCTGCGTGGGCTGCGTCGACTCTGGGTGAACAGTACTGGCAGTCACCGTGTCTATTCCTCTCCTTCACCCATCTGTCTATTCTCTGATTCGTTTTTCTTGAAAATGAGCAAATAAGAAACATAAATGCTAAATAGACTGCTTGTTATTTCAAATATGTATTCATTTCTGAATGATATTTCCCTCTGCTTTGATCCCATATAAAATATTAAATGAATATTGTTATTCAAAATATTATTTGGATATTATTTATGAGTAAAAATTAAATTTTAGAAAAATTACTGAAAAGGTAATTTTCTTATTTATCAATGGATGGATGGGTCTATAGGTGAAAATAAAAGTGTCCATTTGAGCTACACTACCAAAAGATTTGATTTACAGTTATGCAATTGTGGAATTTACGGGCAACACTCTGCTTGAGAAAGATGAGTAAGCTTTCGTATTTTCACAGGTCATTGCATAAGCACCCTCTATACATCTGTGATTCAGCACTAACTCTCCTGTACAGTGCAATGTGATGAAGACTGATTAAGCACTGCATGCACTGCTCTTCTGAGAAGCAGTTTTTGGAATTCACTCTGCAAATCACTAAAATGAGATTATAAATGAGACCAAAAAATCTGGAAAAAAATATTAAATACTTTATAGAGAACATCAAGAAGAGAAACAATGACACGGTAAGATACTTTTGTAAATCAAGGTCCCAGTAGAACTTCATTAAGCTTTGTGTGAAAAACACATTACAGTGGCAACTAACAATACATTGCTTGTTAAATATCTTGTGTCCTATGCTGCCTAGGATAGGCTCCAGGCCCTTCCCCATGACCCTGTACTGAATGAGGAGTTAGAAGATAGATGGATGGACGGATGGATGGACACAGTTTTCAAATTTATTTAAATATTATGTTCATAATCATTTAGTCGGCGATGGGTTGGCGCCCCATCCTGGGTTGTTCCCTGCCTTGTGCCCGCGGCCTCCGGGATGGGCTCCGGACACCCCGCGACCCGAAATGGAATAAGCGGTTCTGGAAAATGGATGGATGGATGGATAATCATTTAGTAAGAGAGGAGTCTAAAGAATTGTGTCTGTACGCTACATTACGCTCCGGTGGTGATACTGGTTCACCGCACAACATATCCAATTATATTTAAGGTGCTTAATTAATTTACGCTCAGTCAAGCACCTGCATAACTTATAGATGAGCACCAGAGAAGTTTTTATGATAAAGTATGTATTGATACTATGCTGTGCCCACAGTATTGCTACTTCTACTGCCCTACACATGACCACCACGTATCCGGTGTTATCTAGGCCAACTTGCAGCTCTACAGTCAGAGGTCAACAAAATAGAGCTTGTGCGCTTCCAGAGGATACTAGTGCTTTATAAATAACAGCACATTAAGCTATTCTCAGATTTCCTGAGAGCATGTATGTGAAAACAGTCTGGATAGTATGAAACTACTTCACCCATGTCTTCTGTCCATAGGTCACTGACAGCTTGATCTTTCTATATGTGTCTATATATTCTATACACACACACACACCTTTTATACCAAAAAATTTTCATCTGAAGGGGGCCATTTGGACACAGATACTGATTAATTGAAGTCTCTGTATCGACAACCAACGAATAAGAGGTAAAGACTAAAATTTACAGGTGTGCCTTGACTCTACGTTTTGAGCAATGGCATTGTAGTATACATTAAACATTACGTTCTTCCCATAGTAAATAGCTGCACCAACTTCCGTTAACTAACTCGCAATATTTGTGTGTCACGCGCACTGATATAACAGGCTTCTACAATAGACTGTGTTAAAACAACAAGATTCTAGTTGCTCATTTTTCTGAAATCCTAATAATTTTGATTCCCCTTGCAAGAAAAAAATTCCAGTGTTCAATACCCTAGAAATCAGAATCTGGTAAGAATAGGCTCATTTTAGTTAATTATATATTTGTCTTGTTATGGGTCTTGAACTTTTCTGTACATTGTAAACTTAGTTAACTAGTAACTAAGCTACTTATGACACTTCTCAGAAACAACATATGGATAAGACGTTTTTCACATGCCACTTGTTTAAGGCAGCAACAAATGTGGTCTTCCTATCTAGCAAGGCTCCATCTTTAAGTATATTGCATTCTTTATGCTGATTACTCATTTATGCTGCCTCCCATCCCATTTTACTAACACCTCTGTTATATCCAAGCATTTCAATGCTCTCTAACACCCCCTCCTCTATAATTCTCCCTTCCATTCCTCCTACTCCTTCTTGATGTACTGGTTGCCATGTGAACTGGGCCTGTGAGTTGCCATGTAAACACACAGCCACACACACACACACACACACACACAAACACACACACAGCAGGGCAGTGGTAGCAAGACAGTCAACCAGCCTCCAGGCCCCTTCATGCACTACTCAATCTGAAGTGCGACTGAAGTGTGTGGGCTAGTAGCATGTCCAGGGTGATGTGCATCTATAAGCTAAGCGGCCAGGCAAAGGGGGGGCTGGCTTTGTTACATAAACTTTTTTTTTATGAAACGCCTCCCACACAAAACCCAAAACCCTCTTTGATCATGTTGCAGTATACATAGCAGTTGTTGTCTCTACAGAAGTGGTAAAGTGGTCCTCAAAGCTTGAGTACGTGACAGATAATGTGGTTAGAAAGATACAGATGGAAGTAATACCTGAGAAATCCCTGTCAAATTTCTATACCCGTTTGTCCTATGCAGGGTCATAGGGGTCCTATCCCAGAAGCTATAGGCACAAGGAAAGGAATAAACCAATGCAGGCATACACACACATACAGACACACACACACACACACACACACATTTGTATTCATATCTTTGTGGGGATCATCCATTCATTTCTATGGGCAAAACCCAAATCCCAAATAGGACAACCTTAACCCCTACCCAGCCCTAATCTTAACTATAAGTAGCCAAACAACATACAAGACTTTTGGCTATTTTAGTTTCTTGATTGCAATCACAGATTTCTATAAAACTGAGTTTTCCCTTGTGAGGACTGGAAAAATGTCCACACAAGGCCAAAATAACAGGTTTCTATCACATTGTGGGGACATTTGGTCCCTACAATGCAATCTATACATACCCACACACATGAACAACATGGCAAATCTAATTCACCTTAGCATGATTTTGGACTGTGGAAAGCCCAAGATGACAAGGGAAGAACATGCAAACACCACACATGTAAAGCTGGAGCAAAGACTCAAACCACAGTCCTAGAGGTATGAAGCAACAGTGCTAACCAAAGTGCCGCCCAATTGGGCTGCAAACATTTAGTGCAATGAGAAGCTGATGAGAATTTTTGATAACTATCTCAAAGTTTCAATGCCAGTTTTTTACTTTATTTTACTTGGGAAAATGTTACCTGAACATGGACTTAATTTTTCCCCGATAAAAATAAGCCAAACGATGCCTAGAAAAACAAAAACTGGTCATGTAACTTTGAGATACTTCTCATCAAAAACCAGCCTAGAGACTTGCCATGACCCAGCAATGCATGAGCACTACAGGGAAAAAAAATCTAACACTGGTATTAAAATGCTGAACAATTCAGTCTACATCAGTAATCAGAATATCTATGCTAGAAACCATTCCATAGCCCATTCTTTCCCAAACCCTTAACTGTAGTTCACATTCTATCAACCCATTTTCTATAATCTCACTAGTCCGCATTAGGGCATACACTTGACTATCGAGAATTTAACATCATCGATTCACATAAATCCATTCATGCCAGCTTCATACAGACAGGATTTGCACCCCTAACCCTAGAGTTGTGTGGCCAATGTGCCATTCCAGCCCAATACAGTACAGCTGAAAATAATTATGAATCAAAAAATCTAAAATCTTAACACCCTACGCTAATCATGCAGGAAATATTCCGGCCATACAAATATAGTCCTCTTTTATATTGTTTTCAAATAAAATGTATTTTTGCAGCCCCATCTGCTCTGAAAGAGTCAAGACTAATATTAATATAAATATAATAGCAAATAATTTACTTTTTAAAATAATGCAATGCAATTTGGGATGAAGGCTCAGTGGGTGGAATTCTTGCCTTACACTTCCAGGGCTGGGGGTTCAGATCCCCCAACTACAGTGTGTGTGTGTGTGTGTGTGTGTGTATTTTGCATATCCTGTATTGTGAAGGTTCCCTTCATAAGCTCTGGTTTCCTTATGATGTCCAAACACAATCATTTAGGTAAACTGGTGCCTCCCATTTTCTGTATGTGTCCTCCAATAGACTGGAATCCTATCCAGGGTGTTCCTCTGCCTTGTGCCCCATCCTACCTGGGATAGTACTGAATAAGTCATAGGAAGATGGATGGTATTACCAGTATAGCATAAGTCTTAGTAGTTTTACACTGACAAATAAAACTGCGCAAGCTTACACTATGAATATGAATACCGGCTTCTAAGTATTTTTCAGGTTCAAACACATGCCCAAATTTAAAGTCACTATCCTACTTAAATGGTTAATTTACTTTAAAATGTCATCTAACAAAAAAAAAAGCGAAACCAAAAGTTTCTATTTAATTGCCTGATGACGTTCTCAACTGAAACTCAAACAAAACATGAGGAGTTTAATGCCATACCAGGAGGGACAATATAGCAAAATAAAAACAATGCACTATTTTTTCTCTCCTAAATTTATATATTGCTGTTCTTTACATTCACCTTTACGTATGTTTTCCTTATTGGACATAACACAATACAACTTACATTTTCACTCCCCTCTTTCAATTAGAAACAACAATTTGAAATATTTATTTCCCACTACAGATAAAATAACAATAAACTATTTGATGGCAGTTCATGGAGATTTCAAATTCAGTAGTGCATGCACTTCATTCATTTTTAATTCAGCAACTGTGCTTACCATGCCTACCATTACGGTACACACACACACAAAAATGCTAGACGTGTATTTTGGTGAATCATACACTTGTTGTAATTTAATAGGAATGCTAGGCTTACAATTGACCTTTGGAGTCTATCTAAGGAGGAGCAATGTGTGCTTTCGTGTTAGATCTCAAAGTACAACGTGCAAAGTTCCACATAGAGAAGAACGACAACAGCCCCATTCTCTGTGTAAGCTGTACCTACAAAAAATGTAGTCAACAATATTAATTATTCAAAATACGACACAAAGTTTTTAACAGTCTATGTTCATGTTGCAATTACTCTGAATTTACATACATCTCATAATTATAATTGCATTTACAGCTAAAATTTGATTAGTAAAATTGAAATAATAAATTTATTTTTAATTTTAATAAATAAATAAATTTTGTCATTTTTGGTCCCAAGTTACTTTATTTCATACTGTATTTCATACTTTATTCATATCAACTTTATTTATAATTCAATTCAAATTCAAATCAGATAAAAATGCATATATAGGACATAAACAGACTTTGATGTTTTGAAAGTATGTTGAACCCCATGGAGACCTCATCAGACAATTTCAACATCTGCATCCTGGCAGCTCTGTCCGTTACCCCAGATTTAGGTGGGCAAGTAGGCCTATACTATCTTCCCATAGTCGTAATTTATCTATAGCTTGTGACACACAAAATGGGTCCCATAATGTAACATTTACGCAAAGGAAGAAATGTTAATCAACTCTGCAAAACCATGAGACAGGTATATATATGCAGGTTAATCTAATACTGATTATGATGATCTATGGTACCCAAGAATTCTAATTATTGCTCCACCCTAAATGGTAAATACTTGTCATACGCAGTCTACAAGGAGACCTTTCATCCAACACTTGGCTTCTCTCAGCAATTGAGTTTGACAAGATTTGCTTCCTAAAATAATACTGGATAAAATAAACGATGTGTGATAAGAGCACTGTTACACCTTTCTGTAAAGTAGACTTTTAACAAAATAAAGGCACCGAATTGATGCTACTAGCAGAGAATTATGTTGAAATCTAGCACGCTTAGTTGGGGCAAAAAAACGGTTTTAATTAAACAAATGAAGGCATTCTACAGGATTATGTTAACCTTGTCTAAAGGTCATATGTATACACAATTAAATGTTATACCAAGCGGGGTCAGAATATCAGCCACACTATGTGGATAAATTTAATTTTGTATTGAGTTTACAGATGATAAAATTAGTCCGCAATAAACCTCACCACGAAGCGTAGTAATGCTATCTTCCATTTCGTTTTCATGGTGGACACCCATCTGATGCCTCACAATATTACAGTTAAAGGAGTCAAAAGTGAGCCGTTACATATTACATAAACTGCTTTAAAAATCTGCTGCTGTGGTGTTAGCGCCCACATTTCACCACCAGCTATATCCAGACTATGCTTAGGAGCAATAATTCATATCCTTAACCTACAAATGTCTTAAATATTGTGCTAGTGTACACTTCTTGCAACGACGTATTATCCCATTAGTAGAGCTACTTATAACCCCTTAATCCATCTACAACACCGTTTAATCGTAGTCATTTTGTAGCGACGAACACATCTTTCATTTCCACAGCAGGATGTTTTACAGAAATAACTCGCAACCTTGAACGCGCTCTCATTTTCTATTCCAGGTCGTTATCCACACGGATCTAGCGTTACATTAAAATGAGCTTCTGTTGAAAACTTCAGTGTAACAGTAACAATGTAACAACATGCTATTTAAAAAGTAAACAGGCTGTCAGTGCACATCTGGCAGAATGGGGCTGTCCGCTTACCTGAGCAATTGCCATGCCGCCTGCATCCGGCCACACTGTCCAGGATGGCCAGGGCGATGTTTTCCGGGGTGTCTGCGGGTAGTGGGGTCCATGCCGTCTCCAGGCTAGCCTCGGAGCTCTGCTCATCACTGGACAGCGACGGACTCCTGATGTCGACCGCGGCTGGGAGCCAGCACGGCGGCTCCTCCGTTTCTGGGCTAAACACCTCCCGAGCCGGCCCGCCGTCCGGGGAGGTCTCCCTGAAAAACGGCACGACCCGCGAAAGGCTCGGCCGCCGCCTCGTAGCCCCCGTGCCACTCGCCTTTTCCCCGAAGCCGCCGGCACGAGTAAGCGCGGTTGTCTGTTTCTTCAAAAACTTTTCCAGTGGCTTCATTCCTGCCGGCATTTTTGATACACGATGGCAAATAAATTTTCGGTACTGCTATTCTAATAATAATGCAATGAATGTTGAATAACGTGCTTCTGTTTTTCCTTCCTGAACAAAATTTTAAACGCTCATGGATCCTTTACATCAGTAGTCGAAAACAGTAATAAATAAATGCAGCGGTATTCTGCAGCTACGACGTTTTCACATAAATGGGAGCACTGGCGAAAAAAAACCCTGCTCCACACAGCGCTTCTTGAGGACGGCTTTGCACTTGTTTACCCCCTCAGCAACTGCCTCTGGAAATGCCGTCAAAAATAAATAAAAAATAGGCTACGGCATGTGTAAAACCAAAAACGGTCGTTCAAATTGCAGCGTTCACCTCTGCTGCAAAGCAGTCGCCTTCCTGCAGTAAGACTGTCCAATATTCGTTCAATGCCACGACATAAAGGACACGAAAAAACAAAGCGATTGAACTGGCACGGCGCTCAAGGAGTACCTCTTCCCCTTGGTTTTATACGATCTCTCACGAATTTTCTGCGTGGTTTTGTAGGTGAACGTTATTGCAATAGTCAGTAGCTACATTGGTGGTAATGCCAATGGGAGCTCGCGCTTCACGCTTTATTAGGGATCCTCATGTATCGAAAGCGTGTTCAGTGTGGCCCCTCCCTACTTACTCCGTCTGCCGGTCTATGTAGGCTTTGTAACGTTCAACCTGCCCCTCCTTTTCTTTTGTAGGTGTGTGTGTGCATACTGCATAGGAAAAACCCTATATTACGTTGTCCATGTAACACGTACCTTTGTAGGAACTGTTTTTTAATATATTTTTGCTTAGATACGACTCATTCTTAGTGTAAGAGTAAGGATATATAGCCAATGACTTGGAAACAAGCATTTCCCCACAATTACATAGGTCGATGGCGGGATTCACTCTGTTATAGCTGATTCTTAATAATTCATGCTTATTAACCCGTTTCTTGCCAGAGTAAGTCACAGCACTAGTGATTTTACAACGAAGGATGCAAAAGTGCTCAAGTGAAAAACAGTATATTGAGCATATACACTATATCATATTTTATTGACCTCCCTAATACTTTTTATCTACAAATCGATGTAATACTCATACACTAAGCAATGCAGAGAGAGCAGTTGTGCATGACATCTGCAGTACGTGTTATGGCAAAAGAAATAGGTGGACAAAAACTGTTCATCTGCAGTGAAACTGGATACTAAGATGCTGGAGAAGTATTTTAAATTATGTTAATTCAATTTCCCAATACTGAATTTTAAAATGAAAATCGCACCATATTGTCTTGAGCTCCTAATTTCAAGTTCCTTCCTCAGTTTTTCTTAAACGTATACTTCGTATTTTGGGAAAATTTCCAGAGGAATTATTCATCAGCAACCATCATAAGTCCAGTTTATCATAGCTTGATGGAGTGATGGACAGCCTATGAGTGTCAGTGGACATGTGTAGAGATGGGCATGGGGGTGCAGTATTAGTGAAGGCATCCTGAGATACTGACATGGCTGAGTAGCTCTGTGGCCTCATACCTCTGTGGATTTGACTTCTGCCCCAAGCTTTGTATTTATGGTGATTGTATGATCTTCATGTTCCTGTGTGGGTTTCCTCTGGGTATTTGACAGGAAAATGACTGTTCAAAGTCAATTTAGATGAATTAATCTCTATAAATTGTCCATTGTGTCTTTCTCTGTGTGTCCTGTGACTGAAATCCCATCCAAGGTGCATTTTGCTTTTTATCCTGTGCTTCTTGGGATTGGTTTGCCCAGCAGACATTACTCTCCGAGGACCACATAGGAAGCTAGTGGAGGACTTTGTCCTATAGCGCAGGGAGAACCACCTGCCGCTCAACATTGCCTTGACAAAAGAATTGGTGGTGGATTTCTGACATGCCAGAGATCCCCTAAGACCAGTCGTTATCCAGGGAGAGGAAATGAAGGTGGTGCAGTGTTACAAACCTAGGGGTCCACTTGAGTGGGAAACTGCACTGGGCGGACAGCACAGTAGCATTATGCAAGAAAGGCACTCTATTTTCTAAGGAGGCTCTGGTCTTTTGATGTGCACAGCAAACTATTAGAGATATATTACTAGTTCATAGTGGCCAGCATACTTCGGTGCACTGTGTTCTGCTGTGGAAGCAAGATAAGTTCAGGTAATGCCAAATACTTGAACCAACTCATCAGGAAAGCAAGCTCCATCAAATTATTTGTAGGGTGCTCTCTTTGAGCATGTCTAGCCACTGGCTCACTGCACCACAGCGTGCTAAGAAGCACTCCTGGGGATCTTTTCTTCCTGCTGCCATCAGGCACTGCAACGCCTACTGCTGCTGTGCCCACACTCTCCATAACACATGCCGAGACAACATTTAAAGACAGATATCAACCACCTACATACCAATGTCCATCCATGTACACTTCTTGTTGACTTATAGTAATTTATTCATTTATGCACAACCTTGATTGCACTGTGTATTTACAGCTTGTCCTTATTGTTTTTTGTGTATGTGCACTTTATCTTCTTGATATCATTTTGAGTACTGCACTTTATCATTTTGCTATGGAATGAAAAATGAAATATGTGACTGGGCACAAATATTCAATGCAGATTTTTTTTGTAACTATATTTCGGGGTATTTCTATAAACCAAAGTTCATAGCAAGCATCTATTCACATTGCTGCATTGTCTTCTCGAGCATTACATAATGCAGGCTGAAGTCCTCAAGTTAACCGAAGATATAGGCATACGCGAGAGAGAGAGAGGAGTGTGAGACATTTGTTTTTAATGCACTTCTTAATACATCTTGAAATAAGGGGTGGTATGGTGGTTCAGTGAGTAGTGCTATAATCTGCACCATGGCTTCGTACCTCCAGGGTTCAGGGTTTAATGCCCAGCCCCTCGTCTGGAGTTTTCTTGTTTTTCCTGCGTTTCCATGGGTTTCCCCTGGGCACTCCAGCTTACTATCAAAGTTCAAAAAAACGTGTTTGTAAGTGTGTAACCCATGACAGCCTAGAATCCCACTCAAGGTGTTCTCTACCTCACGCCCTATGCTTCCTGTGGCAAACTCACCACAACCCTATGCTGGATAAGTTGGAAGATGACCACAGAAAAAGGCAGCCCAAATAAAGGGGTAAGTTAGTGGGGAAAATGGTTCTGGTGGAGAATGATTGTTATAAGATTAGGCAGTCATCCATTAATGCATTTTTAACAGGGAATGGGTGGCAACATTTATATTCACGGACTGAAAACTGAAGAGAGCATTAAGGGTTGATAGACGAAGAGGTCGTTAAGAGAGTAATAATGAGACTTCAAATATGACAAACCAGCAACAGACTGATCAGATGAACAAATCAGACACATGTAAAATACAGGGAATGGTGGAGCATGATTGTGTGGAAGAGAGTGGGAAAGCGTGGGAGTGTGAGAAAATGTGGGAGGATTAAAAAAAAAAGTGAGTGTGAGTAAAGCAGGCACTAACACTGGGAAGGTAACAAGATGATATGAGCAAAGGACTATTGCAATTTGATTTTTTCTATAATGGTGGAAAAAAATCATTACATAACAAACATGCCTGGGCCTGCAATGCGTGCAATGAGCAAGGTACCACCTGGGGCATACTAAAGCTGACCTGCCAGTTAGTAGTTTAACCAGCAATGCAGGCTTTCTAACATGGCTCCTAAAAATCCAAATCATTCAGTGTACAGATTGGAACACAAAACCCACTTCTGACCCAGCCTCCCCTCCATTTTAATGTTATTAGTACTTTGCATGTTTATTATTCAGGCTTTAATTTTCTATCAGTGCAGGCTTAAATAGGCAGGTACAAACCCCAATCAGACAAATGGCCCAACTACAAAACTTCACTGTCATTCATTCTGTCTGCCAGTTAACATTTCTCTTCTTTATTTATAAGCTGTGAGATCATCTAATAGACTGTACCATACTAAGAGAGACGTAGATGTTTACAGTTGTGTAAGAAATCTTTTTGTTTTGATTTGGAGTATGCGACCCTTGACTTCAAACCACAAATACAGGACTTGCACCCACTGGCAAGCCTTGAAAAGCAATTCACTGAAATGCAGGCATTAGAGAAGTTTGTATTGCACGCCCTGAAACGGACCTCAAACTGACTGGCCTAACCAGACAGAACACTAGAATGGAACAGCAGGCTAGCCAAAAAAAAAGAAAAAGTCTTCTTTCAGTTTGTGACTGGTACCACTTGCCCCTTTTGTTCACAAAAAAAAAAACAAAACTATATTTGCAAATCTGTATTCCTTGGCGATTCCAGCCGGAGTATTCACTTTTAGTCACATATGTAATTACCATTTAAATATCGAAATGTTCGTGGGTTCAGTCAAGTCACGAGAAGTAATTCCCGTATTTCTGATCAGCCTGGAAGCTAAGGAAAACAAAATGCTGACAAAGGGACAGCACTCTCAAAACCCTTTCTGACTTCTTTCCAAACACTTCTTTATACTGCCCGATTGTGCAAACTTTACAGACCCACATTCATGTCCTGCTGATTATGGTAAATAGCTTGCCTCACTGCCTGCCTGACAAAACTGGGAGATATAGGGGAATTGTACAGAGACTGGGTAGCTTGGAAAAGTTTTAATTTGGACAATTAGTAACAGAATATTTCATTACAAATGACATGGAGGTTTATGGGGTTCATGGCAAACCTGTGTCGTTGTGAAATTAGATTCCTTCAACTGTGATATTTTCGGTGGTTTTAAGCAATCACAAAATGAGCTAGTGAGGAAGTGGTTTCACACCCCAACAATGTCTGCTCAGAAGGTCCACATCTGTAATGCCTCAGACAGCAGCCAACTTATGTCGTATGTGACAGACCAACAAAACATACTGCTAGGTCTCACCTTCCTTCAGAATGGTGCTAATTTTTCCCCCCGCACAAGGCAGCACCCAGTCAGCTACTGAACAATGGCTCAGATTCATAAGCACCTGTGAGTACTCCGCACTACATTTGTCCACATTTTGATATCAATCTGGGATGGGCAATTACTCTGATTAAGGTCTTTCCTCAAAGTAAAATCTGAAGCTCATGCAAACACTCACCATTTCATCTACTACTAAATGACCAACATGGCACAGCAGAAAATCAAACCCAGATCCTGACATGACACACCTTGCTTTTACCCATGCACCACTCAGGAGTATTCACAGAGTGGTCAACTACAAAATTAGAACCATGTTTCTGCACGTCTGAAATAACCGATACGCACATATATCCCATTGACCACCAAGGAAGGCAGACAAGCCAGCAAAAGGCTTTCACATACCATAGTATTAATCCTTTCTATTTCTGTCACATATGCCAATGTTTGCCTGTAATGCCAAATGAAACTGTGGGTGGGTACCTACTACAAGTTTCACAATACTGCCATCTGTTGCCAGTTAAACATATTCAAATCAAACCAAATTGTCAATCTTCCAATTAAGCTTCACGTGCACACATACCTCCTGCTCCAGAACATCAAAAGTATCTACAATTTTTAAATTACAACATATTAAAGCTGGATGTCAGGGGGTTGTAGCCAGTGTTAGAAAGCACACACACACAGACATTTTCACTCAATTTAATTTTCCACCAGTACCACAGACAAAAACCTAAATTTTACAAATCCACACACCTATAATAAACAAGCCCTCACAGTGTTAACTGGTCTACAGAAAATTAAATTACATGTAAAACCAACAAGACAATTAAGGCAGAGAAGGTACACTGTTTTATTATAACGATCAGCTCTTTAACAAAAATTAACAGTAATAAAATTACAGATCACACTTCTGCCCACCGAAATTAAATGAAATGACTGGTATAATTGTCAAATTGAAGTCTATGTATTTATTCAAGCATGCATGTGTTGTACATTATTGAATGATTAAATAGACTTTGCCTTAACAGACCACAATATGCTTCACTGCATCAAGGCCTTTCAACACTGACACTCTGGAATTAAGTTCATTTAATTAAACAGAAAGCATTCCACAGAGGAAACAAAAAATAAAAGCACTAGTTCATCATACCAGCTCACACAGTGAATTAATATCATTGTGTGCCCATAGAATATAAGCCAACTTAATTCCTTGGTGCTCCACCACAGGTCTGTATACAGATATTTATGCACTAAACTTATTTCCCTGCAGAATAAATATCAGCCAGTCTTAGGCAAATTAACATTTTATTCACAAATGCGTTATTGAGCTGATGGTACACTTATATGGCTATGCAGAAACAAGCTAACAATATTTGTCCAATTAGCAAGCACCATCAACATTGCTACAGTACTTTATTCCAGTAACTGTTCTATCCATTACTGTCATATAAAAAAAATTGTTCTGCAGATTTAAAAATGGTTTCTAGTGAAGAGTGGAGAGGGAGGCATTGGCTGTAAGAGGGGATGGATACATTTTAGAGAATGCAAACTCATTTCCTTACAGTACATGGGAAGACAGAAACAGCCACCTAAAGTTTAAAAACTCAGAAAGTGGAACTGAAAGGTGATGCTTCCCAGCCTACAAGTACAAATTTCTGATGGAATGTAATCGTAAAAGAACACCCAAATTCCATGCTTTCAACTTGAAAGAAACTGTAGTACAATTAATCAAACCTTTCAGTCAAGGGAGTCTGGCCCCATACGTCAAGTGAAATGACAACCAAACATCTTCCTAGAGCAATCAAACTCAATAAAACAATGCATTCACATTTTAAAAGTGGCCCAAGCCTGGTTCAGAAATGGTAATAAACTATATTAAATTAATATGTATATAATTGTACCTCCCTTGCAAATACTTTAGCTAACAACTGAGGTGCAGATTTAAATCTCATTAATATGCAATGTGAAGCAACACTACAGCTGAACATTGCTGACAACACTGCTGCATAAAGCATTCTGCATTATGCCACTCAAACTGGTAAACTAAGGTCTCACTTTGTTACCTCAACTGAAAGGATCAATAGAAAAAAAAATTTTTAATACTGGCTATACATTCCATTTCTCTGCATGAAGGTCACATCCTTCAATTCCACCATAATAACCTAAAGATCTACAAGACCTGCGGTCACTATGCTCACGCAATACTTTAACACAGAACTCTCCTCCTACCAAAGACAAGAGCCTGATTTAAATTTCAATTACAGCATATCCATTTAAAAAGAGAAACTTTAGGTCAGACACAAATTCTAATATTCCCAAGACAAGCATTAGTCAAAAAAGGGCCTTGAGTGCAATTATTTTGCTAGTTTTCAGTTGCATCACTGGACAGCACCATAATATGCATCCATATCACTCAGATGGATTAAAGATATGGCAGGGGCAGAACAGAAAAAAAAAAAAAAAAAGTACTGCACCATAGGGTGTTTTTCAGTAAATTCCTGTTTATTACACACTTCATTAGTTCAAATGTGTCTCATGCACTCCCTAAATTCCTTCCACACATTTTGCTGGTCCTTAAATAGTGATCCATTCAACTAACTACTCTTGTCCTTTTCCTTTCCATTCTTCTCTCCCTGGAAAGAAAAAAAGAGGATTAGATGATTTTGGAATGATGGTGTAAAACTGCCTTTATACAAAGCTGTATACAGCATCACTCTCATTAAAAAGGTTCAAACTAGGAACAAAAAGAAACTTTTGTCGCGTTCACACTGCGGAAACTTAGCCCAATTGTAGTTCCTTGGAGGCAGTTCCGGGGTCCTTTTTCAGTCTCTACTCCAGACTCAGTACTTTTAGTTCGAACACAAACTACTGGGGAGGCACTTTCAGCAATACCCATCTGCTAACCATATTTAATAATTGATTATAAACATCACTGGTTGCATAAATAAAATATAAAGAATAGACTGTGTCCTGTTTTGATCGCAACTGATTCCCCCAGTAACTAACAAAACAGCTTGTTCATCTTCCATTGTTCGGGGCTGGCAGTGTAGTTTTCTATAAAATTGTGTGAAGTTTAACCTACAACCTTTTTGCATCTCCCATGCTTATTTAGCATAGAATTCCCAGTTCCCCTTGTGCAGTGTGAAAGTGGGGCTAATTACAAAAGTGGTCAGACTCTACAGAAGTCCCCGGTTAAGCTGGCCCAGAAACTTGTAACCAGGGACCAGGTTCCAGACCTTCAGTGTGAAATCACCCAGCACTTCCTTTCCCCAATTTGCAATAATTGTGAGACAGAATCAAATTCTGCCTCTACAGTCTACTAGTTAACATAAAAGCTTTGTATGTGCAATGTCACACCAACTTTGGCATTATTCTGCAGAAAAACACCAAATACATTGAGCTGCGGCCTTCAAAAGTCTTAATACAAAGGGAAAATGTATAACAGTAGTGGTGCATGAACAATTAAGATTAGTGATTCTCGTAGAGGCCTATTTCACAACTTGAAAGCAAAAAGAAAAAATAGGTAGCGGTATATTCATAAACAGTATTTTTGCTGTTTTTTATTAAGGCTGAAAAACATACCTCAGGAGGTGGGGGTTTGATAGTGACTGGCTGGGAGGAGCGGCGTGGAGGGGAAGGCTTGGGCTGGGCTTGTTGTTGCATAGTATCATAGTATGTAACTCCACCATAAACCTGGGCCTGTGCCTGCAAGAGAAAGAAAATGACAGTACAGAATGAAGGCAAGCAGTGCACCAAGAACTGAGGAAGTTCCAGGCAATCATTGAGTAGATATTCATAACTGCTGTGCTTCCCCCCTACATTTTTATACCATTTATGTTCACTTAGGCATTAATTAGCCAATGTCAGATTCATTCAATGCTGCATAATAGATGAACAAAGAAATCTGCTGTTGCATGCTCTGGTATTCATTGGGCATGCATTACCATAATTCTCAAAGAAATAAGCTGTAAGTAAAAAAGGACAAAATCCACAAAAAAAAAAATCAAAAAAAAAAATCAGCAAGTTAACTTTAGTATTTTTGAATGTTTGGACAACATTTCATAATTTATAGTCATCAAGCTAGAATTTAGTTTGAAAAATCAACAACACATTTTATAGAAATATATTAGACACCAAATGTTGCAGTAAAAAAAATGTAAGCTTAAATATTCCAGTCCATTTTTCAGGGCTTTGAAGGCCAACAGTGTCTCCAGCTGATCAAGCTAAAATAAAAGTACTAGAACAATTCTGAGAGGCAGCTATATAAAAACAAACTCAGTGTTAGATCAGAATATGTGCTACACTCTAAGACCTTAGATTAACATCTGACCAAAATAATTTGAGGAAACTATAATGTTGAAAGCAGGTGAAAGCAAAAGAGGAAGAGGACAACCAGCAACAAGGTGGGTGGACCCAATCATGATGAATAAACAATATCACAGGAAAGACTGAAAGCTCAGAAAGAAGACTGGATATTCTGGAGAGGTGCCTTCTATATGGTTGTCAGAAGTTGACACTGAATTGACAGCACGTGAAAAAGTATCTCTGTTCTTATTTTAATAGCAGAAGTAAAATTCATAAAATCACTATCCTTAACCTAATCAGGTCTGCAGCTGAAGACATTTCTCTGGAGACCGCTGCTGCACAACATCTGGAGAAACGTAATGCAGTAACACTGACAATATCCCCCTTTCAAATGCCGGATTTAATAGACAGCATATTGTCTGGCTGATCAGTTGCTAGCAGTCACAGACAGACTTACTTGAGGGTTTGGGTACATTGGTGGAAGAGTAGCACCGGCAGGGTAGGGGAAATTTGTGTTTCCGAAAGCCATGACTCCAGGAGGTGGATAGAATGGAGGAGCCATCAGCTGCTGAGGGGGCGGCTGCCCGGGAGACATGGGGACGGGGGGGCCTGCGTACATCGCAGGGTTGGGTATGGCAGCACCAGACTGGTGAGGGTGTAGACCTGAAGAAATTTGAAGGGTGAAATTTTTCATAAACTGCACAAACGACTAAGTATAGAGTATAACATCAGCTCGTAAATGGCAAAGCAGCTGTGAATAAGCTTAATGAAGAAACGAGTACTTTTTTCAGTAATTAAACATTAAAATACAATGACTGTCAAAACTCTCTAGTCAATACATGAACTACCATTCATAATCAAAAGACATCAAGACTTATGTATTGCAAATAACATTACTACAGGATAAGGACAAGTGAAAGACTACTTAGGAACGTTGGCTAGATTTACAGTTAGCGTTGCTAATGTCAGTGGGATATTCAGAAAACGAGTCTTGGTATTCTCTGCTCAGTTATTCAGAAAGAGTTAACGCCATAATGCACATTCAGGGTAATGACAAATGGGCAGCTCTCATATACTACTGGCAGACACTCAGAGCAACAATTCCAGCAACAAATACACTGACCTGGATGGCCAGGATGAGCTGGGTGTGTGAGGTGCATCTCAGGTTGAACCAGCATGCCCTGCGGAGGCAACGGTGTGGGGCTCTCGCTGTGTGTATATATTGGTCCTTGAAAAGACACTACAGCAAAAGAAGAAACTTTATTTTTCCTGGCTACAGGATATGAGGTATGGAATATAAAGCATGAGTAACTCCTTCAGGTACCATTCAATTTGTGATAAGCATTTAGTGTATTTAGTATATGAAAATCAAAAAGTGATTTGGTCAAGGCAGGAGAAACCTGTATAACTGCCTACTAGCAGCACTGCACTCACTGGGGTCATAGTAGTGACCTTCCATTATGCCGATGTGCATCGGGGCAGGTTCAGGGACAGGTCTTTGCCTCTGAGAGGAATACCGCTTTGCTCGGCCACCACCAACACCCTGGAGACAAGAGAACAAGGGGAGCTTTCTGAGACTGAGGAATAGTGTAAACACACAGATTAAGCATTTTACTTCTATTCCCTTAGCCACAACTGAAATATATAACTATAGGTTTATAACAGCTGTTAACATCACCCATCTCTTACAACGGACTGACAACCAATATCAGAATAAAAGTTAAAAAATAAAAAATAGGGGTGTCCTAGACGCACTCACAATTTCCTCTAAGCGGCCATACTGGGGAGGCCCACCGGCCATGTGCATGGAATTATGAATACCTGCAAAGAAAGAAATTTAGATTCTGGCATGTAAAAAAATCACTGTTTTGAGCTTTGATTCTCAAGGCTAGTAATGTAAAATGTTACTTAAACTGACCCAGCACAGCAAGCATTAAAATTGGAGAGGGGTCGGAATGGGTGCATAAATGAACCGGTTGAAATTTTGATGCATCTTTAATGCTAAGTACAATTATGCAATGAATTAAAGTCTATTAGATCTTTTCATATCTTTAATACCACCCTCCAAGACCAGATCATGTCATGTGTTCCCATATCTGCCAACCAAGTGTTCATGCATGTGTTATTTTCATTTTACCCAACACTTTCATCCAAAGTAACTTACAATAGAGGGAAGGGTTACAATTTATATCTGTACGTCTGCTTCATTTGAGCAAAGTTGCTTGGGAAAGCAAATTTAAAAGCCTGGTATTATGAAACCTCCTCCTGTTTTACATAACTAGCACTGATAGGGCATACAATCTCCTAAATAGTAAAATTCCCCTAAAGAATACATAACACTGGAGCATATGAGGTAAACAAGCTTAAAAACTATTTAGGACTTAGGGTAAATAATGGTGCGAAAAAGCTAGACATTCCTCATCAGATATGTGCAAAGCCCAATAAAACATTCTGCAATGCAGGCAGGTCAGTACAAAGGCAGGACAGGGGAGAAAGAAAACATTTAAATGAATCTTACCCCTCATCTCTGCACGCAAGTATGAAGGAGGGCTCTGAGCCCAGTTTTGTCCAGTCAGGCTGAGCCTGGCCAGGTCCTGATCAAGGCCCGAGAGCCCCCCCTGAACACCGGAACGGTCTGCAGGAGGTTCCCAGTTCTCACTCTTGACGGAAGGCAGGGCTTGCTGGGGGGCAGACGGGGCCTGGGGAGCAGGATCATCTAAAGAAGCCTGCTTGTTTAAATCCGTAGGCTTGTTGCGAGTCCTGCGAGCCAGGGAGTAAGATTTCCTTTCCACTGTCCTTTCAGGGGCTGCAGGAGAGGCATCTCTGGGAAGAGTGGGCTCTGACAGCTCCTCTTCCTGGCGACGAGGCTGAAGGCCATCAAGAGAAGCACTCTCAGACTGCTTGTTATAGTAGCCAGGCTGCTGCTTTGGTTGCTCCTCATCCTCATTGTACCGTTCTTCCTCCACCAACACTGACGGACTGCACTCTGCCTCAGAATTCCTAGCTGGCTGTCCAGACCCCCGTTCACTCTCTTGATGTTGCACATAGCCCCCCCTGCCAAATCCTCCTTGAATATGTTGCTGGGAGTGATTCTCTTCACATGCTTTATAATTTACACGATTATCTCGGTATGAGGCCGAAGGGGGTCGGCCGCCATGAAAGCTGCGAGACTGGCTGTGCGAAACAGTTCTTCCAGCACCACTGTGAAACCGTGATGGATGGGGTGCAGATGAAGCTGGCATGGCAGAAGAGTGTGAGGTGTTGGCTGGGGAGTTCATGCTGCTTCCACCGGTGGGCCAAGATGTGCGATTTGGCTTCTCGCCATTCCGCCACCGCTTTACTCTGCTCGGAGAGGTGCTGTACCTGCAAGGGGTGTAGCAGAAAAGTTACACTGTGCCAAACACCAAGTGGGGGGTTGGGAGTAAATCATTTTCTTGGCCAGTGCCGATGCATTAGCAACATTGATGACCTGGAAATACCTGGTATTGTTTTATTCACAGAAATCCTTCAAAAGTATTATTTTTTAGGATTATTTCAGAAAAATGATAGTGACTAAATTGAATGGAATCAACAGCATATTCGCTATTTAACATGAATGTGTTTTTTTGAGTTTCTTTTGGCCTAGTGGGCCGTGTGTAAAGTATTTCAACAACCAAACCATTCACTAAACTACTCGTGTGAGTAGTGTGCAACTACCTTTGTAGTAGTTATTGGAAATCCATCCTCCTTCTAAACATTTTAGACAGATTATTGGAGATGAATAAATTAAATAGGGCAAAGCAAACAAACGGTCAGGTTAAGACAAGAAACTGAACAGGAAAATAAACATGGACATACTAGGGCTGCAGTATAAGATGATCTGTGTGATTAAGTTCCAGCCAACTGAAGGACAAGAAAGATCAACAGCAAAAATAACCAAGATATTTAACAAGGTCAGATAAATGAAAGAACCATCAACAAAGGAAGAAAATTTCAGATTAGCCCTGAGATCAACAGGGAAAATGAAGCCCAAAGGGATAGATTGCATCACAATAAAAATATTAGCATTTACCAAATCATGCCAACAATTTTGGAAAATGAGGACCTACAGATTGGAAGAGCTTGCTTGTATTCCAAAACTGAAGAATTAGAACCTTAAAATGCATCATGCATGAGTAGGATTCAAGAAAGGCCAAGGAACATGACGTGCTTGCCAATACACCATAAACCATTAAAATCCAAGATGGGAAAAACAGACAACTTTACAGTCCATAGATTATTGCTACATTGGACAAGAAGTCACAGTCAGGATGGAATATGGAAAAACAGAGTGGTTCCAGATTGGTAAAGGAGTTAGACAAGGATGCATACTGTCAATATACTTATACAACTTGTACATGGAACACAATGAGAAAAGTTGAAATAGAAGACAACTGCAGACTCAAGATTGGTGTTGGGGTGGGACACACAACCTTTGATATGCTGATGACATCACACAGTGGAAAATGATCAAGATCCAACTAATGAAATTAGAGATGCAATGAAGGACCTGGGAAAAATCTTCAGAAGTACACCTCTAAGATCAAAATTGTTCTGAATAAGGTACTTAGTAAACTATTGATAGGTAATCTGGATAATGAAAAGCAAGACACAGAGTGCTGATGCCTTTAAATTTTGTTGCTCGAAAAGACTTAACCTGGACTGTAAGGAAAGCAACTGGATTCTTGAAAAAAAATTTAGCCTGTATCTCTCACTTGCAACACAAATGACCAGACAGAACTACTTATTTTTGGCATATTATGAGAAGACCCACTGCACTGGAAAAGACCAAAATGCTTGGAAAAGTTGAAGGTAAAAGAGGAAGATGATATTCAGAAAACAAGATGGTTGGACTAAATCAAATGATGGGGAAAATCTACTTTGAGAATTCTGAAGGCCCAAACAGAAGACAGAAACTTCTGAAGGAATACCATGTTCATGCTCATCGACCTAATCATAGCTAGTATAAGGTGTCTATACATATACATGAATTCCTGTTTTTTAACACCATTTCCTATGTTTCTAACATAGTCAGAAAATCAATGGATTAAACAAAAATAGCTCTGAAAAAACACTTGGTGGGATATTTTAGAAGGCTCAATATACATTTTTTAAATTATCATGATGCACACTTTCACCCGAATATCCCCCGATTCTGTACACTGTATTCTTAGAGAAGTACCTTGGCTTGCGGGCACGATAAAGTCGACCATCACTGGGGCCATTAGCATTGCGAATGTCATAGCCATACATGGCAATTAGCTCCTCGCGAGACTTAGGAGCCTGCTCATCCTCTCGAAACTTATCATGCTCCCAGCGACCTTCATCCTTCCAAAGCTTCCTGTGCCTACTCTTTGGCCTATGGCAAGAAACAGAAGGTGGAGGGAGGGTTTAAATGGTTGTTATTCCACAATTACAGAATACTAGCCTCAAAATCTTTGTCATAACATGTCATTCAAGGGTTCACCTACAAGTCTGCATTGCCAGAAAGTAGCATTTCCTTGATACTTTACACAAATTCTGTTCTCTGTTTCCATGTAATACAAGTCATGTTTTTATTCTCTATTCTCCAAACATCACCTATCAAACTTACCGTATGTCATCGGCATGGGCCGGCCCTCTTACATCATGTTCAAAGAAAAGCCCCTTCCGAGGAATGTAGGCTGGGTTCTTGCGATCCTCATCATCATCCAGCTTCTTGCTCGCCTTACCCCTCGTCTTATTCTCAGGGTCATCAGTGCTTTCCTGAAATTTCAGGTAAACCAAAAGTCTTAAAATTATAAAGTAAATATTAACTGAATAAGGAGAACATATTATGGCACCAGTAAATGGTACTCTGCTTTTCTGAATAAAACTATAAAGCATGAGATCGAGAGAGGGGTAAGGAGCGTGCGCCGATACAGCACGTTGAGGAACCCAAACCACCTCAGGGATGAGAACCTGAGTGCAGCCATGTGGTGGGTGATACCTCAGCACCACACTAGTTGAAATGGAATGAAACGGTGCAAAGTTTTTTTCCGGTGGCTGGAGTGCAAATCCTGCCACTAACCCCCAAATATTCCCTGGAAGTTGGAGGACCTGCTTTCAGGGCTGGATATAGATTAACGTCATACCAGGATGATAAATATATAATGTAGGCCTGTGTGATAAAACTACAGCAATATGTATTGCAATACACACTTCATCAATAACAATAAGAAAATCTTTTGATAGAATTTTGATAGTTTCACTTAAATGCATTAAATACAAACAACTTGCATGAATAAGCCCCAAGTGTATTCTCTCCCAGGGTCATAAACAGTCTATAATATCCATTGATGATGGAGCATGCTTTGAGTGACATAAAAACAGTCAATCACTTGGCGTTCAGGGGCACCATCGATATGTGACAACAGAAACATGGAGGGAGAAAATAAGTGCTGGTGGTGAAGAAATGGTTGATAAAAAGGACAGGTCAGCACAACAACATGATTTTTTTTTTTTTTAAGTCTGACTGATAGCAGAAGACTGCTGTGTGTAAAATGTGCAGGAAAACCATCTTGACCAAAACAAACTCATCACCATATCTGCTTCCACCCTATCATATAAAATTTAAACAAAATGAGAAAGTCCCATATACAGAATGAACATTGCTTGATAGCACACAGAGTATCTCAAAGAAACCAACAATTCCAACCAATGACAGAGTTTTGATAATGGACAACCTATACACAACACTCGCACAGTAAAATTTGCCGAATTAACTGAGCACCACACATACTACTGTTCTGGTGTTACATGTGAGTCACGGAAGAGATAAGTGCATCCTAAGAGGAAACTTCGGTGTCTGAGGAAAGCAACAGCTCAGCAGCCCCATCTTTTTAAAAAGGAGATAGTGGATAAACAAAGTAAAGAGACATCAGTGGTGTGGCGGTACTTTGGCAATTTGAAGAAGCCTACGACATGCAACAGACTGGTGCCGTGTATTGTAATCTCTCCCGAAAACTCATGCCGACTAAAACTGGAAATACTATTCCTTTCACTACTCGAGGCATTGCCATACAGAAGAACACACGGTATGCAATCACTTACAGTCACAGACATCAGCAATTAGTGTTGCAACATTCAGTCGCATCCAAAATTGGTTCGAAATGAGACACAGCATTATATTTATCAATACGAAGTGAACAACGCCAAACATGCCAAGCAGCGAAGCAGTCAGAAAAAACAGTAATAAAAAAAACTATACTGTCAGCGTATTACTAGTAACGCACCCTATGAATGGACTACAAACAAATCTCATTTTAATAAATCATACAATTTTTTGTCAATTTGTCACTTTTTCACATTCTGTTTAAGGGGAAACCGTATAAGGAGAATCTTACAGGAATTCTTAAGCGTAAGTGGAGTCTCGAAAGTAAAGTAATGACTTATTGGATTTAATGAATTATTATTGTGATAACGATCAATGTCGATTGATATAAAACAAATTGTGATCAAATATTTTCCCATATCACCCAGCCCAACTATAAAGCACTTAATGTTTAAATTATCAATGAAAACACATCTGCAGAACAAATGGACAAAATCTCCAGACCAGTGCTTCAAAAAAAGACTTAAGGACAAGAAAAGAAAAACAGCTAACATGCCTGCCCATCTCCACTTTGTCTCTCGCCAGCTAGGTTGCCTCTGTCTTCTGTCTTCACGTCTTTACCCTGGTCCCCCTCATCTTCCCCCTGTTCCACAACTACCACCGGCTCCAACAACTCTTCACAGGGTTTATCATCTGAAGATCTGTCCTTAGCATGGGGCTTGGAACTTTCTTCATCACTGAACTGCTTTCCACCAATATCTTCCTCTTCACCCTGAGAAAGAGGACACATTTTCATGCATATACACCACCTCATACTACTACAACACAGTGCATGTATTACATTATTTCCAAACAGCAGTGGTATATTATACTTATTAGACTTTGAAAGATTAACCTATAAATGATTTAGGCAATAAGATTTACTTCAGTGCAGGTTTTCCCACAAAAACCCAACAGCATCCTTTAAACCATCACTCAACTGAATGACACAGCAGGGTAGCTGGTCATGAGGCCAGGGGCCCTCATAAAAAAATGATAAACAATACAAAAAGAGTTGCATATTTCATAAACGGTACATTTTAAAAGACTCCCAGGTTCATATCTGGCTTAACATATTACACTGTATTCTACATTGGTCTGGATTTAACAGGAACCTAGTTACCTCAGACTGAGAACAGTTTTCTTCTGGATCTGCACTGTCGTAGTCCGACAACACAGCTGGAATGAACATCCGCAGGTTAATCAGTAATACGTGACCTTCTCAATTGTGCTTTTTGCCAACACTGATTGATATCACACTTACCCTCTCCAATGCCATCCTCACTCTCCTGTACCAAAAATACAAACAAATACTAGATTAAGGCAATATACAGCCAACACGATAACATTAGGTCGGCCATTAGACTACAATGCCTGTTGTACTGTGCAAAACAGTTTCTGTAACGAAGGTCGTAGTATAATACAAAAGCGGTATATTGGAAAGAAAATATTTTCATTTACTTAGTCATTGGCTTGACCCATTTAACGTGGTAATTCCGGTCTCAATTTCTCGTCAAAGCCATCCACAGTATCGCTTAATAATACGAGTACAATTTGCATGTCAGACTCCTATGTACCCGAAGCAGTTCCTAACAGCTAAGCAACACAGACCGCAGTCGGTCCTCATCGAACAGGCCGAAAATGACAAAAGGCGGCATTATACTACCAAACCATCGTGTTTTCCGCAATTTAACTATGACTATTCATGACAAATTTCTCTGGCTTAAAATATTTTAACCAAGAAACATGCTTCAGTTGACCAACCAATCTTTTATAGACCCAGCTAATTAGACAGCAAGTTAGAGAATCAGACTCTTGATCTTCTCTACACACAAAGTTAGTCTGGCTTGTTTATACAAGTCATTTCCCCCATTAAATATATCGTGTATCAAATGAGGGTACCACGAGGCCTGTGGGTGAGGAGGCAGCGAGGCAAATGTCCTGCTCCCCAAAAAACGAAGGAATACGGTCACTCACACACTCGGACTCATCTTCGCTTTTAGGTCGAATGCGGACACTGGGTAACACAGTCGATTCGAGATCATTCACGCATGTTTTTCCGGGAGTAGGGCCCAAGCCTCCGCTTTCGGTACTCGAACCAGACTCGTCCTCTTCTTCACTATCCTGAGACGCGCGCTTCCGTCGTCTCCTGTCCGCCATCTTGGAAATCAGATGATTGAAAAAAATCCCTGGCCCCGCACAGCACCATGGGAGTTCTGGTTGATTCCGAAAGTGAAGGATCTGCGCTGCTCTCCGGGAAACGCAGGGTGAAAAGTAGCCAATTAAAACGAGTTGCTATTAAGCCAATGGAGATACACGTCTGAAAAATCCACATGCTCATTACAAGAAGTACACTTAAGGAAAAAAACCTTAAAATCATTTTTTTCTTCTTTTTCATGTTATTTCAAACATTTAATTGGTGGGGAATATTAAGTTTTGATTGTTATTTTTTTTGCACTAGTGGTAGAAAATCTATTAGCCATGAAGAACTTTGATTTTCAGTTCGAGGGCATCAGGATAGATAGTCGCTAAACAAGGGACTTGTTACCACAGTAAGAACTGTGCTAAGTTAGTCAGCTGCTCTGTGACCTAACATACATTGTATGCGGTGTGCTTCGCAAAGATTAGCGTGAGAAACTCTCTGTATCAAAAACCAATGAACAAATACATGAAAAATATATCATCGGATGAGTCACATTTTCTGAGTTTATATTTGGAGAAAAGTGAAGAATGCCTTTAAACGACAAGGTCTCTTATCCAATATGATGGGTACAAACACCGTTGTCTCATGATATTCCCATATTCCATATGCCCTCATATACACTGCCAAACATCCAAGCAGGGGTTCATACACCCCATGATAAAGCAGAATGCCTTCCATGTCTACCCCAAACACCAGATCTAAACATTTATGCATCATACAAAATGTTTCATTATTATGTCCGCTCCCTGTATGTGTTCAGTGTTGTGTTACGTTTTGACGTAAAACCAACTTATTTTGTAAATAATTTTAAAACTGATAGTGCTGCACAGTGACTCTGGGGGTACTGCTAAGGCTAAACACATACCCCCACCTCAGTATAAACAGAATTTGCATATCTCACTGTCCCCCCACCCCCGTCCTCCTTGGGCACTGTGAAGACTGGCATCCTACCCATCTTTGACACACAGGCCGTATTATTAGGAACACCCTAACAACTGCTTCTTCATTGCATGCATATATCTATTTGCCCAGTCCCAATATTCAGTTATTTGTATTTTATTATCTTTATATTCAACCATTTTCAAAATAAAAATATCTCTTATAACTATTTCACAGTCTGTGTGTGTATGTGTTCCCCGCGATGAACTGGCATCTCAAACAGGATGTCCTCTGCTTCGTGCCCTGAGCATGCTGGGATTGGCTCCAGGCTCACCGGGACACTGAACTGCATAAGCAGTTATGATGGATGGAATTACACAATCCACCCACGACCAGATAATCGTTTTATATAACACCATACACACATTGCACTTTAATTCAACATCTCACCCTTGATACAGCAATATTAATATTTTATTGGGATACAATATAAGCTAAATTAAGTCTACATAACGTTATACACACAATATAATACAGTATGGCAGCTGGCCATACAATTGACTGTGGTACATGCCATTCAAAAAAATTTCCATAGTCTACCTTACAATTTGATAGTACTATTCCGTAGTGATATATTTCACCCGGGGCGATCAATTGATATGACAAGTATTTTACGGGGTCAAAACATTCAAAGGATGATTTGTTATATATTTTCATTAACATCCGAAGTCCCAAGTGTAATTGCATCCTAGCCCTCGCATACTACTAAAGCGATGAATTTCGCGATATCGACTAATCTCGCACGTCACGGAGTGATTTTTGATTAAAGTATTCAAGTTAGGCTACAATTTCTTTCGTGATAACCTTAAAGTGCGGCGTTGTTCATAACACCCACGAACTAAAATA
Organism: Mormyrus iriodes; assembly: GCA_011763525.2. Taxonomy (NCBI): domain Eukaryota; kingdom Metazoa; phylum Chordata; class Actinopteri; order Osteoglossiformes; family Mormyridae; genus Mormyrus; species Mormyrus iriodes. The sequence continues at coordinate 27,828,597 of JAAGVU020000092.1, read as the reverse complement.
ATATTAAAAATAATATAATTTGAATCATACACCATTTCGTTTATGTTCTGAATTATTAGCATGACTTTGACTACAATTTTGTATAAAGATTACAAATTACGACCCCAGCACTGTGCAAATGGAGTTCGCACGTCCTCTATACGCATCTCTCCTCCGGGTAACCTTGGTTTCCTTCCGCAGTCCAGAAACAAGCGGTTAGATTATGGGTTATCTAAACTGCACAAAGGTAGTACTGCACTTGATTTTCAAGTAGCGTGGACCACCAAGTCTCTCATCATCCCGTTTGCTAAGAACTGCTAATGTCTAAACACTCGGTAAACTAATGTACTGTTTTTAAACGTTCAGCGCATCATCAAAGTGCTTATTTTGACGAGTTACATATATAAGGCACTAAATGAGGAGATACAAATTCAAAACCCATAATGGTATACATGTTTATCAAGTAGAATCTGCAAGACTAGGATATATGATTGCTTTGCTAATGACCTTTCACCGGCTGGTTAACAAAATCATGATGAAAATCTAAGCAGCGACCATACTTTCAGCTAAAGTATGTGGTAATGAAATAAGAAGCGTGTTAATTAGGTTAATATGGCATTTTATATCATTTTTTGTTGATTTTATTTTGGCTGTGTTATATTCGGACTATAAAAATCAAGTATGTACTTTAAAGGACGACTTTATCCTTTTTGATACTGTATATTAAGGACCGACTTTTTTACCTTTCTGGCATGGCAAACACCGCCTACCCCTTCCAAAAAAAAACTTCCAACATTTTATAACTGCAAATGCAGTGCAAACCATGAAAACCGCGTCTGAACCTCCATTTCGTGTCGGATGGCTGTAATTTTGTCGTTTCCCCTTTAACACTCGGAAGCTGCGGTCTCCGGGCTGCGCATGCGCAGATTGACAGACGTTTTAAACACGTACCGAGGAGCGTGGAACATGAGGGTGATAGGTGAGTTGGAGTGGGGCAGTGAAATGGGGGGACAATAGTAAAAAGTGTCTTTGAAGAGGAAATAATAATATTAATAAAACACTACGAGATGTGGGGCGAGGTGTGTAGTTTACTGGTGTGCTATATACATTAGAAAACTGGTATTTGAGGTTTACGAATCGCCCTTAACTGCAAAGACCAAGAGTGTTATTGTTTTTTTTTTCGTCGCAGCAATCTAAAATGGAGGAGCACTGCTGTAGGAATGGACAGTTCCTACGCTTATTCGTTTGAGAGATATTGATAAGTTTATGTTTACTTAATGTACCAGAAGGACATTATAAGATGAAAATATAAATAACTGAACAGACAAATGCTTTAATTAATAGAGTTTAACGTGCCGGTCTGAGAGGGTGTTTTTGTAAGTAGTCGCGGTTTAAAACGAAGCATGGTGGATGGTTCGCTCACTTGCGTCGTCGACGCTTTTTCAGACATTAGATCGCCGAAATAATGGAGGTGAGCGATATTTGTCCGCCGTAGTCTGATCGAGGTATGATTCTAGAAAATGGAGGCGATTTTCTGCGGAGAAACGAGAAGGGGGAAGCGACTTTAACCGAGGAAAAAAACCACACGGCATATCGGGTTGGCCCAGTGACTGAGTAACAAGGTAGGTCGAGGCCCGCTTTTCCAGTCATTTAAAAATCCGGGATGTGGGGAGAAATTTGGTGCTGAGGGGCCGAGTGTGACTGCACTGCGGCGCCGCATTTGTATACTTTGCACGCAGCGGTGACACCCAGGCTGGCCGGCTGTCTTTGTAGGAGGCAGTTAACCTGGTGAAATGTGACTACCAGTTTAATTTGCCTCGTTGTTTGTCGCAGGATGAAGAGTGACAGTTGACCTCCCATCGCACCCGCCCATCCCAAATAAACAAATGTTTTTGTGGGAGATCTCAAAGCATTCGGACTCTACTGGGCGTCTACCTTATAGCTAGCTAATAACCATTATTCATTTAGCAGGCAATCACAGCCAGGTGTGGGTGGCGGCCAGGCCGCTTGCTTGGGAGTCAGGGGGGTGGTGTTTGCTCGCCATGAATATGAGATCCACTGTGTTTGCCACTGCGGGATACAAGCTGGACACGGAGATAAACGACAAATCCCAGACGGGACCCGGCAACTCGGTCAGTATAAAGAGAGAGTGCGACTTCGGGGACGACCTCCACGACGTGCTGGGGGACATTAGGAACAGCGGAGACCAGAAACCGCACGGCAAGTCCAGGAAACTCAGCCTCGGTCACGCCGGCAGGGCTGGCCGGAGCCTTGCGGTGGTGGGACAGAACAAGCCTGGTGCCGCAGAGGGACAAGAGGAGAACTGGGTAAACGCAGGGACCCTGACAGTCCCAGCTAAACAGATGGGGGGCGAGGGCACCCCGGTGAAGAGTAAAACGTTGTTCGGACAAAACAACAGTATGGACAAAACAGAACTGGCTGCGGCAAACGCTAACAATAGCTCCAGGGATGCTAGCACGGAGGCTGGCGACAAAGTGGCTGTCGCGGGACCTTTTAACATCTCCCCGCTGGAGCTCGGCTCAGAGGGAAAGTGGAAAAGCGTGAGGAAAAATAGCAGCCACTCCCCCGCACAGGCCACTTGCCTCCGACAGATTCTCTTGCTGCAGCTGGATCTGATTGAGCAGCAACAGCAGCAGCTGCAGTCCAAGGACAAGGAGATAGATGAGCTCAAAGCGGACAAGGAAACGGTATGCAAAGAGTTAACTTTCAGGTCTAACGCGAACAGAGTCTGCGGCATATGGCCGGATGAAATGTTTAACATTTAAACATGAGCCCCCCCCCCACACAACTTATACAAAAATTATGCTTGTATATATATGAAGAATGTTCTCACATTTGGTGTCTTAACTTAAAGTACTGCTTTATATATTAAATCGACGTGGTCATGTTTCAGATGTCAATCGTTATTCAGACAAATCTCAGCCTAAGTGTATGACCACATTTTTTTGGAGATGCCCAACTTGATGGAATTGTTGAATCCTTAGTTATGTTTACTGAAAATAACTTCTTTTGCATAGCCTGTCAAATGAACAAGATTTCATTCTAAATAAGTGAAGTACAGTTATATGTAGTGTTTTCTATGGTCATCTTCTAGTGTTTTGGTTCTAAATTTTGGCTTATTATGTAGAAGCATATATTGTGTGTGTAAAGGGGGTGAATATTAGTTTCTGATGATTTACTCTAATGCATGGGCAGACTATATACAAGAAGTACATCCTGCTTGAGAATAACCTCAGCCTTTCTGAATTTTGCTGAGATGTGATTATTGTTGAGAACATATAGTTTCCTTGTCTGCATGCAGCTGCTGGCACGGATTGAGCGCATGGAGCGTCGCTTGCAGCTTGTGAAAAAGGATTCACGTGACAAGCGCCTCTTTCAGCCTCTTGAACCCTGGACACCTGACAAAGACGATGACTTAGAGGGTGTTGCTGGTGACAGTGCACCAGTACATACCCCGAAGACCCTCTCGTTTGGCCGAGGTGGCAAAGGCCATAAAAGGTATCGACAGAAATGGTAATGCCTCACTTAAATGCAGATAACTGTTACTATGTGCAGAAAAAAATTCTGTTGGCTACTATACAAGAGCTATCTACATTAATAGCAACATGTAACATTATTTATTGATTAGCTATGGACTGAAAAGACTTTTTTTTTGTGAATTATAGTGGTTATATTTTGCTATAAGAAGTGTAAATCAGTTTTTTAAGTGTTTTCTGCTGTATTTCTTATGCACCTGATAACTAGATGACTTTACTTAATACTTTGGCTTTTTCTTTATAGGAAGTTTTGTTTTCTGGAATCCAAGACACAGAAGTCTCGGGGAAAATCAAAGTTTTCGCCCCAAAAGTTAGAGGCTGAAGGCTTCCAAAGGGAGTTGCGCAGTAAAGAGACCCCAGAGAAGGTGGGGATGGGACAACCTCCAAGTCCACCTCAGTCCAAAGAGTTACCACAAAGCTCTGCTCAGATGGAGGAACTTCCCTACATGTCCACTACAGAGATGTACCTGTGTCGCTGGCATCAGCCGCCCCCCTCTCCTTTACGTGAACCCTCCCCCAAGAAGGAGGAAGTTGTGGCTAGTAAGTCCTTTACACAGCCATTGCAGTAGATGGTTATCAGTTGGCATCTTTTTGATTAGCTTCTGTTTGTGACCATGTTGCTGGATATTTACATAGTCCGCTGGGTGTAGTTTGTGTAAAAGTTAATATAACAAATTCATGATAATGTGACATGCAGTAATTCTTTTTCTGTCCTGTACTTAGTCCCGTCATGGAGAGAAAATGCCATGGTCCCCCTGGAGAAGGAAGAAAGCTTTGATATCCCAGAGGTAATGGAAAGTGTGTCAGTAGCATAGGCTAAGATTTCATACTGTGTGTAAGGGTTTCCAAGAATTAAAATTGCAACTTCTCTAGATGTACTCTCATGCACTTCACATATGCATGCATCCATCCGTATTCTGTAACTACTTGTCTCATACAGAGTCTTAGTGAGTCTGGAGCCCAGTTTGAGGTGTCTGTTGCTTGTAATTGTATTGATACTACTGGTTTCTGATGTCAAGCTGAATATCTGGAACGGTTTTGGTGTTCTCAGCAATGCATGTTTCAAATATTAATGTCTGCACAATAGATGGTCAGTTAGAGTAAAGTCATGAAAACACTTTGGTCAGTTATCCGATTCATGCTACTCAAACAAGATACTAACCTAGGATAATGGTAGGAGGCAAATTTGTCTCATTCTAATTAGAGGAAGGGTGGCCGCCAAAATTATCCAATACTTATTCATAGCTGCATGCTACACAATATAAATACAATATTTTTACTTTTATCGTGAACAGTGGCAGTGTTTCAGTGCCTGACTAGTTTTGTGTGCTGAAATGAATAAATGTAAGGAATGTGAGCATACTAATACGTCTGAATGTTAAGAAGAAATGTTTGAACATATTGGTTATGGAACAAATTGAAAATCATAACATGAAGGTTTGATGATTTATTTATTTTTAATACCGAACAAGCTGGTTTACGTGCTCAAATTTGTGTAGTGAGGGATTCCAGTATTTGCCCTGGTCTTCTGCTCTCTAGCAAGGCAGAGCAGATGGTCATAGATTCCCTACGTGGATGCACCTGAATATGGTATGTTTGCTCTCAAGGTCATCTAGCACACAACCAGCATCAGTATAAAAACAGTTTGTTTGTTTTGAAGACTGCTGATACACCCACCAAAATCAGTGTTGAGATCAACAGTGAATGCTGTTATATACTAGGACTGCACCAATAGAAAATGTTATTAGATTTCTTTTTCTTTTTTTTTGATATATAGAATATTTTATTTCTGTAAGGACAAAAATGTTTAACAAAAAACACTAATGGTTTACCATAAGTTACCTACATTTAGGTTTAACGTCATGTCACATTATCACATGGAATGCTGTTTCATGCAAGTATGCCAGTTTGTTTTTGCATACTTCACTGCACATAACCATCCCCCACTTTTATGAAAACATGTCACATCAGTTGATGGTTGACTTTTTGCCTTTATGCTGCAATGTTTCCCCTTCTTAGTCACCATGCCACTAAGTGTCGCTATTACCACTTTACATAAGTATACAGACTGAAAATGGAATTTTCTGTAACTCTCCTATCATATGTTTACATTATATGAAGCATTTTTGAAATGATTGAATATTTGTTGCAAGCCTCTTGTTCCAGTGATAATGGAAATATTTGACCAATTATATTATTTCTGACAGCCTGTAAGAGTGCTTGTTTTGTGTTTTACCTTAAGACACTGCAGCTCAATGGGTTGTAGGGTCCAAATTTTAGGGTCACATCCCCAGCTCTTTGTGTAGGGAGTTTGCAGAAATGCAGGGTGAATATACAGGTTTTCTCTAAGTGCTCAGAATTTTCCTTGTATTCCTGCATCCTGCAATAGTCTGGCATACCTCCCAACGAGGCTGTCACTTGTCTTGTGCTCTGTGCTTCTTGGGATAAATCTAGGCTCACTGTGAAGCTATACGGAATAAGCAGTTAATGAATGGATGGGTTATATTTCTGTATACATATTTGTGAGGATTATCCTAACCAACTTTATAAGGAATTTAGCTGAGTTAAGTTTTAAGGGAAATTACTTTTGTTTGCATGGTGCTTAGGAGACATTGAAATTGGCTGTTTAACACGCAAACTGTGTGAGCTAGTTCTGGCAAGACAGCTATACGAAAACGGTTCAGTTCAATGTTATATTTCGTGAGGCTGGGTGACGTGTTGAGGCTTGGTACTGAATACACCATATACTCTTTGTGCTACACTCATAGCATTGTAAGTAGGTATACTTTTTAAGTTGTATAAATGTATGGCATATCAGCTCACACAAACAGCTGCGTTATGCAGCTCACACCAATGCAATAGAATTTTGATTTGATTGTTAATTTAGTGCTATGTCACATTCTTTTGTTTAGTGATGCTATTTAATGTCGTGGCTTAATTCACATTTTGAACATTACTGGTGTAACCCTCAATTAATGTAGAATATTGGAAGTACATCCAACAGCAAATGTAACGAGTCTAGAGATAATGCCTAAATTAACAATTTAACCCACTAGAGCCTAGGTATATTTGACACCCAAGGTATACCTCTCTGAGACAAACCAATTCTATAAGTGCAAAGTAGTGAAAATATGACTTAAACTTTCCTGCAAAGTGTTGTCCTGTTGGTACATGAGAAATAATCCCTTTTTTTCCCTCCCCCTCTCCCACGAAATAGAATTTGGATGATGGTGTTTTTTTGAAACGACATGCAAAGCTGGAACTGGATGAAAAAAGAAGGAAAAGGTAATGACTATTTTGAGATCTGTCCTGTCCTACTTTTAACGAACCATTTCCCCCAAGTCTTCATCCTCTGTCAGATACAGTGCCTTTGCCTACCTTTTTGATCTCACATTCAGATGGGATATCCAGCGGATTCGTGAACAGCGCATGTTCCAACGGCTGCAGCAGCGCATGAACAAGAAAAAGGGCATCCAGGAGAGTGAGCCGGAGGTGTCCTCTTTCTACCCCGATGCCGAAGATGGTATGATTATGTCTTGATTTTTAGACACTGCGTTTTTCTGCTCATTTAAATGAAACTCTTGCTTCTGTTTGGGGTCATTGACTGTTAGTCAGTAAAAATTTCACAAACTGCAAACTTGGGTTTTTATTAAAGTTGGGTATTAACTCTCGAAAGTTGGTGTTTTTAATGTCAAGTTTGTTCCTCTGTTGTATGAAATTTCTAGGAAAAAAAAGAAAAAGCTATTAGCTTTCACATTTAGATACTACAGCATTTCAGTTGACTGAAGGAAAAAAAAAAAACATGTTCCTCACTGGTCATTTGACTACAAATGAGCCATTGGTCAGTTTTATAGTGTTCCAGAAGACTTGTATACAAATACTGGTGGTTTAGCTCTCATTTCTGTTAGCAGTGTATTGCAAAATTATTTTGGAGTATATAAATTGTCACATTTTGTTTTGAGTTTAAAATACCTTAATGAAAATCTTTCATTTTGAGGATAAACAAAATATATTGATTTCTCTGAACTGATCACTTACAACTTTTGCTGGAAAGCTGATATTCAGGTTTGGTTTTTGCAATGCCAAGAAATACTGACAATCTGAGTTTCTTTGAATGATTGTATAAAATCTTTAACACTTAGGATACAAAGTTATGGTTACGTTTATATATAATATAGAAAATTTTAATAAATACATACATATGCATACGCACGTACAACATGTTATACAGCTTTTCAAACTTGCATCCAGCATGGCATCAGTGTGTTGTTTTGTGCCTTCGGGTGCAATGGATTTATGGACCCTGCAGTTATTTTGTTGCTTGTTTATGATGAGCTGGCTTCCCTTTGAAAACTATATTTTAAAAGGGCACAATAAAGCAAATTAAGACATTTTAAAACAATTGAACAACATTGATCAGTTTCAGCATTGATATTGGTTAATGGTGTTTGTACTGTTATCACAAAACCTAGTACTGCACACAACACCGTATTTGACTAGTCATTGAATATAAGGTCAAAATGGTTTTCAATAACAGAATGAGGGAAAACCGTAAACTTATTAAAGCGAACTGCAAGGGAATTTGAAAGGCTAGAAGCCAGAACACATTTCCCTTACATTTTGTTTTCTATTAGCATAATAAATTATGTCCTTCTTTCTCAAGTGGAGTCACTACTGATCACACCCTTCCTGCCTGTGGTGGCGTTTGGACGACCTCTGCCCAAACTGACTCAACAGTAAGTCTAGTGCACAACGCTTTGCCCTTTTCAGCTTAATATATCCTTTCCCCGACAATGCAGTGTAACTGTATGTGTTACCTTATTAGGTTGAATTTTAAAGGAAAGGAAATTTAGCTGGCCAGCAGGAGTCTTTCCCTCGATTTGGACTCAAGTTTGGAGCCGAAGTACCTTAATTAAGCACCGGCCTTTTTCTTTCCCCCTTACCAGACAGTTTTACTGGCCATGTAGGGGCCCAATGTACTGTAGCTTTGTGTCACATTCTTACTTAATATTAAGTCATAAGGCTGGAGTAATGGATTTTTTTTTTCTTTTCAATTTAGTAGACGTGCAGGGGAAACTAGGTTTAGGATGGGCAGATATTTCTCAAGATTTGTGCATGAGTAGGTATGTGTGTGGGACACTTGCATATTCTCTTCAGTGGGGAAAACTAAACCAATGTTGAAGCAAACTTAATCTGGGAATTAAAATTGTGTGTTGGTCTGTAATGCACGGATTTGTCAAAAAGGTACCCAAGCCCCTTTCTACGGCTTTGCTTGTCTTTGGAAATAATAACTGACTGTTCTTCAGGCATTGTGTAGGTTTCATGACCTGAGGTTTGCTTGTTCATTTGATGTCAACCGATTCACCCATAAATGACTCTTGTAGTGAGATCTCTACTTCTCTCCTAAAGGAACTTCGAACTTCCCTGGCTTGATGAACGCAGTCGCTGTCGCATTGAAATGCAGAAGAAACAGACTCCCCACAGAACTTGTCGGAAGTGAGGGCTCCTCAAGCCACGCAAGATTAAAATGGCTCCTAAAAATCTCACAGAATAAGAATTCTTCTGAGAATGAACTGGAGTGTCCACAAAAGTTCCCACTGTTGTAGCATGTAACATGTCCTCTTAGGCATGTCCGTCCTTCAGAACCAATTCCTCAAATCCCATGACAATGGAGACTCTCAAAGGGAGGGTGCAAGGGAGGTGTACCTGGCCTTGTGGTAGTCCTGGTTAAAAATGGCACAGCAGCTCCATTATATATGCCACCCATGTAACAATGGATTTGTGTTTCTGTTAAAAAAAATAAACTTGCAATATTTGGTTTGTAACCAGATATCCCAGCATTGGTTATCTTTTTGTAATATGGTCTCTAAAAAGCCTCAGCCTCTTAACACCAAATTAATCCCCCTAAAGTCAATTACCCTGTCTGATTATACAGTTCAAATTTAATCGGTGAGGGCTGTGTGAAATTACGATGCCTGAAATTCCCCCTTCAGTTTAGAGTCATTGATGTACATTTTTACATCACTGTAGGACTATAAGTCCATACAATACAAATGTACATGAAAATGCCTTGCAAAAAAGGATACCAAAAGTTCCATTAGTGTGGCAGTTGTTAACGTCTTGCCTTACAACTGATATGGGCTTTCATGTATGGTAGTGTTTTGACAGTCATGCATAAGCATATTGTACTTAACAACAGTGATATCTGGTATTTTGGAAATGTAACACTTAGTGTTTTTGTTTTAGGTTTATGAGTGTAATAAACTTAAAGGCAGGATTATAGCCCTGGGTTATAATGACCTTGCATCAATAAGCTATCAGCCTTAGTTGCTGTAATGTTCTAATATTGCAAAAGTTTGATACTGATGGTGCTCTACAGGGGTCTTTAACATGGCAGTGAATGTCTTTGGCAATGTGGGCCACCATCCACAAGTGTACATGAGCGCAATATTCCCCATTTCTAAAATGTATGACAGTAGCTCTTAAGAAATGGTTGGGAAAACCCACAAAAATGATGCTCTAATATACAGATGTTCTCAACGCAAGGGCTGCGTGTTCCCCTTCATTTATCATTTTTTAGATGTAAAACTTTATTCTTCTGGTCCTTTTTGTTTCGCTGTAGGTTTAGCATATTTAATCTGAATTGGCTGGTAAGATGGTGTGGCAAATTTATTTTTGTTGAGGGAAGCCAGCAGAAGAAAACCTACATGAACCTGTCTGATTTGTTTTGTTCATGTATGACCTGAAATGTGTCGATTTATATCATACACCGTTAAGATGAGTTACTCTAAAAGGGATGGTCCACCTATGTGACAAACAGTGTAATAGCTGGGGTGTGAAGTAGCGTAGGAAAATATCCCTCCAAAGGCCTGCAGCAATGTTGATAGCAAACACTAGTGTGTTCATTTCATCAGTCCATATTGTCCATTGGTAGTCCTGAGAAACTGGTTCATATTAGGAAGGTTTATCGTATTTCTCAACTTTAGAAGCTATTTTTGTGGCTCGTTACACTTTCGTTTCATAAGCCTGAATACTTTGTGTGTAACTTCCATTGGGTGTCCCAAAATTTCACAGCTTTTCATCCTAAAGGCTCTTCTAACATCAAAAATACTGTAAACTGAACACCTCCGCTATCTTTAATTTCCAGCGCAGTTTTGTAAATGGACAATATTTTGTGACAAGCAGTACCAGTGATGTTTGGGCCATTTAATAAGCACTGTTAAAGTTCTTTTGTTCTCACTTAGCAACGCTTTCTGATATGTGCCTGGGTCATGTTGACACCATGTTTGTGTTAAATGCATTGTGCTGTCATATTGCTTGACCATTTGAAATTGATGGATTGACCCCAGCAATTCTACAGAAATCAAGTTCAATTTTTGAAGCGCAAAAAGTCAGTTCCTATGTACATAACCTTCAGAAACAAAATGCTGTATATATGAAAGACATGGCTGTTATTTTTATATTATTTAAAGTTTGAGTGTTAAGTATGTTCAGTATTGATATTCTTAAAAAAAAGAGCTTGTATGTTGATAAATTGACAAGTTTGTTTTTGCAATAAAATACAAAAATTGAGAATGTTTACAATCTTAGTTCAAATGGACTTTTTCCCCTCGTATCTGCTCTGTTAAGTGCAACAATTCTGTTCTTATAAAAGTATGCAATTTTTGTATATTAGGGCCTACCTGCTATGCTTATACGTATCTCTACTGAAAAATGATTAGTCGAACCTACTAACAATCACTAATGTAGGTTTTATATTAAGACTGTTTTTGTAACCCGTATAAAACTTTTTCTATAGCATTCAGCACCATACAAATTAGAAAAATAAAGCCCATTAAAACTACTTATTGAGGGAATTTCTATCACGATTTAATTAATCGATCATTTTTATAATCTAAACTGAAACCTTTTTAACTTCACTGAAAAAAAACAAATATGCAATGGGAAATTACACACTATTAATGAAATGCAAGGAAAGTGGAATCTCAAAAAAGTTTTTATTGCCATTATTAAACATTGAGAACCCCCCCCCCAGCGTAAAATCGTCAAAAAGAAAACTAGAAAGAAAAAAACAAAAACAAAGGAAGCGTTACCTGATGGGGGCTGCCTGCGCAGATGACGTTACATCGTTGTTTATTCTGTGAAAAAAGAGAAATCGATCTATGGGCCAGATTAAATGTCGCAGGTCGGTACTTCAAAACCTCCTCTTAGCTGTGAATGAGCCACGAAATCCCTCTTCCTCCACTACGGAAAACGGCTGATCGTCCAATGGAATCTTCTCCATTATTTGACTAGTTACCTCTTTAGCTCTGATGCTGCTAACTTTGAACACTTATAGAGCTTAGATATCGGCCGGCAGTATGAGCCGATTTTGACACATCGAACCAATGCCGATATTTAGACTTTTTAACGGGTATCGGACAATACCGACATGATAACCAATACGTCATACAGTTTAGGCTAACAGTAGTTTGCTAGCCCTGCCTAGCCCTGGGTCCTGCAAAAATAACGACTTCTTTGAGCTACAAAACGGAGGCGTTTCCGAAAAGCATGGCAGCTCAAAGATCACCTCACCCATCAGAGAGAGCGCCCAGCGCCACAAAACAGCGGCGAGTTTCCCGAAAGCGTCGTAGCTCGGAAGCTCGCCGGCCAGCGCCAGAGCCATATCGCTGCAGACCGGAGCCGAATGTCAAGCAGGAGGCGCAGTGTGGGAGGGGTTCATAACCAGGGGCCTGTTATCATCTGGTACCCTAACCCCAACCCTCGTTATATAAACCCCTCCTACGCGACGTTTCCCCTCGCGCTCCACACTCGGCTACAGCGATACATACTTGGAGGTTTGAGCGTCTACCTGCAGCACGTGAACGCCAGAGCGCACAAACCGGAAGTGGGAGCATATTTATTTTACCCCCCCCCCAAGACTAATTCTGACTTTAGAGATCGATGCATTGAATCGCCACCTTAACAACTGATTCATCACGATGCATCTTTACACCTCCACTGGTTAGGACGTCTCACGTGTACAACTAGCAATAATTACTGTAGTAGAATATGGGTCAGTAAAAAAAGTAAAGCATTAATTATAAAACACATGTTCCAGTATCCCAGTCCGTGTGTGTTACGAAGGTTTGGGAACAGGGCCGGTTCTAGGCTGTATCAAATGGGGGGGCAATAAGATATGTTGGTGGGTCGCATCTTTGGCTTTAGTGGGGCTTGCGGAGCACTTGATAGGGCATTGCCCCCCGTGCCTCTGCCTAGAACCGGCCCTGTTTGGGAATTATCCTGTAAATATGTGCCTTCAACCATCCATCTCCCAAACACCCATCCACCAATGCGGCTCGGTGAGCCTTGAGCCTATTCCAGGAAGCACAGCGTCCAAGTCAGGGGCGGGACGTAAGCACCAAAATATACATACATAATTTTGCATATGTACCATGCGTTTGGCACACCATCCTGGGTTATTCCCTGTTTTGTGTTCGTAGCTTCCAGGATACGCTCCGGACCGGCATGACACAGGACAAGCGGGTACAGAAAATGAATGGATGGATTTTGCATATAGGTGATTGTTATGTTCGCGCACTGAAAACACGTCCCGCGTTACTACGTTAAAGAGACAATCTGCGGTAAGATAGAGGAAGTTATTGAAAATAAAACGCAGCTTCGGTTTCCAATGTGTCCGGTGTGTTTTCACAACATTTTGGCGAAGAGGATGGAGCTTGCACTTCCACCACCTCAACCTTTTCTTGCACTTCCTTGCGAACCCCCTGTTCCTTGGACTCGCTGGCTGGAATCGTTTCAAACGTACCTGGATGCCCTGGGACTGCATGGTGTCAGTGACGCTCGGAAGAAATCCACACTAATTCACTGCTTAGACACAGAAGGGCAGTTGATCTTCCAGACACTCGGACCGGCTAAAATACATTAAAATGCTCTTTCCCCTGGGATCGCATTTCCCAGGTCCAACTCCTGCGCCGGCTTCTTTTTTACTAAAGGCTACAGCAGCCAGGTGAGGTAATTTGCACGATTTAGCCAGCCTTTCTAAGTTTTGTAGCATGCAAGACGAATTCATTCCAGATCACCTGGCTGAACACTAACTAAAGTTAGAGAGCGACTATGACATTACCGACGATCTTTCTCTCACTAGCGTTATACAAACCGCATTTCAAATAGCTAGCCTGCCCCACTGTCACTTTGCTCCTTGCACGGCAAGTATCTGCATCATAACCACTTGATAGCGCCATCTGATGTTGGTGACGTGCGTTACACTCAGGCACCACGCAGGCAACAACTGCAACGCCGTGGGAATCGTGGCTCATGTTCTGTTACTAGAGCCCGGAACCACCCTGCTCATGGGCGACGGTGCCAGCGCTGCGGCAAATTGAACCATTTTGCTAAAGTATGCCGTTCAACCCCTGCAAAGGACCCCTCCACTGCACTCCCACCTGCTTCTACAACTGTTCACACTGTCAGCCCCCGAACCTCGGGCTTTTAAAACCTGCTCTGTTGCGATGGACAATATACGCCAACCCCTCCTTTTGAGTCCTGTGTGACATTTCTAAGTCCTTAACTGCTTTATGTGGCTACGGCAGTTCCAAAATCGTATTTATAATTGTCAGATGGTGGGCTCCATCCAGCTATCAGTCCACAATGGACCTAAACTAGTCCCAGACTTTCCCTTTCATGTCTCACACAATAGTGCTATCTTACTGGGCCTCAATCATTTCACCACACCTGGATTCTACCCCCTGTATACTGCGGGATCTGGCATTTTAACCTTCAGCTCACTGTGGCAGCAGCAATGCCCAGCTCTGTTCGAGGGCCTAGGCTGTCTCCCCACATTTAATCATCAGCCCATACTTAATTCATCTGTCACCCCAGATCAACAGTAAGAGTTTAGACAATGAAGTTGCATACTGTGAGTCTGTCTTCTTATATATATATTCATAGTTTTTTGTAGCACAAAAACATCTCTTTTAAAGGTGAGAACAAGGAAGGCTATATATTCATAATTGTAATTTTTAATGTTGGGTGCAATTAACCACAATTAATCACGTAAAACTGTATGATTAATTAGTTACATTTTTTTAATTGACTCTTAGCCTAGGTTCTGGACCCCCCGCGACCCCAAAATGGGATAAGCGGTGACAGAAAATGGATGGATGGATGGATGGATGGACTCTCAGCCATAATAAAAATATCAAAAAATATTTCTTAATACAGTGTCTGGGTACTATTTAGTCAGAATAGGTTTGTCTCTTCTGATTCTATTTACTACGGTGCATTAATTATTATATTTATTATATTCATATGGTCGTTTGTTTTCACCATAATATCTATACAGGTTAGTTCACCGTGAGCCGTTGTTGAAAGTATATAGCATAGTGTGTTCAGTGCTGATGTGTTTGATTTATTTGAATGGTGTAACATAGCACGTCACTTTAACTCTTGATTGTAAGTTTTTCAATAAATATTTCTATTTCTATTTTTAATTGTGAAACTAAGCAACACACGTGCTTGGAATGGAGGAAGTCGATTTCTGCAAGATAAATTTGTGCTTTGTTTCAAAAGACATAGTTGAGTAATTTTATTGCTTCAACACATTTTATTCAATTGATTTTTTTTTAAGTTTACTTATATTTTAAAAAGTTTTGTTTTTGAATAAAAAAAACCTCTACATAAATTCTATACTTACAAACAAATTATACATCTTTTGGATCCATTTCTTGTACATTTCCACAACTTTCTAGCATTTTGAAGAGTTTCTGAAAGCTTCCTTTTGCCCGTTGTTCAGAAACATGTCAACTCTGAGATAAACGTGGCTTACAAGAGCAGCACTAGGTGACAGTTTGAACCTGTATCAGGATCACATGGGATATATAAGTTATTGCAACACAGATGTAGGCTAATTATCTTAATATAGATTAATCTAAAAATTTAAATGAATCATTTGAATTTACAAAGTAAATTCATTTTAGCAAATTTTCTGAACGTGGTGGCATTTGGTATTAGCTAAATGCGTTATCATGTATACATATAAAGTAATCTGATATATTTTAATGTCAGGCTGTAAATACAAGTTAGTTTAGGGGTAACCATATGCACAATATATCCGATCAATTAAAATTATATGTATTTGCCAACAACATATACTTTTTTCCATACATTTTTTTCATTCAAGTTTGCATTTAAGTGCCTCATAACTGGGGGTTTTAATTACACAATTACTTAACAGTTAAAAAGCATGATAATAGGAATTTAAAATCTTATCATAGCACCACAGAATGAACACCATGCTGATGATATAAACCAATAAAAAGTTGAGATTATCATTTCTCTTAACCCTTTCCCCTACAGGCCATCTCAATACATACTGAGATAAAGTGGTTTATTTCCTTCCTAAATCAATGATTATGCTCCTGTGAGAACATGAGTTTTTGTTCTTACAGCTCTCCACAATCCATGTAATTTGCAAATGTCTTATGGGTCATACAAATCCAATTTTAAGTAGGACTTCATCAGAATTGTTGGCAATTTTACAGGATCTCATCAGATCCCAAATGTACAAGAAATCACAATTTAATATCTGCATGATAAAGCTATTGTTGTTTCAGACAGTTTTGCTGAATCACTCAGCTCTACTGCAGTTTCAGTGCATATTGGGCCTGTCATTCTCATGTGGAATATATGCCAGAGTGTGCAAGTCATGATGTAGTAATTCATTCCAAATCATGACACTACAACCAGCTTACCACTGGTATGAGGTTCTTATTGTGTAATGCAGTGTTTTATATTGACGTAATGGCACCCATGTGACCCAGTCTGTTTCTCACAAATTTGTCCATAGGGCATTTTTCCAAAACTTAAAAGGCAGCATTCATGACATCTTTTTTATGAGCAGCTCATGAGCTCATGTCTTCCTGAAGGTCAAATACAAGGTGGCATCGCAGACAATTTTACTCCGTCCTGTCCTGTGAAGGTTTCCCTATTTAGACAACATGGCTATGATTATGGTTTAGTGGCAATCCAGGATTTTCTTCTCATCATTTGTTGACAATTACATTAAATACACTTTTTAGTCCTTGCTAAACCATATTCAAAATGTTGACCCTTATTATCCATTCCTTAGTGTTAACTGCAGGGAACAATAGACTGAATATATGATTACTTTGTAATGCAAAGAAATGAAAAATCCACAAAATTGTGATATATTTTTGCTCTATTCCTCTACACACCGCTGCAACTCATAGGTTCTACTTCCAGTCTTTGATGAGAAGGATACAGATTGCATTTGACCTGCAATACTTCAGTTCTAAAGAAATATAAACACCAGCAGTATTAACAAAAAGACAAAGTAATTAAGACAAGAGTCCTCATTTCTCTTGTTTTAATAACACATTGTTTCTATGCTCTGTTTACAAGGAGTAAAAACAAGTGTTGAGGGCAAAAAGAGGCATAAACAAAACAAATAACAGAAGAAGGTCCTGAGAAGCCATGACTCAAAATGAAATAGCTGGGTAAACATTACCCTTCCCTTGTTACCTTTTTAAAAAGGTACATGTCATGGTGTTCTTGAACTTCTTGCAATATTAGTATGTTGCATTTTACAGAGAAAGAGATCTAATGCATGAAAACAAGAAATACAATCCAATGTCATTTTAAAATGCAAATCAGAAACACAAGAAGGAGGATTCGGAGTTAAAACACAAGTCTAATCAAAGAAAAAATGCAATGGAAAAATTAAAGTTTTTAAAAGATTGCTCTTTATCACCCTCATTTCATTTTTCTTTCTGTCATCTTCTAAAAACAATTACTAATAATGAAGAGAAAAATCTTTGGAAGAAGTAGAAGTACTTAAAAAACACTACAGTATATGGAGATGCCACTACCCAGCTTTGTATTCATTATTTACTCATTTAATTGTTGTGTTTTTGAGGTTTTTTTTTTTTTAATTATTTATCATTTTACTATGTTTTCTAAGAGGTAGATCAACAAAACAATTACATGATCACAGGGGTGGAGGATTGTGGGAAAGGGGCATCAATGGTTGAGGTGATCTGTGTCAAGGGAGCAGAGTAAAACAGAGTATAGTTTCAGAGGTATAGTGAATTTCTATGTTCACATCAGGAGTTACATATTATTATCTTTCACTGAGTGATTTTTATGTTCAGCCAGTGCAAAACTTAAATATTTTGTAGGTAAATGGACACTTTGACCACTAGGTGACAGACTGAACCCGTTTCAAGACATGGAACATAATTTGTTTATTAGAAAATGTTATTTTTCAATCAGAAATGCTCCACTTGCCCCTCATATTTACCAAAGCATGAGCCACCAGGACCATGCCCTCCAACCATGCCTTTCAAATGAACCCCTTCTCACCCCTCCCTCACCATTTCAACCTTCTTTGCCTTTTTACAGTCTCAACTTCGAGCCAGAGAGATAAAAAAAAGTAGAAAAAAGAGGAAAACAAGAGCGAAATTAAAATATACTTACACCAATGCTTTTGTCTGGATGAATAACAATCATATGGCTAAGTCTTGAGGTAGCATTCCTAGTTATATGTGAGGTTAATATTTTGGAGCACCTACGACTCCGTGTGAATTTTTAAAATCACAGTGAATATATTTTATATGAAATATACTATACCCTGCCTTTCCATGCTAGTTTGACCTAGCACATTGTACAGTACGTGAGATGAAATCTGTCAGATGTGGAAGAGGGAGATTAAATGCAATATATTGCAGCTGACTATTACTTGATTGCCACTAAAAAACAAAAGAAGTAGGGGACAATTTTTTTGATGCCACTTCCATGTACTGAATAAGGGCATATTTTTGAAGAACTGTATATTTCAGTAGAAGAAAACTGTCCTGTCCCCATGGAGGTGTCCATGGGTATAACAGAAAAACAGTATTTTTTGAACTTCTCACTGATGACAAGTAACTGTACTACCTGCTAAGAAATGAATCTATGCTTATTATAGGCTTTTGTTTATGGATGGCCAAACAACCTTCTCCTCTCATTTAAAAATACAATTTGGCACAATTATTCATCACAATCATTATGAGTGTATTGTATTTTGATAAGTTCAAGAGATATTCTATTAAAACATGTATGAAAACTACTTTCTCCAGTCAAACTATGGGAAAAATATATAAAACTGCCATTAAAATAATAAATGGAAGTGAGTAAAAATCACAAATAAGGCCAGATGAAGAGGGTGCAGAACTTAGTAGTCATCCAGTCTTTCATTCTAAAACAAATCAGGCTCAAAAGTTAAATGATTTTAAAATCCACTTTTGTGTAGTACAAAACATCTTTTCTTTTAAAGGTGAAGGTGAGAACGAGGAGGGCTGAGTTAGAGGTCTAAAGAGGAACAGGAATAGAAAGAATGTTTCATTTCATCTAGTGGGCAGGAGGAGAGAGAACCGTAGTTTTAAATTCTGGATAAGACAAATGAGACATTTTACCCATTTAACCTATTTCTTAATGGGCAAGACCACAGTTTCTGTGACAGGCCAATCTCAATATAAAAATTACTTCAAAGAGGCCACAATGTGACAATTCATTATATCGATTTTTACAAAGCAATAATGCCAGCAGTGTAGTTAAGCAGATGGCACCGCTGGTAACCTATGTGTCTCTCTATCTCTACATCTCCCCCAGACATTGGTTACCACAAATAAATCTAACATACTTTATATCCCCAAGTCACTGCAACAAGTGACTATTCCTCCTTTGTCTTTTCACTCCTTTTATACCAGAAAAAAATATTTTCCTTGCATTTGCATCACTAAAACTTTCCCAGTACATATATTTTGTGAAACACTAAATAACCAGATGTCCAAAAAAGCTTGCTGCTCGACACAGAACAATAAAAACATAAAATTAAAAAAGACTGCAGTCCAAACTGTGTGTGCGCGTGCGCGTGTTTTTTTTTTTTTTTTTATGAACAGAACATTATGGTTCAAGAGACCCCCTAATTTTTATTTGTCTGAGGAATTCTGTGACATCTCAAAAAGTTTGGTGGCATTTTGGATCGTTATTGTAAACAAAGCCCTTGCAATCCTGATGGCAGTATACAAACTTAAGAACAAATCTATTGTACATTAGATACTGAAAAGGCTGTACAGCATGAGGCCAAAATAACAAGGGCCTTGCGTGTGTCTGACAGATTTGACAGCTCAAATAATGCCAAAATACTGCAATATCACATTTAGAATTCCTCTTGCTTTCAAATAATAAAAATCCCAAAAGTATGTTGCTGCCTCTTAACAGAATGGAAGCACAAACAGTAGAATAACTCTTTACTTATTGAGAATAAGCGAGCATTGCCTATGATGGAATACTGTAATAGACTGGAAAAGGTACAATCTTTCAGGTTGGTAAAATATTCTTTCACATCTTGTCTTTTTATGTATTTTCTTTTTATAATTTTCTTTTTCTAAATCTTTAAAAAATACAAAACCTTTTCTTTTAGCTGCTCTTTTACATATGTACATATTAAACCTAGTTATCTCATTTGAATTCATTCATTATTTTCTCTTACGTGTGTTTAGGTGCTTCCATTTTAAAACTTTTAAACATTCTCTGTTCATAATAAAAATTGTTTAAAAAGATTAAAAGATTAAACTGAGGCTAAAGGTTCGCTTTCTAATTTTCTGCCCCCCATCCCAATAATCCCACTTAAAACCATTTTATTTATTAATTACAAAAAATGAAAACATGCACACAGACCCACACTTGCACACAAACAGCACAATCAATGAGGAGGACAAAGTTTTATCAGCATTCTATAAATATTCACATTCAAAAAGACTTTAAACATATTTGATACAAAAGAGAACACTTGGCTTTATGGTCGATATCAATGTTTTTTTTCATGATGGTCAAATTTGTAATGCCCAGTGTACATGTGACATAAGAATACCTCAAAATCTGGGTGCTTAAAATATTATTCCATAACCTCACAGCAATTGTGGAAACATTAGTCATTAGTTCAGTTTATGATTCTACAAGTTGGCAGAATTATCAAGATTATCTCAGATCAGCTGATACATTGAACTGCTTTATTAATGCAATATTATGTGAAACCACAAGTAAGCCAATCATATGCTGAAGTTCCAGTCATAAGCCAATTGTTTTTTTTTGGGGGGGGGAAACTATGTAATACCATTTATCTAAAACTTTTTTCATGTCTTGTTTTGAACTTAACTGTAATTATATTGTCATTTTAGGGTAATTAGAGAAATGATAGCTTGATGATAAAAAACTGTTAACTATATTACTCTTAAGGGAGTAAAAATATATTGCAAAACATGACTATTATGCTGCTGCTTAGCTCAAAGAATAACTGATCGCCATAAGCAACTCTGCTCCCCATTGATAACTGTATTGAATTTTTAAAAGTAAACTCAAAACATACGTCAGCTAGAACCAGAGATAACCCCAAAAATTGTAATGTGAATGTCTGTTGTCACTCACTCCACCTCAATATCTTTTGTTACTGGTATTTGGATTAGTACAATCCCAGGATTATTCTCATTAAACGAAGAAAAAAACATAAAAAATCTAAAAAAAAAAAAAAAAAAAAAAAAACCTTAAAAAAATAAAAATATTCAAGACTATCAGCTTTATATAAAACACCAGCAAGCAAAAAATGGTACAGACAAACACTGAGGTAACAATACCCTGAGGTAGGTTTTTTCATATTTAATCTTTTATATTTTAAGTGATAACTCCAATTTTTCCCCTTATAGGAGTTCACTGGTACAGCCTTGGTGAACTGGGAGAGTGAGGGTAAAACCATATCCCTAGAAATCTTGTAATTCTCTATTCAGAAGCAAAGAGGGGAAATTACAAATGCTTCAGAGTAGATATTTTCCATTCTCAGTGTGGCACTGGTCACGTGACTGAAGCAGATTTTAGGCCACAACCAGTTGAGAAAATGTGTATGCTAAATAATCAAGCAATATTTTATGCAATCTTCCAAAATTTATAAGAAAAACAATGGAGGCACGGGAATTCCTTACTTCAATAACTTATACTAGTGGCCTTCATCTGTAAATTAATTTAATTAATCCTTTTTTTTCATTTTTATATAAGAGATGAATGGTGTTAACATGAGCGACCCTGTAAGCCACTGAGCAGTGCTCTCTGTATTACACTGAGGTTGATCACATTGTTTGAACACGCTGCTAGAAACAGTTTTCCCATTTCTCTCCCATTTCCACGTCACTACACACTGCATTTTCTCAACAAAGTTTATCTTCATCTTATACATATAGTCTTATATATATATATGTGTGTGTATGTATATATATATACATATATGTATATATACATAAATATATACATATACTATATATATATAATTAAAAACCACCCTTAAAATCAAGACTGACTGGAAACAAATGCCTGCTGATACAGTAGAAGCAGCCACATTGTGTATTTACGATGGAGATAGAAAAGCTCTCAAAAGAAGCATCCTGCCAATGACACAAAGTGTGTCAATTCATTCAGCACCTGCTGCCTTTAAGCAACTCCGTGTAAGCAGTCGCACTGATGGTGCTGGTCTTTATACCTATTTCACGCTATTCCAAAGTCTCCCTTTGTGTGCATACTACCTCCTTGTGCTCCAACATGGCTTTCTGCTACTTTTCTTCATTTCCAGTCACTCTCTGGCCTAGCATCAGGTCTTTTATTTTCCCCATTTAATTTCTGTATGATTTCCTTTCTCCTCTCTCACTCCCTCTCTGGCATGCATCATCCCTGTCTCCACCTGGGTTGTTGTTGCGCTCTCTCTTTCTTTGCCTACAGATGCAGGGCAGGGAAATGGCACAATCTCTTACTTTCTCCGGGCAGGCTGGGGCCCCTGTGCCAGTCCCTGGGAAATGCCAAGCTCAGATGAAGGTGCTGGGTGTGGCGCCTGACCACCCCCTATGCCCCCTTTCTGCTGCTGTTGCTTTACTTGCATTAGAATATCCCTGATCTTCCTCTGTGCCAGCTGTGGATCAGTTGAAAATAAGGGATGAGACAGCAAAACACAGCGAGGGACAGAGGAACATATAGAACAGTCAATTCAATGGAAATAGTCAATTCAAGAATCATGAACTGAATTTAAATTCCTATTATTAAATTAAATTAAATTATATAACTGGTATGAAACTAGGTTTGCCTGTCTCTTAGGGGGAGCGTGAAATGAGCAACATCTTATCTATGGCAAAGGATCCTGCAGCAAACCTGCTGAGGAATTAGCATCTTAGGATGGTGGATCTCACCTGGCTTGCATAGAAGTGTCCAATAATCTTGACAATGACCTGATCATTCTCGTCAGGCGTCTGTTCGCGTGGGACCACCACCTCTGCTGCTGTCAGATTTTGCAACTCATTCACCTACAGTGGAAAACAACACAGCACAGCAAGGTTTAGCTGTCAGTGATATTTTTATGTCAGGAACACATTTCATGCTATACAGTAATAGTAGCTGAGCTTTGATATTATAGGTTAAATTGCCGATTATTAGCCAGTGGGTTGAAAATTAAGGATGACACAGTGGCTCAATAGATAGCACTCTTGTCTCATACCTCCCAGGCTGAGGGTTCCAATTTCATATATATGTACAGTGTATGTGTGTATGTATATATAAAATTTGTAAGTGACCCCAAACTTTTTAACAGCAGTGTGTGCGTGTGTGTATACATCTGCATGAAGTGCTTTTTGTGGTTTAGCTGAAAAAGAATAAATTCAACGTTATTTATACTTAGCTCACCCTAATTTGGTGAACTAGGGTTACACAACAGGCGCATCAAAAGTTTGTGGCTTCCTTTATTATGGAGGCCTAGTTTTATCATCGAAAGACCTTAAGATGTCTCTAAAAGCTATAACCTTTATAACCCTAATCCTAGCCTAAGCTGCCTAACCCTAATTTGGGGACCTGGGGTTACACAGTTGGCCTTTGGAAAGAATGAAAAATGTTATCATAACCAGCTAAAGGGTAGTTTCCTTCATTACGGTGGCCTAAATCTATCATAAAGACAGTTTATAATGTTTCGAAAAGCCTTAACTTTTCTAAACCTAACCCTAGCTGCAGTTAGCTAACCCTAATTTGGAGACTTAACTAAGGTTACACCACATGACAATGAAAAGTATTAAAAATGTATCGAAAATGGAAACATTATCTGTAAATTATTACACAGTTATGTATGGTGATTTTGTGCAAATTACTATATTAAAAACAAGGACAAATGAATTTATGAATTTATATTACTGACAGGACATAGTTTATTGGTAGGGATGCACCGAAACTGATACTAGCCCGATACCATACTCATGTCCTCACACTTGTCCTTGTGACAATGTGCCTATGCCTGTAGCCTGTAGTAGATGTAGAAATACATCAAAGTTAACAACAATATCCAAAGCATAGCAAACTGCAAACTGTGATCTACTGAACTACCTAAGGGGAGGCGCGAAATCAGATTCATATAACTCTACTAATTTAACTGAGCATCTAAAAACTAAGCATAAGAAAGAGTACGACAGTTTCCACCAGCATAAAAAATGCGCAATAAATTTATGTAAACACTGCTAGTGTACGTGGAGTTCATATGTTGTCCTCATGTAGAGTGGATTTCCTCCTGTTTTCCACAGTCCAATGGCATATAGTTAAGTTAACTTCGGTATTTACACTACCAGTCAAAAGTTTGGACACACCTACCCATAGAAAGGTTCACGTGTATTATTTTCAACATTTTAGAATAATTATAAAAACATCAAAACTATAAAATAACATAAATGGAATTATGTACCAAAACAGTATTAAACAAAAAAAAAAAAACAATTTGTTGGGGGTGGGGGCGTTTCTGTGGGTTGGGACTCACAGAAACTCACAGCCGGATCAAACGCCTTGACCAACAGATTGATCCCACTCTTGGGCATTTAAGCAAGGCCCTTAACCCCATTTACTCCCTGGAATGGCTGACCCTAAAGTCTCCTCTACACCAGTTTCAAGAGGTGGCTTCCTGGAATGCTTTTCCAGCTCTACTGAAGGAGGTCTCATACATATGCTGAGCTGTCATTGTCTGCTTTTCCTTCACTCTCTGGTCAGACTCCTCCAAAGCCATTTCTACTGCGTTTAGGTCAGGTGGCCAGGTCATGTGATGTGACACTATCACTGTCTTTTGTAGGGGGCTTGGCGTGTTCAAACTTTTGACTGGTAGTGTAAATTGCCTGTAGTGTATGAGAGTGTAGGTACCATGTAAGGGAATGGCATCTCGGCAAGGGTGTATCATAGCCTTGAGTTCTAAGTTGCAGGGCATAAGCTACAAGCATCCTTGACCAAGATAAGTTGACCAGGATAAGACGGTTGGATGGATAATTAAATTTAGATGAGAAATGATGAGGTGGACAGGGCTGCATACCATGTCTACAGTTAAGGGGAATAAGTACAGGTCTGTCTATCTACAGAAATGCTTCTACTGTAAATTATTGTTGCTAAATGTAAAGTGTCCTGAAAACATGTGCAAAGAAATTTTGGAGGATAAAAATTTAGCTAAATTGTGCCATAATTGTGTACTGATGTACTAAATTTTAGTCTGCTTTAAAATAATTCAGTACTTAAAATTAGGGGATGAATCAAGGATTTGGGAAGTGGGTCAGGCCTTGGTTGCAGCTACAGAGTTCACTCCCACCCATCAAGAGGAGATGAAGCTCTTACTGTTTTGCCACCCTTTCCAATGACACGGCCAGCTGCTGTGGCAGCCACTTTGATATGGGTCTCCAGCTTCACCTCCTCCTTAGGACCAAAGAAATTTTCCTCTTTCAACTTCCCATAGATCCTGCCCTGGGCCTGCGCAGAAACACAGGATGCATATAACACAATATGAAAATATGAACAAACTGTAAATATGGGAACGATATTAATAAAGATAATACAGTTATTGTACCTTAAACTGAGCCTCAGGTGGTCCAGTCACTATGACCATGCGCATCTTAGAGTCTGGGGCCTCTGCTGGAGCAATCTAGGAGTGAGTTATTAATGTATGTTTAGGACGAGTCAAAATGCCAAACTCCCAGCCTTATCATGAACTCTTAATGATATTTTTCATGTTGCATGCGATTTAATAAATTCTGTTTTCAGAAGGCTGTTTTTCTGTGTCTGTGAATACTTTTGGAAAAAATTCATTCATTCATTAAATAATCATATATGCTGATACATCTACATACTGTAAATACATACCAAGCAATGGGTATCATTATTATACATAGCATCTCGTTTCCTTAACAATAAATAAATGGCTCCGATTGTGTAGCAAATGGCAAAAGATTAACAAGGGGGATAATTGCTTTTACATTTCTAAATGGTAGGAGATTTAAAAATCATGCAGGCACAGCACAATGCTATCATGCTGATGCTTGCAGTATACTGCATTCCCCATCAGACATTTTTCCCACTTGTAGTTTTCCTACTCTCAGTATCATGCCAACGTCAGGCTGTAAAAATATTTGCTTCAATTTCTTTTGCAATTTTTATAAGGAGTATATATAATTCCACAGCAATATAAAAAGAGCTAACTGGTGACAGCTATGTAGCTCCACATTTTAACCGCGATGCACATCAGCCTCTTCTAGACGCTACTGAATGTAACTGAGAAAAGTCGACCCATTGTGACATGGAAGTAGATGCAACATCCATCCATCTGTGTTTCAACTACTTATCTACTACAGACCTGCAGGGAACCTGAAGCTCATCCTAAGCAGCACTAGTGAGAAGGCAGGAGAACACACTGGAGGAAAACGCATGCTATGGACAATTTATAGACATCAATTTGCCTAAGTGCACGTTTTTAGACTGTATTGGACAAGCCATAACCAGAAATGGATATCCTGCAGAACTTTACAACTGCAGCTGAGCATATCATTTTTATATTTTAGTAAAAAAATGATTGCAAAATTGTATAATTTAAATTTCTTTTAAAATTATTAGTTTATGATGTTAGCCAGGTTAACTTTACATATTACTGCTATATTTTATGCATATGTCATATTGATATTAAATGTTACAAAACATTAATGTGGAGAGGCTGGTGTCCTTTCCCACGTGGGAGATCAACCAGCAGTTGCATTGGCTGCCCCCTACTGGTGAAACAGCAAGTTACAAATTGGGTTATCTCCCTTTTTGAGTGTCGAAAGCACATTAATTTGATGTTTACTTTAATGCTGAGTAAATGCAGCCAAGTCAAAACAGCTATGCAATTTGTTTTATAATTGGTATGTGTATTTCTTCCACCACGGCTTTGATTTCTTAGTGTTTATGGGCAGTTTATAAATTTGAGTATATTATAAAGTATAGAAACAATGCAGAATGCTGCAAAAATGCATGTGAGATTTAGCAGTGGTGAGGGAAATCTTACGAAAGATTTTAGAATTAAAATTTTTAATAAACAGGATTAAAATCAGGTTTTTAATTCATCCATTCCAAAATGCTAAATTTCTTCTGCTTCAACTATTCTGTTATAGATTTGCTAGAATGTTTAGGATTACCATCATACTGCATGACCCACTTTCTGTTATGCTTCAGTTTATAGACATATACGCTGGCATTCTCCTGTTGAGTTTCCTGATACAATCCATAAGTTACTGTCCACTCAAGTCAAAGCTGTCTATGCTCTTAGCATAGACCTGCCATCTTCATTGTTGAGATATGGTTCTGTTGTTGTTGATTATAATGTTTCAATTTCCCACATATGAAAAAAGTCCACCATTGTCTCATCTGTCCAAAACTAAGTAGATATTAGTAGCAATTTTCCTTTTGAATTTTCATGTACAGTGGCATAGGAACTATGTTTATTGCACTATGGCCTCATACCTCCAGGGTGTTTCATTCTTGCCCCCAGCTCTGCAGCTATTATTTGCATTTCATAGGTGTCCTCTCACAGTCCAAAAACATGTGGATGGGTGCCTGAATATCAGAGTGTGCCCTGTGATGGACTGGCATTCTCTCCAGGGTGTTCCCTGCCCTGTGGCGGATGGTGACCCTGCATTGAATACGTGGTTATGCAAGACTGTCTATGAGAGAATTCCAAGGAAGAAAATACCAGTCTTGTTCCATGTTTTTCCATATGGTACACTGTTTTACTCATATTAGCCACTTCAATGGAGCCTATAGAATTCTAGCCTGGAACTGTGATATACTTTGGGACCTTGCTTTTGCAATGGCTTCTTCTGGACACTCCTGAGAAAAGCAACAACCATGATTACGTTCTCAGTTTGTTTACTACTTGTGTGCCTGTGTACTGGTGGAGGTCAAAGTCTTTAGAAATGGTTTTGTAACCCTTTCCAGCCTCGGGAGCATTGGCAACTTTTTCAAAAGTCTTCAGAAATATCTCTAAAATTGGGCCACACTTCACTTCAACAACTGTGTGGTGCCCTACAACCTTGTCCAGGATAAAAGACTTGATGATGGATGGATGGAAGAAACCGTGTTCTGAAAAGCAGACTGATGATTTTCCCCCATAGGAAATAGTCCCTTAACGTCTCGCTTATCTCCTCAATTGCAACATCTTACTCAAATTACCCCCTAAATACAGGATCTTACAGGATCACATGTATTCCCCACAAAGACAAACTTTGCATCAGTGATGGTCATGAAAAAATAAACTTATCTGTTTAATAGAGGTGTCATAAAAAACTCATATTGGAAATCTGGGCCACGCGTCCATGATAAAGTTCCAATGATTCAAAACTCACAATCCAACTTAAATTTACAAAGAAGTTGGCCAAAAACCTATACAAGCTGTTACAAATTGATACACCCATTGTATTTTAGCTCTCATTTTAGTTCTAGTTCCTTTTCTGTCCACATGTGTGTTTACACCGATGAACTTTAGACTCTGGACTTCACTGCAGAGAATGTTCCACAGAAAAGTTCCAGGTTGTAGTCACAACACACCAGTATTATTAACTTCACTTAACAGGCACCAGACTTGACAGAAGTTGAGTGCATTGACACTTGTAGTAAAAGTTTAAATATAGGCAGAGCCCAACGGAGCCTCCTTAGGTCCAAACTGCACCTTGACGGAGTGCAGCACCGCCTGCTTTTACATTAACCTTTTTTCTTACCGTCTTAAATTTAGTAAAAGTTTAATATTTAATATTTAATAAACATTTAATAAAAGGTCCATTTTGCACAAAAAAATCAAATTTTTTCATCAGCTTTAATGTTGATTTTCATTAGCAGCTCTGACCGCAATCATTTTTCTATGTTCCTACAATACGCCTTGAATTCTATCCTGTGTTTTTGTATTTTATTTTGCCTAGCATACTACTGCCAAAACTTCACTAACTAGTTTGACTTTGATGTGTGTAATAAGCAGTCTTTCAAGAACTTGATATTTTAATGCAGAGACATCACAAATGAATAAGCAAAAATATTACTTGTAGTGCATTTTTATGTTTTGTTTTGCTATATTTAAAAAAATACAAATATTTTTAACCACATGACATGAACAGTACCCCAATCAAATAAAAATTACTTTTTGGTCATTTTTTTAGTTTTATTTTTTATTGATTTAAAGTGGTACTAACATACCGACAAATAAACATCCTATATCTTTAAGACTGTGATCATAACTACATATGATAACTAACAAACAAATGTATAGAGCGGCTTATTCCGGACTTCTTGTTCAAGTATATCCATCACCACCCTTCACTGAATATAATTTTGTTACAAAGGTGTAAATGGCAATAAAATACGCAAGGCTCAACATTTGCCAGTTGGTGCAAGCAGATTAGCCTTCTCAAGAAGTTGATTCTCACCTTGATGGATGCCCCAGCAAAGCGGCTGAGCTGCTTTATGTGCTGGCCCTTCTTACCGATGATGGCACCTACCGCTTGGGCTGGGATATATACATGAACTGTCTCCTGCTCAGGGGTCTGATGGCAGAGTAAGAATGCATGTTAATCCTTAAAAGGGGACTGGTAGACTCTACAAATTGGTATACAACTACTCATTTTATTCAAGCTACTATTCTCTTCTAGTAAGTACTACTTAACTACTACGAAAACGATATTGGGAAACCTGAACAGAATACAGAAGATTCTGGAAAAATGCCATCCACTTGCCTGCCAGGAGTCAACAATAACTTCACGACACCTAATAATGCCTACAACTACTGCTAATAATAACAATAAATATTTTCCTTGACAAATTCCCTTAATAAAATATCTATCTATCTATCTATCTATCTATCTATCTAACTCATTCATTAACAAATCTATCTATCATTTACATAAGCAGTGACTGTCTGTAATATCTGCACAGCTTTGGCAAATCCCTCTGGTGCTACACGTTGCATTAAACAAAATTTTAACCATCTGAAGGCAGAGTAACATTTCCTCTATGTTAATATATATCTAGTAAAGGATGAACTGAATAAAGGTCAGGTTGATATAACAAATAATTAAAACTATGCTAAACAGAAATAAGTTTTATGTCATAAATACCTTTCATCAACCAGAATACCAATCAAAGCCTCTTAAGTAACCATTTGCGATAATCTGAAGAATTTACAGGATTGATCACAGTGTCTCAGATTAGCTATTAAATGTACTTACTCCAAAAGAGCCATACAGGGCACCGGAAGCAGAGTTCCCAGGGGGTGGGGGTGGCATCGAGGAAGAGGGAGGGAACAGCCCCAGAGCGCTAAGGTTGAGCCCTGGAATGAGATGGGTCTGTTGCTGGAAAAAACATAAGAGTGCGGATGAGTGGACGATCCAGTGGACTGCATCACACATTCCCAGGGGAACCGACAAATACACATGATTTGTATTTTTGTACCTAAAAATAACCTTTGATGGTTACTCCAGTCAAATGCAATGTTTTATGATTCTGGCCTTAATACTGTGTGTATGTTGTTGGTTAATCTATGCTTTTAGATGACATATTTAACTTAGGTTTCAGCAGGTGACATTTATTAAATGAAGCCTATAAGGTACTAAATACTGGTGGGTAAAAGGAAGTGAGTGGACGATCAGGCTACTATTCTCTTCTAGTAAGTACTACTTAACTACTACGAAACTACTGGAATTAAAATCATACTTAACAGGTACCTAATTTCACAAGTACTTAACTACTGGAATTGCGTACGCGAACTACTGTTCTATAGTTTGTATTATTACAGCTTAGAAACAATTTGACCGCTTAGTCCACTGTTCTCCATCCCTTTTTTTGCAATAAAAGTTACTTTTCCAAAGAAAATAATCTGGGTCTCAGTGCTATATTTTGTCAACTGGAGTGGGAGGGAGTGCGGATTTGGGGTTCCCTTTGCCGCAAACAATTCAGCCACCCAGGGTATCCCTCGCTAACCTTTTAGACAGGGCTGTGGGGTTTGTGAAGGTGATGGTCCTAGTGGTCCTTCTTTATAAACAAAATGTCTCATTCAGAGTAAATGAACACGCAAAACTTGTTGAAGTAAAGGAATATTAATTTGGCCAAATTAAGTTTTTATGTCTTTACCTGGAGACTTATGGTAAAACTTAATCGTATGGTTCCCTAGTCATAATTTCAAACAGTAAAAATGGCTTTGTTTTAAGTTGTACTATAGATGTCATGTTGAGGTTGGAGCTTGTGTGTCATTAAAATATTCTCACACACACACACACACACACACACACACACACACACACACACGCACACACACACACACACCTGAAAGTGAATGAGCATGTCAATGAACATTAAATGCCTACTGAACTGAATTAATAATTTTTTTATGTAATTGCTTTTTACATGGCATGGCAATGGAGAACTTGGTACTCTAAGAAATGCAATTAAAATCATACTTAACAGGTACCTAATTTCACAACTTGCACTTATTCAGAGCACAATCTTTTGTCATTCACCTTGCAGTATGTTTTTACAAAAGCACCAACTGTAACACCATGTTTACTAGAACTAATTACTAATCATGTATGTTTTAAGCCCAATATGTTTTGGGTAAAAAAAAAAAAAGATCCTTATAAAGTCACATTATTAAAACCTATTTCTTATATCTCAAAACATATACCTCCATATGTTCAGGCTGACATTTCACGTGAACACATCAGGAGGTGAACAGCCCAAACTCACGTTCATGGCAGCAATGTCGTTATCATAGGCCTCTCGAACTTTCTTCATGATTTCCTGCTCAGCCAGACAGCAGGCCTCAATAGCTCCCTTTACTGTGATAGTCCTTTCTGGGTTGTATAGAGTCAAGTCCTGCAACCTAAAGATGAGAAAGGAGCAGAATAAAGAGGCCAAGAGTAATGATGTAGAGACTCACGATCGTCACAGTTCATCAGTAAGTTAGCAGCCAAATACTAGCAGGGTTTGTCTTTGGTTTGTTAGCACTACTCCTACGTGCCCACTTTTTGGAGTATCTTCCAGAATGAGAGTGTCAGACTTGCATATTAGTGGCAGGTTAAGTTCATCTGGATACCACTTTATACATGCACGTGGGTTACTTACGGTGAAATAGTGATCTTAGTGTCAGTATCTTGTTCCACCTTCTTTAAGTTGCGCCCTTCCTTGCCGATCAATCGGCCAACAAAATTGTTGTGGGCCAGAATCTTCAGGGGCACCTCTTCGGCTCTAAGGACACATGAAATACTATGGCAATGGCAATACTATCAATACATGTGGGAATGTGATGTTTCTCTATCGGACTCTGGCAACTATGGCAACTGCCAAAATATTCTGTATATCAGAATATGATTGCAGGCGACAATAAATCATTAGAAATTCATTAGTGGCAGTCTTAAGTCTTCTTTAAAGTAAGTCATCTTTAAAAAAAAAAAAACAATAACCAGATTACATACTGTACATTAAGTAAAAACCATGGTACAGAGACTTTCTGCTGTACCAAATTACACTGTGTTCCCAATTCTAATGTGTCACCAAATATATTTAGATTACAACTGCACTGACACCAGCAAGGTGAACAGTGTTGGACTGAGAAAAAAAAAATCAGGCACTTGCCAATAATTTAAAGTTAAATAGTTTAAAGTTGGCTGCACATTTTCTCAAGCCACAAGTGGAAATCCTCCCATCCCAGTTGCATAGACTGCAACCTCCATAGGGCCCCTTCACTCACGTCTTGGTGTCCTTGGCCTCCTGGTGCATGATATCGAGGATCATGCGGCATGCAGCTGAGCAGCCCTCAGGGGTCGAGTGGATGCTGATGGGTTTTTCTGCAGCTCCAGCATTCTCCTTACGGTGGACATCAATTCTTCAGTGGAGGGTGGACAGCACAAAAGACAGTCAGGGTGGCTCCCTCAAGTAATATCCTACCGAGGGCTAAGAGTAACTTAGCTGTGGAAACAATCCTACGCACGGTGTCATTACCAGCATGGCAGAATTTTTTTGTAAGATAAAATGATATACAGCATACTGTATGACATCATTACAGTTACACTACACTACACAATACCCGAAAATGCTAAATTAATAATATTTACCAACAAATACCAGCTATTAAAAATTACTTAGAGACTTACTTACTTACTTACTAGAGACTTTATTCTACTAGTTACTCATACTGGACATGGGCACATTATGCAGCCTCACTGTAAAAATATCTGTTTTTAGAAGTATCACGTATAGACTTGGCAGGTGTCTGCCGTTTCCTGATTCTTTTGCACATAGCCAGAAGACAAATAGTGCTAAACAATATCTACAGTAGAAGCGTGGAAATAGAGCTGGGACTCAAGAGCAGAAAGCAGAAAAAAACACTGATATGCTGAATACAGGACAATTAAATTGGGTTTAAAAAACAGAAATTAAACTAAAATTGTCAATACTCCCCTTGAAAAACAATAAAAACCATTTAAAAGGTCATCCACACTTGATATTTTGCTTACTGCTGAAAACACTCACCAGGCACTATGCCTATTAAACAGTAGATAATAGAGTTGTCCTAATACGGAAGGGGGAACAAATTATAATAATGCATTCCTTAACTTCGTAAATTCATCAGATCACAAAACCACTAAAAATACATTTGGGACATGTAAGAACTCACTTGCTTTGGGTCTGCTTGGTGATATTGCGTATGGTTGAGCCTTCCTTCCCAATGATGGCTCCAACATACTGAGTGGGAACCAGCAAACGCAAAGGGATGTCAGTATGCTGGTGCTTGGGTGGGGCACCAGAGCTGGGGGAGCCTTGTCTGGGCCCTCCACGGGGCCCGTACTGAGGGCGCCGGCCATTGTCAGGCCCCTGGTGACCCTCAGCAGCAGACGTCTCATCTGGGATGTAGGAAACGCGAAGGGCATTGTTCTCTAACTGGTGACCATTGAGCTTCTGGATGGCTCTAAATGAGATCAAAATACAAACAACGGATCAATGTCCTAATGGACAGTAAACATATATTACCAAATAACATCTGGAAAAAAATGAGGTCGCTCTCTATAATCTGCAAGAACAATACAACAGAACAGAATCTTTAGCGTTTGCCAAGTGTACAAGGAATTCCTCTTGGTGCAGGTGTCAACACAAAGAGATATACAGGATAAAAGAAACACAGGAAATAAATAAAAACATAAACAGACTATAAAAAAGCAAACTGCAAGCAGAAAGGATGTGCAATATAACAGTGTAACATTAAAGTGCAACTGTGCATATGTATACTGGCTGCAATGGAACGAAAAGGTTCTCGCATGGAAGGATTATGGCAAGGCATGGGAAAGGCATTACAGTGTGTGTCATAAAGAGCCTGTGCAGCAATTTAAATGAATATAAGGAAACTTTCATGGTTCATAAGAGAAATGTACTCACTCATCAATGATCATGATACTGTTTTGGTCTTAATAGAAAATAGTTACTGCTATTATATAAATCAGAATGACTATTATTAAATTATCCACTAGAGGTCAGCAATACTACACAACAGCAATCCTAAAATACATACACAAGTACTGCATGTGAGCAGACATTGTAAATAAAACAATAAGAAATACAGCTTTCTTATGAGCTGAAACATATTTCGGATCCTCTAATGAAACCAATGAAGTTGATTACTCATAATCATAAATGTACAGATTTTCCCAGGCTTTGGCTGTGCAAATGGTTAGTTTTAGTGTATATAACTAGTTCTGACAATTATACATAAGACAAAGTCTTCCATACTTCTGTAGTTGATTTGGAATAGAAGAGATAAGTGTCACTCACTGTCTGGCCTGCTCCCGGGTCCCATACGTAACATTGACCACAGCTGTTTCACTCTCAGTGTTCACTGTTTAATAAAGAGAAGAGAGAGAACAACTGCATTTAACTTAAGCTTTTGCTGAATAAATACATCACACTGATAGAGAGTTTCCAAATTATTTCTCAAAACACTACTATGATGATGGTCATGTAATTTCATGAGCTCATTATTTGAATGGAGGAAACTGGAAAAAGGAGAAAAATTGAATGAAATAGACAGAAACAGACAAGCTTAATTAATACTCTGCCATAGGGTCATTACGGTGCAGATGGTTTCAGATATGTTCAGGTTATTTATTGTGAACTAATTCTTGTACTATATTTCAGTTAGCTACAGACATAATGTACCTCATTTAAAATTTGCCAGGAGAAAACAAAGGCAAATAACATGTAGATCTGGCAGGTTCTCATGATCATTTAGAGGTAATTATGTCACATGCAGGGCAGAGATGAAAGATAGAAAATTAATAGAACTTTAGGAATGGAAAAGGGAGTGATAACAAATGTGAGAAATTAGGAGGGAAACAACAATGGATGAATGTGGCAGTAACAGTACCTTGTTCACAGTTTTCCACAGTACCAAACTGGGCCAGCAGGCCATCAAGTACCTGGGAAATAAATATATTGATAAAAGTCACCAACACCAACTTTAATACATACACCGGAAATTAGTGGAAGAACACATTGTATGAGATTATTAATTTTTCCATACTGATGCCAAACATCATCAGTTGTATGGTCGCCGGATGCCACATCCTTTTGTATGGTAAGCTGAAGTTCAGTTTTCTACAAGTGCAGTCCTCAGTGGAGAGTAGCTTCTAAATCTATCAGTGTGTAATGTAGTGGCACTGGTGGTGAAAGAGGGCGCACTTTCCACAACTGCAAGTTTCAGTGAGTGCATGAGAGAGAAATATTCAAGTAGCACAGCTGTCTTCCAGTGTATCCCCAGTGGAGACCTCAT
Source organism: Mormyrus iriodes (assembly GCA_011763525.2). Classification (NCBI taxonomy): domain Eukaryota; kingdom Metazoa; phylum Chordata; class Actinopteri; order Osteoglossiformes; family Mormyridae; genus Mormyrus; species Mormyrus iriodes. Next base: position 27,792,855 of record JAAGVU020000092.1, on the reverse strand, counting down.
TTTAATTAAAGTCATTCCTGGAGAACTAATATTGTTCATTGAAAATTACACAACAACACAGACTTAAAATACAAATAATCTCAAGTTCTACCTTCTAAAGTTATATGTGAAAGTTCTGATGCCGATTCCAGCCCATGACACTCTTGCTGAAGATGGCCAGGCATAGGCTTGACCCATCTCAGAATATGCTCTCCTGTGTTACATCCAAGAGTCTGGGCGCGAATCACTGCTAAATCTACATGATGCACTGAAACATGCACTCATCTCTAAAATTGTAATCAAACAGAAAGGGGAAAATATCCCAACCATACTATAAGTATATATGTTTAATTATTGCAATGCAAAAACCTAAGATGGCTTTCTAATTTTATTTCTATAGTGGAGTGCTTTGTTTTTTTTTTCAATTAATTACTTTGAAAATGGCAATATTCAAGAAAGATTCGTATAGTTTTATAATTTTTTAGTAATCCAAGTGTGAAAGCGCAGTAAACCAGTTTTAACTACATATCTAACTCAAGAATACAGTCAGAGTTTGTCTCCTGCAACCTCCTGCTCACACATTCATCTGTTATACTACAAGATTCCTCAGCTACTGCCTAAATTTTCAGGTGGTAATATCTGGGCTCTCTTCTTTTATAGTGGAGCATATTGTACGAACATTGATGTGATTTTGTCCACCAGTAGGCTGGGAAGATTCCAAAAGATACTGAAAGCAAGTATGACAAAAGACAATTCCGAAACATAAAGGTTTCATAATTGCCATCGTATAGTTAAAACTTTAAAGTTTTAGCCTCCTACAGCCTGTAGCAAAAAGTTTGACTTTTATTATCAGGAAATAATAATTTGTTTACAATCATTCCTAATTCCTATGAAAGATATGAAGACATGGTGCAGACGAGATAACAGTAACTCACATGCAATACAACATATTTTTTATGCATTAACATATGTAATATATACATCATTTATGAATAAAGCTAACAACTTATAGATCATCTTCATCTTTGGCCATATACGGGGTGTCCATAAAGTCTCTTTACAATTTCAAAAATTTATTACAAAAGCAAATGAAAAGACAGATAAGTGAAAATTAT
>JAAGVU020000092.1:27722931-27789438 GCA_011763525.2 Mormyrus iriodes | reverse complement strand
GTTCTCCCCAAACGAGCTTGATGGGCTGAATGGCCTCCTCTCGTTTGTACATTTCTTATGTTCTTATGTTCTTATGTTCTTATAACAAACAATAGATTGGAAGAATGGTACAAAAAAAATGCGGTTCAATGGTTTAAATATAAAAGTGTTTATTATTTTTATTATATTTTACCAAGTTAGCTAACTGGTTAGAAAACATAAATTTACTTTTTAGTTCAAGATCTAGTAACTAAACTGACAATGACTGAAACAGATTACTGACAAAGAAGTGAGATTCACTGACAGCACTGAGATGTTACACAGGCTGTAACTGCTTTGTTTCATATCGGTCAGTATTTTTGTTCAGTTGCAAGTTCCAAACTTGCAGATATCGCTTGATAGGTGCTTGTGGGTTTGTTCTGTCATTATAAAAATAGTTCAGCAGTGCTGTATCACGATTCTTGCGATAACTCTGAAACACTTCTTGTGGATACAATTGTAATCAGCAACAATTATTGTCATGTTGCCCACCACTAACAAAGCTTTATGTTTGGCAAAGACCCAACACAGCACATCGCCCAGGTAACACCATCCCTGCAGTAAAACATTATGTTATGGAGTTGCTTTTCATCAGCAGGGACTGGAAGGCTTGTAAAAAATGAAGGAAGAATAGACAAAATACAGGCAAATACTACAGAAAAACCTAATTCAGTCTGCTTAACTTAAAACTAGACTTAAATTTTCATCTTTCAACAGGACAACAACCTCAAACATAAGGCCAAAGCTACCCTAGAATGCCCTAGAATAATGCAATCAAAATCTAATTGAGACTCTGTGGCAAGACTTGATAACAAACAATATCCAAGAAACTTGAGAAAGTGTGAACAATTATGCCAAACAGAACAGGCAAAAATGCACCAAGTGGAAAACTGGTAGGCATTAATATTAGCTTTTAAAAGCTTGATGCTAAAATTGTTGCCAAAGGTGCTTGTGTCAAATATTGAGTTCAAGGGGTATAATATATATGTGAAAGGCATATTTATGTTTTGTGACAAAAAAGTAACTGGCAAAATTATTTGTAATATTATTTTGAATGAAAATGTCACATGCAAAGAATTACGAAGAATTTGCTTGGACTGTATACACATACACATACACACACACACACACACGTATATATATATATATATGTATAAATATCACCACAATAGACTCTGTGCCTGCCCATACAATTCCTGGTTCAGCTTGCCTTGTGAAAAGTAAACCCGAGCATGATTGTCCCCCCCTCCCCACTCCCCCGCTGGTCTGGGCTCACATTGCACATAATGTTCTGGGCCCGAGCACGCTTTCATCATCACCATACGACTTTTTGTGTCAAAGAAAACATAGGAAGGAAAGCACTATCGCACAGCACAATGGACTTCATGATTAATGTCTTTACTTTGGAGTCGTTATGGGTGCGATGACACACAACCTTCTTATACATTTATCGAGTATTCAACACAGCAATTTTCATTTAATCATGCTCCACATATAAGAAGATAGACATATTCGACAAAAAACAGGACTGAGTTTTTGTGTGTTCAATCCAGTTGTTCCTGGATACTCCCGTCAATCTAAAATTCCAGAAAACACTGCACTTCTGTCGTAGACCAAAGCGATCCTTTTGCTGCAATGTTTGTTACATGTTTGTCGCTACCCGATCCATTCCTTCCTTGTCCAGTTCATGTATAGTGTACATTTGCGCATGCGTGTGTCAGTCGCATCGTGGAAGTCTTACCTGCGTTCTGGGCTCAGATCATACTAGAGCTGTGTCCAAATTCAAAGGCTATATATCTACCGAAAATGTTACACCTACCGAAAATGTAACTTCTGCTACTACGCATGCGCACGCTTGCGTACCACACGTTACTTTTTATTACTTTGGCGAGGAGGCGTGCTATTTTTACAGCATTGCGTCACATTAACGGCCTCATTAACAACAGCCACTAAAACGTGCGCACAGATGCAATTACAATCCAAAGCAATATGGATTAAGTAGTTTAGCAAGTCATCGCAAAATTACAAAACACAAACATTCAGGAAAACTGTGACAGCTGAACTACAAATATAATTTTTTTTTCCAAACTTTATTCTTTTACTTTAGAAGTTTAGAATTAGACTTTAGAGGTTTTATACAGACATACATGGCATGGTACAATTCCAAACAGATTCGAGCAGGTGTACCAGACGTTGCACAAGCAACTGGAAGCGATTACATATACAACAGCAAAGAATGGGGAATAGATTAAAGTAACAAAAATGAGGACATATATCAACATAAATAAAAGGTGGATTCCTAGGGGTTCTTATTAAGCTTGAGTTCCTCTACCAAACTGCAGAGCCTCAGAGAATTTTTTTAACCATTAATTTCAATGAAGTAAAATAATGGCATAAATCCTTATAAAAATGTTTAAGTTTGGTTGTTGTTTCAAAAACCTATTCTTATGTAGAAAAAAAATTCCAAGAATGAGAATTGTATTAATTATTAAATCATGTAAGTGCCGAAAGTGTTGGAAAATGTGGTCTTGTAGACACATGCGTAGTAGCGGAAGTTACATTTTCAGTAGTGACAGGGTACATCCTTTGGGGGATGCGGCCTACGTAGCCTTTGTAGGTCGCATCCTTCAAAGGTCCGCACAATGAATCTTGGGACATACTGGGCTGCGCGGCAGCTTGTGTTCATACTATGGATGCGGATGTTTGCGGTCAGCGCATGCGTAATGCAGTGATATTCCTCCAGACCAGCAGAGGGCAGATGTCGTCTCCTTGACCTGAATGAAGCTTACGCAAAAACAGGATGATATACGGTTTATAACCGCAAGTTTAAAGACTAAAGGTTTTTAAAACTATAAACATAACTTTTTTTTTTTTTTAAGTACTTAACTGATGTCGGCTTTGTCTCACAAACAATTTCTACAGTAAATATGTTTAATATTTACCTCTGTACTTTGAAAGTACTATTCGATTCTTGTGATAAAATATGATTTTTGGGTATAAATCAATAATGATCAAGACATAGGTGGTATATACTGAGCCCCTGATACATCAGGGTGGCAAAAAAAAAAATTATAGTTTTGCGATCCCACTACACTTGCCCACTTGCTATTTGCTGCAATGTGACGGCAAGGACAAACCTAAATAATGTTTGTATGCACTTTGCATTTAATAGCCCAGCTGCCTTATTTACAGTTACCGGTGGTGAAGTGACACAGTGCCATTATTAATAAATATGCATAAAAACACACATGATTGTTACATGGTGTGCATTGTCCCCCAAAGTTTAATGCTTAAAGCAAACTTAACCGGACATGTCTGTATCGTTTAGGTTTATATTTATTAGTCGATTAATTCTATGTTTTGTACTTTAAACGGAAACTAGTTATTACTAGTAACGGAAAACTATTACAAGGGAACGTAAAACTATTTCAAAAAATATTTTCTCACCCTGACCTCTTAGAGGCTCCGTAATAATATATCATTACTCTTGAACAAATATATATCAGAAGAGGTTTCCAGAGCTATTGATATTTACTATTTTGGGCTGAACAAATTGAAAGGACAAAGTTTACATACACGCCACTTACTAGATACACCTAGTCAATTATCCTGCACATGCGCAGTCAACGTACAAGGTTTCCGCTAGACACAAAAATTTGGGCTACATGAGCACCGACCTCAGCCTGCCCTTGATATTTACGTCATGTCCCCTCGTCCGCAACTGAAATCATACGCAGAAAAGTGAAGTATGAAGTGACTTTAAAGAGAGATTGATGTGTTTATGTGTAATCCAGATTCCACATGAATGTGAGTCTTTTGGTGGGGGTTGGGTAAATTAATTTACTGAAACTGAACAACGCGTAGTTGCTGCAACATACTACCAGCTGTCCTCACAGCATCCCCAAACATGGGCACTTTTTATAATGAGGGCAAAGCAGGGTGAGTTATGGCCAGCAGACACTGTAAACGGCCAAGACCCAACTGTCAGTGCAATAACACTAATTAAAATGCTCCTCGATAGACTGCGTTTCTAGCAATACTGAAACAAGTGAATATGGGAAAATGCGATATGTTAGAAAGCAGAAACTCTTTCTAAATGAAATAAACAAACAACTTGTCATCCAAAAAAAGAGAGGTTCCACTCAAGTTAGAGTCTCAACATGAAAACATTTTTAATAAAGATTACAAATCTAAGATAAGACATAAGATTAAATAATATCCATTCACCTTCAGGCATAAGATGATCAGGGTTGTGGGAAGGCTTGGAACCAAAGCCAGGCATCATAGGACATAAGACTGGGGTACCCCCTGAATGGGATGCCAGTCCACTGAAAGGGTACACGTACACACACACACACACACACACACACACAGACCTGTACTTATATCTTTATGGGGACCTTCCATTCATTTCTATGGGCAAAACCCTAATCCCAACAATGACAACCTTAACCCCTATTCAGCCCTATCCTTAACCATAAATAACCAAACAAAATACAAGTCTTCTGGAATTTTTAGTTTTTTGATTGCGGTCACAGATTTTTATAAAATTTTATTTCCCCTTGTGGGGACCCAAAAAATGGTCCCTATAACATCAAAATTACAGGTTTTTATCACATTGCGAGGACATCGGTCCCCACAATGTAAGGTATACCTGGACCACACACACACACGCGTGCACACACACACAAGCACACACGATTGTATTCATATCTTTGTGGGGACCGTCATTAATTTTACCCAATTTTAAATGGGTTCTATCACAATCCCTTGAATCCCACGGCCAAAGACCATTAACACATACAAATATGATGATAATGCAACTTACGATAAAGTATGCAATAATTACTTCCCCTTTACCCCCATCTATCTACTCAACTTCCAGCTACTCCCAGGCACCGTAGGGCACAAAGCAGGGGAATACCCTGGAAAAGATGTCAGTCCACTGCAGGGCACCTACGCAAATACACTCTATGCGCAACTTATAGATGCAAGAGTGCTACCCACCGAGTGCCCTTTGACATCAACCTAAAATGCAAAAAAATTAATATGTTTGGGAGGGACTAAAGTAGATTAACATAATGTTTACAGAAACCATGGGAAAACTGTTCTATGCAGATACTTCTAATTACATTAAAAAGCAGACTGTCCAGACAGCGCTACAAAAAAATTTACAATAGAAATTACAGAAAAAAATGTACTCATCACTCCTGTTATCTAAAACCACATCCTGAACAGGTGAGACATTACTATTCCTTACTGAAGCATACCTCTTATACATATCTCCATTATATTAGCATGTTTAGCAACATGTCACACTTTTATACAAGGCTCTGGAAATGGCCGACTGATGCACATTATCTCCCATTGCAGCAACTGAAGGAAGATTTTGGGTGAGTCTTGTAAGACACCTTAACAAGAGCTAAATGGGACAAGCATGTGGGAGGTTGGGGAAAGAGAAAGGGCTTCATGAACGTTGCAGACAGGAAAGCTGATCTACTTCTGACCTCCAATCAGCTATAGTTTTGAAGTCACATGATGAATACAGGAAGAACAAGGGCATCAAAGGCCACACTTCAAATAGATTCAAATGCAGCATGCTCACTTTGCTGGGTGACTGAAGGAACAAGTGGGTGAATGGGGCAAAGAGGGGAGTATATTACTTTATGATCCACCCTGGCTGCAGTTGATGGGACATTCTTTTCTGACCATCCATAGTGGAAGACAAAAATAAAAATAGGCATGATAAGTATATGATTGTTATGCCCAGTATGTGCGTGTAAATACATATGCCAAGATATCTGCTGCTCAAATATGGTGGTAGGTGAAGTGTTAAAAACGCCTCCTCCCAGCCTGGACTCCTGAACTCATGGAGGAGTGGGCAATGGTATCACAGGCACAAAAATCCAACATGGTTGTTTCTTGAGTGTGATGACATGAATGAGTTGAACTATAACATGTAGTACTTGAAGTTGTCTGAATCTTAGCCTGTTTCATAATGTATTGTGTAGCTTTCCCTCCCATGCGAACTTGTACTTGTCACTGGTCAATCATTGGAAGCCCAGCCTTGCCACCTAGTTGGCTCCTTGACAGCTGTATGCTTATAATGGTATAATATATATATGTGAAAGGCATATTTCTGCCTCACTTGTACATTGCTTTATTCAAAAACATCTGCCCAGTAAATAAATGTAAAAGGTAAATAGCTGAACCCTTTGCAAATGTAAACCTCTGAACACCAGACAATACCTCCTTAACATGGAAGATGAGACAACACTATCTCTTTACTTGCTGACAAGCCTGTTTGGGGGGATTCAGCTAAAGTACAGCACACAAATACACCACATCCAATCCTATGCAAAGCTTTATAGTACAGTATGTTCTATACTATGAATACAGCAATGTAATATATATACAGGATATATAAAAAAAATGTTTCAGTAGGTGGTTTCCCAAATGCTCTGTACTTGCACCACTTATTTGTAGTCACATGAAATCTGAATCAGTCCAAACCAGTTAACTAAAATAAAATTTCTTCACATTTGGAGTTAGAGAAAAAAGCTGTATTACAGCAATGTGTGACAGATCCAGAGGTTCACAAAATATTGCAGCACCATTAAGACAAAACTGCTACATTTTGCTAAAATCACTGTATTCCATCCATCCATCCATCCATCCATTCATCTTCTAACTGCTTATCCAGGAAAGGACCGCAGAGAGTCTGGATCCCACCCCAGGCAGCACAGAGCACCATACACTACATACGAATGCCATTCATTTCGCTTTTGATAGTGCTTCACGTATAAGTGCAGTTTAATCTCAAGTTGACTGCACCCCATATACCAATGCAATTGTTTCTTAAGAAGAAAGGCAGCATTTGGTTCCCTCCCCCTCACTTCCTTCTTCTTTCCTTCCTTCATCCATTCTGTATCCCTCAGCCTCCTGGGAAAGGACAACAACTGGACGATGCTCATACTGTGAGGTGGCATTCAATGCAAAGACACCCCTGCAGCTACAGCTGTTTTTTTCTCTAGTTGGCATACACAGGGCACTTCTACCCCACCCGAAAGATGCAGAGACAGTCTGCTGCCGTCCTCACACCTAATCACCTATGCTTTATACAACCAACACCCACCAACAACTTTCTGCTTGCAAAAGAACACCCTGTGCAGCAGTAAAACAAATAAATAAACCATAAAATGCTTTTACAGAAGCAAAAATCTAACCACTTGATAAGTATTACATATACGGCATGGGAAGTATAGTACTGAGGAAATGACTTACGCAGTCAAAGAAAATGTTTAAGGCTATTTATCTGTGTAGCAAGTGCGTATTTGCTTAGGAAAAATAACAGTAACATTAGAACATATGCAAATTAAGAGTAACACATAAAAAGAAGAATTTCTTCAGTTCTCCAAAAAGTTACTGATATCTTGTTGGGTGAATAGATGAACACCGCTTTGGTTCCCAAACCTCTCCATAGGGGCAACTCAGCCATACTGTGTATTCGCTAAATTACTCCACCAGCTCAGTTAATTATTTAACTTAATTTTGTAAATAACTCAATGAGGTACTGATTAACCAAACAAGGTGGGGTAATGGTTAAGTCAAAAACTACATGGATTTATTGGACGGTCGCTGCAAATACTGGGGTGACTTTAGGAGAGGTTTTGAAATGCCTGGGCTGACACTTTGATAGACATTTTTGATAGACAGTTTTACACAAATATGAAGACCATTTAAACATCGTTTTCTCTGACCGCCTAAGACTTTTGCACAGTACTGTATATTTATACAATACACGCTAATAACCTCTAAGGGTAATAGAAGGCAGCTTTCAGTTTACTCAATTGACTCTTTCTTCAAATAATCTATGAGCAGTCAAACTATGAGGATAGAAGAATAATAGCCTGAGATGTCTATATGTAAGTATGTACATATCTAATACATTTATATTTAAACAGTGCATCTGAACCATTTAACACTGATTGATTTAAGATTCTTTAGGAAAAGTTAATCAGATACCAGGAACTACAAACTGTTTATAAAAAGAATCTGAAAACTGTTTTTCAGGCCATACTCATACACATTCAATTAAATGTACTGTAATTAATATAAAGCACTTTATTAGTGACACAGTCAAGTAAAATCAAGTAAGGTAAAACAATATGGGCTGCATTTCCTGAAACCTTCTTAATGTTATGTCATTCATAAGTTCTACCTTAAGTTGTCTCTTAACACTCTGATGTGTTTCCCGAAACGTCCTTAGTTAAGTATATCTTCCGTAAGATATTCTTTCGTAAGGCTTGTCTGAGCCACACTTAGCTGACTCTTACAGCTGCTGCCGGCTCATACTGTTCATTTAAAATAAGACTAACATCGTTAAAGGTACAGTTTCGCAACTAAACATCACTTAACTAAAAAATAACTGATCCATATGATAAAATGATTTCATGTGATACATGACTTTTGTGATACATGAATCTTTGTTAGGTTTCGTCCTTGTGCTCTGAATGTGCAGCGAATTGGTCTCAGTAATGCCTGGATTCATAATTAAAGAAAAGGGACGTGCTACTCATTTTGTATTTATTTATTATTTGGGAAGGAAGGGGGGGGGGATCTGCCAATACTGGGATGGATGCGTCCCCCCTATTTCCGACACCCCTGGAATGCACACTCCTCTCTACATGTGCCAGCGTCACAGCCAAAACTTTAGTCCATGAGGTTGATATTTATTTACATATTTGTCTAATATATTCTCCCCCAAAAAGCACCGTGGAATAGTCTTTATTAGTAAATACTGATGCACATAGGACATTCTCTCATGTTAAGACAGTAACGCAACTTTTCTTTTGCCTATTGTGCCATTGCTCATCCCACTATCAATGACATACACAAACATTGGTGCACGCAGGTGTTTCAGGCTTATAGAACAAATAAAAATGAAATGGTGTGACACTACAATCTGGGGAGGCGGAGTCGTGATACCAATCGGCAAAAATCATATTTACGGTTAGATTATTCAGTTTGTTAATTTTGTATTTTATTTTTAGCTTTTCCCCAGTACTGATTAATGCAATATTTCAAAGCATTTCTGCAGTATTATATTTATGAAGAACAGCACTTTCTCTCATGCCACAGTCAAGCAGTTGCTGCATGGAGAGAATAATCAGTTCTCAAGCCATCAATGTCAACCAATCAGGTGTTCTGCCGCTGATTAAGGTTGCTCTTAAGATGCTCTCCCTAAAGCAATCTCTTAAGACAGACATAGGAAAAGAAATACCTTTTGTAAGACATATCTCTAAAATCTTCGTAGGCCACTAAGAGTCATCCTCATCGAGAAACGCACCCACGATCTCTCTGCATGTTGACTGAGATCACCAAAACCAGCTAAGACTGTCACGATCGGCTAAGATTTATCAGGGAAAAAAATTGGACAGATATCTGACGTATGACTGAACAACTTTCGAGCTTTGGACAAAAACAGGTACTCTATAACTCCACTGTTCAACTGAGGAGCGTCTACAAGGACAAGACATAAAAATGCAGACCTAGTTAAATTTGTAATGGTGCAATAGTAGAAAATGGTGGCTGTACATGCTACATCCTCCTGTCATTCAGGTAGTTGGCGGTTTTAACTCAGAAAGCTACAAACCTGAAACAGGGGGCTGATGAGAACACAGGGGAGGAGGCTCTCTCTTAGTCTTCAATGCCAGAGATAAAAGGAAACAGCACCACTGCACCGCCTGAGGGAAGGCGAACCATACTTCCCAGAGACACAACAGCAAATAATCAGTTAGCACTAATTCATATGACTTTTAATTTGGGAAACTGGGCAATTGGTTAATGGAAACATATTACGACCAGAATATGCAGGATGTACATTTCAGTTTCATGAAAAGAACTAGATTTGTACATTCCTGTAAGACACTTAATCTAAAATTTCAAAATATCATACATTTCTAAATGTTAAACGCCACATCTACACTATTTTTAAATGAATGTGTGTTATAGTTTTACTGTCTTTTGTTCAAAGCCTCAAAATGCTGCCTCTCCATCCACCATGCATGTATCTTTAAAGCACTACCTGAGACTCTCCTTGGTTGCTCTGCTATGCACACAGGTCATATCGTCTACAAACGTTCCTTATCCCAGTTGCCGCCACCCCCCACCATTCTGTGCTTTAACTACACCAGTCATATCTTGATTGTTTTCATCAGCTGCTTCTTTCACTGCTTACTGAGTGCTATTGATCTATATTTTGTCACCTTTCTTGCTAAGATCATTCTATGCATATGGATATTAATTTTATAGAATATACACCGACAGGCAAACTACAGTGAGGCGGCATTCAAGAACAGCTGAAGAAGATAAAATGTGGTTTTCAGTTTTCCTTTTGCACTTTTTTTTTTAGAGCAAAGGGCACCAATGCTAATTTTTCCAGGAAACACACGGAGACGTCTGCTTTGCATTAGAAAAGGCCCCTGTGTGCCACCTATTAAAAAGTTTTGAATGCATGATGGACCACCACGGGATATCCAGAGGGGATGGTGCAGGACGTAGCAAAATCGGCGCCGGGTACAACCAACACTCCAGATATTCAAGTATGCAACCATGTCTACTTCTACATTCAGTCTGTTGATACCGTCATACCAATTAACCAACAATAAGTGTCTTTAAATCGCATGTGTTTAGTTTATAAACAGGATTCTTATCACACATAAGGGCAACTGCAGTAGCATTTGACAGCTTGCTTGAAAAAGTCAGTCAAAGGAACGAAAAGTGAAACAGTAGTGCAAAAAAAACTACAACCACTCAACCATTACAAGGGGAATTGGGTACGACTGAAGGGGGGAAAGATCCATTACATCTTGACACACATCTTGAAATATTGTAGTGAAGAGTCTGGGGAAGAGTAAAGTAAAATCCTACAACACAACACAGAACCGATGTTGTTAGATTAACTGAGGCAACCTCAGATGATATCAATGGTTGTGTAAGAAACACTGCATGCACAAAATCACAGCACTCATCATTATCTCTTCTCTATTGCAACTTCCTGTCTCAGTCTTTTTGCTGCAGCTGCCACCAGTCAGTGGAAAAAAAGAAACAAACCAACCCAAGTAGACAAAAACTAAAGTAATGACTAAAGATAATGTGTTCATGAGCAAAGATTATTCTTAGTTCAAAGCAGTCTTCTTAATGTCCCACATCATCAGTTCATAATATTTTAAGCATAAAATGAAAAAGACAAATAATAAAAGATTAGACAAACATTAGTCATTAAAAAGAAAAATACAAGTTATCTAAGATATACCCAACTAAGTCTTATATAAGAAATATGCCAGAACTTGTCAGTATTTAAAGTGGGAAAACCAGAAGACATTAAGAAAACCATGGCTCATTCTTTGCTTTAGACCAACACCAACCAGTTTTCTCAATTAGAGCACAGTAGGGAAATACCCATGTCTCTCTCTTCCAGTTTGTAACAAATCTGTTTCTATGTGGCTTAGTAGCACTTTGAATTAGCAGTGTGAACAGTCAAATCCAATAGCAATTAAACGAACACCTTTACTTCACTATCACTATCTTTGACCATGCTTGAGATTTTACTTTGTCTTTTATGAACCAAATCGCTAAGGCATTGCTAAGGCTTTCATTCAAAAAACTTAAAACATTTTACAGCTCTCCAGAGAGGAACATTATCTGACAAATTTAGACTAAATACCTTGTTTAAGAATATAACGAAAAATTACCTCCTGAACCACAAAGTCTGTTTAAAACAAAATTTCCTTAACCATAATTAGGGCACCATCTCACAAGATGTCTGTTCTTCGTTTTAAGCATTTACTCGTCAGTTGATTAATGAGTCAGCATTATTCTTCTTCTTAATGATATTATTTTTTAAATGATATGCTCAGTGCTCAGGTACTAATTAACTTAATTTGCTAAATACTTGGATGATACATGTCCATGTCCCAAGAAAGCTTACGCAATCATTGTAAAGGTTTTCTATATGCCAAAACTAGCGTAATACAACTACTTATGAGCACTCTTTACGTTTATGGGCGTAACAGTAAATATCTAAACTATTATCTAATGAAGGAATGCAACAATGCACACCAAAACTAATATATGCTTTTTGAATGTATGCTACTTGTTCACTCACAGGAAAGAATTAATTAAAAACTTGGATAGGTTTGTCTTTCCCTCCTGAGCACATGAAGCCTACCCAAAGCTCAGCTCAAGTTAAGCTGATTATTCTTAAAGAGACAGATTATAAGGAAGAAGTCAATGAAAAGTCTCATTAGTAAAACAAAGTAATCATATTACTCTACAATTTTTGTGCATCACAACAAAATCAAACACATACATTTTCAGAATATTCAAATACAGATTTATCTTCAAGTAATTACTGCCTCTTCTACACACTAAATTGTGATCTTAAACCAGAAGATCAAAAGAATAAACTGTTGTGAAAGACCCCTCCCCCAAACCCATCCTCACTACACTGCTGATCATCCCTCTCTTCTTCCCCCCTTTTGCATTCCTTATCAACCAATCCCCTTAGGCGCTATCCCCACTGGAGGTGAAAGGTCACTCCACAAGACAGGAAAACAGGAGATGCTGATGTGACATTAACCCTTTGTCAGTCAGATCTGAGCTTTGTCTGCACAACAAAAGCGACTTCTGTCACTACCCCCATTGCACTGGTTCACTGCAACAGTTGCAATTGTCTTGAATTCCACAGCTATTCTCATTTTTTATAACTTGTTGGTGGCACAAATTCACAGAAAATACTACTGGCATACAGCTTAGAGGGAGGATACAATGCGCTTGATACACAAAATATTTGGGGAAAAGTGCTACATGCAATTTCAGATTTCATTACAAATAGATTATTAGACCAACACTACTTGGATGAAGGGGCAGCATGAATAAATGAATGCATCAATGAAACACACACTGAAGGGTGTTGTCTCTTAAAAAAAAAACAAAAAACAAAAAAACATGCAGACAAATCGAAAACACCCAAGCTCCTGACGGAGACAAGCAGCATAAGCGCACAAAGTGAACCTTTAATGTTGAATGACCTGAGCTAAATGAAAGTGTAATTCTTAATCTTATCTCCTTACTTCATTGTTAAAGCCATCGATACATTCCATACTAAAACCTTAGGCTGTTAATCTGGCCATTTTAATGATGCAGGTGATTTTGATTTTATATGCATCTTCTCTGGGCAAAGCTTTATTTAAACAAATATATACAAAACATTAAACTGAGTAGTGACAGTCACAACGTGTATTCAACCAGTCAAACCTGTGTAACCATATATCAACATTTGTCTTCTTTATTTGATTTTATGGTAACATTTTATTTGGATAGTCCGCCTATAGAGTATTTGTATCATTTCAACAACTTAGTTGAGATTCAACAATTCAACTATTTTGTTGTGTCTGTAGATATTTAATAGAATATAGAGTATTAGTAATGATTCATGAACATACCTACATATTCTTAGAATAATTTCACTACTCACTCAACCAATGTTACATTAATTGTTGAATTTCAACTAATAAGTTGTTGAAATGTTACAAGTACTCTGCATACTCTCTGTAGGTGGACTATCCAAATAAACTGTTACCGATTTTATCAATGAACGATGATTCAGTTTTCAACTACACCAGTGGTGATGTGTTTATTATCAGAAGATTTGGTTGATGACTCACAAATAACCACAACGTATAGCACTAGAAATACAAATTTAACTGCTCATGAAATCAAATAAATATCGGTGCCTATGGAGCTGATTAGTCTGCATTTCTCTTCTGTTTACACTTACTTTCTCAGCTGAGAATTCACAATAACTGAAGCTTGATAATCAAGTATCCAAGTAGTATTGGAAAACTATTCTCAAAAAGACCAGAATTACTTGTATGCAGTTATTACAAACAAATTCTGCAAACATATTACTTACATGTATGTGTCAGTCCCAATACATGTTTTTTTAATAATATTGTTTTTTTATATAATGGGTTTAATATTTCTTTTTAAATGCTAGATAGTAAATTTTGAGCAAGCAATAAAGGAGCAATCTAAACATTTTCAGTCTTTTTAACAACAATGAATGAACAACCATAATCCATCCATCTTCCACCTCTTATGCAAGAGAGGGTTGCAGGGGGTGCCAGGTAGAATAGGATATAAGGCAAGGATACACCATGTATGTGATGCCAGTCAATTGAGGGACACACACAGGACACTATGTGTGATTCTGAGATGTCAGTTTGTCTGACTGCTATCTCTGGATGGCAATATGGTTTGCATTCATATCTTTGGAGGGAACGTCCATTCATTTCTATGCGAAAAACCCTAATTGCAACAATTACAACCTTAATCTCTGCCCAGCCCTAACTTTAACCACAGGTAACCAAACAAAATACAAGACTTTTGGCATTTTTAGTTTTCCATTGCAGTCACCGATTTTTTTTTATTCAGCTTCCCCTTGTGGGGACAAAATAACAGATTTTTATCACATTGTGGAGAGGTGTGAGGCAACAGTGACACTCACTGAGTCACTCTGCTACCCACCAACCATAACTGTTTGCTAAATTGTTAACATCCATCCATCCATCCATCTTCATATTGCTTTTCCTAGTAAGGGGCTACAATAATAGCTAATATTATAATATAAATATTGTATAATGTTTGGGACTGTCATTGTCTTCTGGGAAGTGGGAATGCAAGATGCTACTTAAATAGAATAACACATCATGTATCCCCACTTCCCTTATCCCACAATGCAATTCTGTAGGTAACAACAGGAGGCAGTTTCCAAAACAATGCCAGTATGAACCAGAGATCAGCCTAACCCTATCATAATGTTTAAAAAAGTCATTTATTTTAAAGTATTTTGAGTTTTTTTTTTCACTCAATAAGCAGATCATTAACTAAAGAAATATTCTAACAGCAATCTTACTCAGGATAGAGATAATTCTTTTATTAGTGCCCATGATACTATATATTTTAGCTCAATATTGTTGCAAACATAATGGTTTAATCCTCCAAACCTGTTACAACACAAGAAACTTTAGGGTGACTAAGTGAACCTCAGACTTGCCGTGTAAAAATAAATGAAGGGGCATTTCTTGGATTTTTGCAAGCAGATTTCAATCGTTTGACCATCCATATTATCAACGCAAAAAAATTGAGAAGTTAAGAAAAAACACAGCACAGTAAAATGTAATTGCACCCTATCCGAACATTGCTGGAAAAATCGGAAAAAAAAGAAAATGTATCTGTGTGTGTTCTTTTACAGCATTTTTAAACAGTGTTTTATCACATATGTTACCTAAGATAAATTCATAAGCTCCCAATTACTTGGCATATAGAGTAAAATTGTCATGCAAACCCATCTGAAGCAAGACAAAGTGGCCTAATATGATTAAACAACATTTCTTAATATAAATGATTTCCATTTAGAAAGTGAGCAAAAATATATACATTTAATAATTAAAATTATATTAAAGTTCATTTTGTACATCACCTAACAACTGTCACATTAGCTCTGAAAGTTACATGATATAATAAAATACATTTCATATATTATTAAAAATACACAGATGGAAAAGAACCAGAATTCAAAATTATGCTGTGATAGAACACAAAAATAGCACTACATGGTCACACTGGGATCATTCTACTGAGTTTTAATTCACAACTTCCCATAAATCTATTGTGTTTTAAAGAGAACTCTAAAGGATGGCTAAATGCTCCATGGGACTGTATGACACTACCAGAGTAAAGTAACCACAAAGCAATAAAAGCACATAAAACTTATTTTAACAGAATGCCAATTTTATGTGGCGTATACAAGTCTACAACTCTATTCAAGATTACTGTGACAGAGAGTTCCTCAGTGCTTTGGTCATAATTGATTATATGTTCTGAAAAAGAACTTATGAGAAAAATCACCATATAAAGAGTGATATACCTTAACAGATCTAAACATATTTATCAGCAATGTACTAAAATGAATCATATCATTATATGATACTTTATTTGAACAGACTTAGAAGTAAAGTAATCCTCAGACATATATGAATACAAGGTACAGAGTTGGAATGTACTGAATATGCAAAGTGCAATTATCAGCTAGGTGAGTGTGGTTTACATTTATATAATATAACATTACATAACTTTAACATTACTGCCAGGATATCCTGCCAGCAATAATAGCTAGTATCAAATGCCAAGGAAAAAAAATACCAAAGAACACAGTGGGCTGTTATAGAAATGTTAAGCATAAAGATGTTTAGAATCAAAATTGTTCAACATTGTCTGACAGGCACTCTTCAAAGTACAAGAAACAGACACAATCAAATTGTAGAGTAATGCTACTAGATGCAGTACTGCTATTATTATTATTATTATTATTATTATTCATCTATCCATCTCTAAACTGCTTATAATGGTCTCAGTCATATGGTATTATTAATTATTACTATTATTATTCTTAAAGTTATGCTATTTAGAAATAAAAAAACAAATATTCAAGGAAGTTTGTGAGAGTGCTCTGGAGTGAACAATAGTAAGTGACAAAATATTAAATAACATGATATTACTATATTATTAAAATTAATATGGTGATTTTAAGAACATATGTTTGGGGGGGCGAACATAAAAGTGCAGAGCTCAGATCAACAGGACAGGGCTCCTGCATCACCCAGTGCTATAGTGAGAGCAAAACACAGGCTCTCTTCATGCAGTGTCACGTCAGTAACCCCCATTCCTTTCCTTATCCACTCTCTTTTGCTCTTTTTCATACAAGGAAAATTCCAATGAGCAAAGAAAGTGAAGGCCGGTGCCTACAAATAGTGTTTCACCCCCATTTTCCCATCAAGCGGGCTGATAATTCCCAACGTCTCATCTCGACCTCTGACCCTAAGCTAGATTTGGAATCCTCTGGTTACTGAGTTTAAAAGGCATGGAGGGCAATCTGGGGCAGGGGGAAGGGCAGCAAACAATTGCACTTTCAAAGGGAGCCATAGCTTTAAGAGAGGTGTATGGGGTGTAATGAATGAGCTCTGATTTTCTACAAAGT
Source organism: Mormyrus iriodes (assembly GCA_011763525.2). NCBI lineage: Eukaryota > Metazoa > Chordata > Actinopteri > Osteoglossiformes > Mormyridae > Mormyrus > Mormyrus iriodes. The sequence goes on along the minus strand of JAAGVU020000092.1, from coordinate 27,772,316 downwards.
ATCATAAATAAAACTTATATATAGTACATTACTATATACATATAACAAAACATGTATAATTACTAACTTCACCAAAGCACGTGTGCTCACTTAACGTTAAATAAGGCAGATTTTTTTTTTTTTTTTTTTAACATTTTCAACTGCAAAACTAATACTATTTAAAAAAAATTCCTACAGAAGCGTTTCTAACAACCTGATAAAAACGCACCCAAAATACAATCTCATTGATATAGTCACAGTTTGCTTTGTTATAGCATTTTATAAATCACGGGACGTAGTTGTTGCAAAAAAAAAGCAAAACAATTCCAGATACTGGATTCTGATAGGAATCGTGCGTATACATTTTCTAGAGTACGTCATGTCTAGTGAAAGAACTGCTCACGTTACAGTGCAATTTTAATGGCTTAGGGATAATGTCTCATAGCAGTGTCGTTCGCGTATGAAGTATGTTGGCTAGTGATGTGGAAAGACACATGGCAAAAAAAAAAAATCTCTGGAATCCATTTGGTAGTAGAGGGAACACGCCTTCACTGAAACTTTGGTTCATACTCCCACAAATGACCTGCCCCGTAATCAGAAGATGGCAGTCAGCTTACCCTCCATTTTGTGCGTTACGTCAAATATACAAGTGTCCTCCAGCGCAGGGTTGAAAATGGGTGAAAGGGGGCGGGAAACCTCGCTGCTAGCTACTACGAAGCAGTTTTATTGTAGTGAACTAAGATTAGCTACACGCACTTTACAAGGGGCGTTGGTCATCTGCACATATGTACAACACAAGATAAATTTGAAGTTGCTCAAAAGAGAATTTTTTCTTAAATTGGCGTGCAATATACAAAACAGGCCAAATTTCGCTGGAGGGGAGGGAGATAGATTTGACCCTCTTGAAAGTATTCAAAAATCCCGTTTTTGGATGTGAGGACAATACATTTAAGAAACACCTTTGGCGTGATTTTCGCGAACCACGTGCCATTTATTTAACAAACCAACCAGTGCATCTATCTTAATTAACCTACGATTCTAATTTTGTAATTATACAAGCGGGCATAGAAAATGGATGGTTTTTTTTTTTTTATTTATTTTTTTTAAATCCACCACGTCCAAAATGTGTGTGTAATGTAATATTATTTATATATACATATACACACACACACACACACATACATACACATAATTTCAGGTAGAGATGCTTGAATAATGCAGTATGGGTTTTGCTAATACACACATTTAATGACGTCTTAAGAAAAAGGACATAAGTCAATAAAGTACTCACGCGAAGAGGGGGTAAATGACAAACACAACCCCTTTCGTTAAAGCTCATTCGGTCTAAAATGACTCAAATTATACGCTTAAAAAAATCTTAAGGTTGCCCCTTATGAAATTTCTGCCTTTCTCATCATTTTCATCTGACCAGTCAGCTTATCAAAAGAAATATAATTTACATCACGTTGTAGAAGCTACACAGAATAGTAATACAAGACCACGACCATTCTAATTAACTGACTAGGGAGCACAGGCAGACGGTAGCCTAATTCGACAAATTCATTCGCATGTGATATGTTAGCCTGGATAAAAAAAAATACTACATTTCACTAATGTTTCTCCTGTAACATAAATGTTACAGAATTGCATATATTTGCGAAATTTTGTTAAGAACACCAGCTCGGTAACATGAAACATTTGCCGATGTGCTGTAGAGCATGAATGAAATGGCCCTAACATGCCACACCCTAAAATTGCAGAGAGCACAGCGCCATTTTTCTTTTGACTACGCCCAATTAAGAAAATGAATCAGTACCAGGTGGCAGTGCATAAAAGTGGAACAATAAATAAATTTTCGTGTTCGCGCGAAAAGCACGTTTCAGTAAATATTTAGCTTACTTTGAAAAAACTGACAACCACTTTCATGTACAATACAGATGCTTGAATAATGCAGTATGGGTTTTGCTAAAATGATCTTTGTGTATGGTCAATTTTAGATAAATTGAGGACTTCACTGTGTACCCAACAAACAGTTGTTCACCGGACTATTTTCGACAGAACAATCTAAAACTGTGTTCTTCATAATTCTAGTTTTTGCCTATCACAATATACTTAATATGTTTAAGATATAGATTTAAAATTTTGTTATAACGTGTAATCTCCCTTTAATCAAAATCTTTTCATTGTAAATTTAATGTTGGATTCCTCTTCAATTAAAGGAGTAAAAACGCTGTGGCGTGTAAATATGAGAAGCATTCTCATTTCGTTTCCTTCTGTGTTGCAGGACTGAGGCAGTTCCAGCAAGCCTGCTCCACTCCGCTAAACCCCCCACTTGGAGAGGATCGCTTCAGCTTCACGTTCACAGAGACGGGAAACGTGCCTTCATTCATAAAGTCTGTAAACTACTGCAGACTACTACACTGCCGCGAAAAAGGCGGCGCCCGAAGACACTGCACCGCCCACTCAAGAGAGACGGAGAGAATCAGAGAGAGAGAGGGGGAGGGAGGGAGTATGAGAGCTGAGCTGAGCCGAGCCCAGCCAAGCACTCTCGCAGTCTTAAAGCGCTATAAAGGCAGCTAATAAAAAGTTAAGGTAAATGGTAAGAACTGGATTTCTTCTGCGATGTCGTGTTTTAAAATGATGCCACCTGTTAACAAAAGTCTAAACGTCCCATTTGAAGCTCTAAGCCGATTCTTAAATAGTTACCTGTAATAACAGGACTCAAGCACGTGACACGTTTCAAAATTCAAATGTGTCCTACAAACAAAATTTCAGAGTAATAATATAAAGAAATGTATAATTAATTAAGAACTGTAAGAATACTTCTGCAAGGACAATAATAAGCCTCACTCATTTTGCTGTCTCAACTTCTATCGTAGATTTTAGCCACATAAAATTACATACTTTACTGAAACTGCAAATCATCATGGTCGTTGTAAAGGTCACTATAAGCAGTCAATCTCAAGGCAAAGTGCAACATATCGTATAATGATGGCCTAAACGTAGTTCGATCATTTACCTCGTTTTTGATGATAGAATAAAAACCTCTCTCTCTGTACATGAAACCAGCCAATTATCCAATTCATCCAGAATGCTGCTGCGAGAGTCCTCACTAACACCAAGAAAATAGATTATATCACACTGGTCCTTAAATCACTGCACTGGCTTCCTGTGCATCACAGGATTGATGTAAAAATATTATTACTTGTATACAAAGCACTAAATGGTCTCAGGCCTAAATACATTTCTGATTTACTTGAAGTTTATTATACATCCAGACCCCTGAGGTCATCTGGTAAAGGTTTACTCAGTGTTCCCAGAATCAAGACCAAGCAAGGTGAAGCAGCGCTCAGTTTCTGTGTTCTCCATCTGGGGAACAAGTTTCCTGAAGACCTGAAGTATGCTAAAACTGTTAGCTCATTTAAATCAGGGCTTAAAACATTACTGTTTGCTGCAGCTTTTCGATAAATTAAATCAGTTTTATCATACACTGTCACTACAATGTGACTTCTTTTCAGTTAACTATTTGTTTGTTTGGCTTTTAGGCTTTTTTGTCCTTTAAATATGATTTTTAAGTTCTTTTATTCAAATGTATCCTTCCACCTTTGTAAAGCACTTTGAATTGCCTTGCGTCTGAATTGTGCTATATAAATAAACTTCCCTTGCCTTGCCTAAATCGTCGCCAAATTATACTAGAGATTATAAGAAGTCCAGTTCACTACCGTGGAAAAAGTAAACTACTGAATGGGTGAAAATTATTTTCTTCAAACTAAAGAGAGAAGAAGTATACAAACAGACAAAACAATCAAATTAATTTGACCATTACTAAATAGCTACATAGAATTCTTTACAAATAAATATCAGAAATTCAAAACTAATGGATGAAGTAATTTTTCTACCTGATAACTCTAGGTTATAATTATGAGGGTCTGAATATTCCAAAAATGATGAATTCAGAAAATACAGAAAGTACTTAGAAACAGCTGTGAATTTCTATGTAAAATGAAAAACAACTTTTCAATTCTTGTTTTGCTTAATATATAGCCAAATGAATACATAAATGCAATGGTTAAAACCGAAATATCCACTGGCTAACTAATCAGACTATAATTAAACAATATTCATCATTTTATTTTAACAATCACTTCAGAACTCAAATTAATTCATTTTCTTCTCCCTGGGTCATATGGTATGACATCGAAAAGTACATTTTAAAATTTTGTTTTGGATTAGGAAGTTAGCAAATTCCATTCAATAAAACTGGCCCAAACAAATACAGTGAAAGAGGGCAAAACAGGGCCAAATATCTCCTTAATTTTGCAGGGTTAACCTTTTCCAAAGATTACTGTATCACTATAAAGCAGTCACATTAAACTAACATTTGAGGTCAGATTCTGTATCTTCCAAGTACCTGTACAAAACTCACTGTTGTTCTTTTAATCTCATATTGATTTTTAGGAACTGATAAGAAACTAAACAGTTGTTCTGTACTTCAGATACACAAAAACATGTCATACATAAAACAGTTATCACCCAAGCCTGTTTTGGTTATAAATCAAGGAGTTAAAAGTTTATCGACTTTATAGACAATTGTAAGTCTCATCACTGAAAACTAAGTATTTATAGCACAACTTCCTGCTTTCACTTTTCATAACTAATAAAACATACATTCCATCTTGTCTCTTTAAGATACCAAACATTATACTGTTTGTGACCATGGAAATTATAAAAAACAAACACACAAATACACATAAAATTATTATTTAAAATCTTATCTTCTATTTTACATTTGAAATCTGTGGAACTTTGATTTGAAATCCTCCCTTACATATAAATACAAATTTAAATGTAAATATAAGTGTAAAATTCTGTAAAATTTAGCTAATGTTTGATTTCATTCGAGGGATTATTCTAGCTTGAACAGAACAGTAGTGGCTGTTGTGAATGAAAAATCACCAGAAACCCAAAGACTCAAGATGACACAAGATGCAAGTGGTACTGTGGGATCACTGACTGCTAATCAGACCCTTGTTAAGACAGCCTTATAAATATATTAAAATTTTAAACCCGTCCATAGCAGATGGGTCATGGTATAAGTCTACAAAGTCTTAACTCTAATACACATTCCACAATCATTAAATTTCATTTTCGGGGAAATCTGAAAATTTGCTCTGAGCCGTTTCTCTACTGACATAACAAGAATTACTTGGCAGGACATGAATGAATGGGCCTGATGTAATAAACTATGTGCGTGAATGAATGAGAATTGCTATTCAAATGTTAGCAGATCTTAGTCAACATACTATTTTTTAATGAGGCAAATAAATATCCTTTCATTCAATGATCGAAATGTTAATTAAAAAGTATTAACAAATGTTCTTTTTGCCAGGTATGTACTATGAAATGTCATTATCATTTTAAAAGAAACAAGTCTTTTTATTGAAAGGCAAAAACAACCTGATACTTAAGATAAGAAGGCATTCATTAAAACCAATTTTCTTTATCAAAATATCCATTAATTAGTTTGCTGAACAAATTTTGGACCATGAAAGAATGCACACATACACATATTGCAAGAAAAATAGCATTTGTTCACTAATAAATGCTGCAACTAAAATCATATTTCTAAATCTAAAATACAAAACTGCAAAAACATAAATCAAAAAATCCTACACAAACACTTATGAGATAAAATAACTTCTCAATATAGTTTTTAGATGGCCAACAACTATTCAAGTGCAGTGTTTAATTTACACGCATTTTTGATTAATTTAGAAAGCAGTCTCCCAAAAATCCTCTTAAAAAGGTGAAGCATAAAACAACTAATTTTTTAAAAATTACCAAAACAAACCCACAAGCTAAAAGCTAGAACAAAATAAAACACATTCCAGTGGAAAAAAACGGACACTCATTGACTGACTACTGGTTCAGAACAGGTCACATGACTAGCATTAACTGCTGTGGCAGTAGTCCCACATGGATTGGAGGTAGGGGTGTACCCCCTCTCTTTCTATATACACTCAGTGTTTGTTGTATATGTGATAAGCACTGTGACCACAGTAGCATAGGCCTGTTTTCCAGACATGTGATCCAAAGACTCCAAAGACCAGTTCTGTGTGAAGCAAAAAAGGCCATTTTTGGAGGCTGTTTTGCCATGGACATATATACCTATCACACTTGCAAGCACACACAATGTTACAGAAACTGATTTATATATAGAAGCCCCCTGTTTATCAAATTATACATTTAACTATAAAGTCCTTTTGTACAATGGGTAAAAATACACTCAATAAATTTGTTATAAATAACCAGGTACTTGAAACTATAAAGGACTTTTGAGACCTAGAAAGAATGGGGGAATCTGGCCTAGATTTTATTACAATTCACAGATATGATTTCAAATAATTAGTACAAACTTTTCAAATAAAAGGAAGGCTAGTAGTGTTTGTTTCTAGAATACACCATGCAGTACAGTAATATCAAGTCTGTAGAGAAAACTCCTAAACACACATTTTCTCAATCTGTTTCTTGTGCAATCAAGCAATCATATACAATATTTTTAGTCAGAAATATTTACCTTTTTATATTCAAAGAGAAATATGAATTATTTCATACACCTTAGCATTCATATTAGCTTGCTGGATTAAACCACAATTACAGCTGTATTATTGGAAACACTGTCTTTGGAGGGATCAAGACACTGGACAATGAGGGTAAGAACAAGGACTGACTGAGAGACACAGTCTGGTTTAATTGTGATGTTTGGGGTGAGCTGGTGCAGGGTAAAAGCGTGGCTCCTGTGTGCGGGGGAGGGGAACTGGCAGGTGGGGGAGGGGAGATCAGGCACTCCCTATTCAAAAGAACCCACTTCACTGACTGAACATACATCATTTCCAGCAAACAGTATCCTGCCTGATTAAAAAGCATCTCTGACTTTATGTTAATTGCCAAAATAAGTTTCATGCAAACATTAATACATAAGAAGAAACTGATATTAAGATGCTTAGTTGTAGTGTAAAATTAAGTTTGAGGTAGTGATTTAAAAATAATTTGTTTAAGGATCTTATATCTAAATGCTCTGCAATCAAACAAGTCTGGCACTGAAGTTAAATATTATTAATCCAAACAATAGTCTAAACAGTTACAACAGTTGACATATTCCAAGTAATTTTGCCGTGGTTTGAACAAATTGCATATTTGTTTTTCACTGCAATATTGTTAGTTGAAAGTCAGGAAAACAATATAACGGATCGAGTTAAACGTAATTTGGGAGCAGTTTTTTTTTTTAGATTTTAAGGCATATTACACCAAATAGTTTAGTTCACACTATTTTTGTGAAGATCATGAAATTCTCAAGCTCTATAAACAAATATTGCCTGTTATCTACATTTCAGGGCCATCATGAAATGTTTCACAAATTTACAATGCCTCTCACCATGCACGTCTAGATCTACAACAGTTTGTAATATTTTACAGTTTATAATACGCTTTTCTATTCAGTGAGGGATGGGGCAATACGGTAATTTCATTCATACAATAATGTATCCATTTGTCACTGTTTCTAAGAATATATTCACACACAACATTAAATAATGTATCCAACATTCAAAGCTTATTTTATTGACCCATTTTATAAACCCATACTTTTTAAGCAGCAATAGCTGCTACTGAAGACAATGGTTACAAGTAAACTTGGGCTAAGCAGAAAGTGCTGTTTAACCCCTTAATGATGATTATTGGTGTACTTTTTTACATTTCACTTGTAAATATTTTTTTCTTCAAACGAAGAAGTGCACCAGAAAACATATTCACCCCATAATTTTACCACATATGTTAAACTAGTATCCTTCACTGACAGTTAACTGTGCACAGCTGATAAAAAAAACATTGCAGTAAAACCCTGAAACTAATTTTATGTTGCACAGTGCAGTATAAATTCAGATCAGGCAAACAAAGTAATGAAAAATGAGAGATTATAGGATTTCTTTCTTTTGGGATTAATTCAGATCTTAAATGTTTAAAAAAATACTTTACAATATGTTTTTGAGAGAACTTAAGTAAAGTTCAATACCAGATTTCACTTACACTGATGTGTGGAACAAAATCTGTGTCGTGTAATTTCAACATACAAAGAAACTGATTGTAAAAGATGTGTAACATCAGTTCTGTAAAAAAATAAAATTGCAAAAGTAAATGAAAATTGAACCATTAAGATTTAATTTCTTGAATATGTATTTACTTTGAGTTGAGAATGTACAAAAACGGTAACTTCACTTATTGTTGTGATCATCTTTGTAAGATTTTTGGACATATCTTTGTTAGAAAGGTTGTACTGTTTTAGGTGGGTGGGACATAAAGACTCATGCATGTACTATATTTTTTTCCCTAGCTTTATTTACGCAAAATGACAAGCATTTAATGATGACTGTAAAAATATTAAACTAAAACAATTAAATGACCTTTTTGTGACATTTCTAGTCACCCATGTTATTACCGGATTATTTGAAAACCAGTGTAAAATTATTAAGATAGTACACCGTTTCCCATTAGATGGAGTATGACTGACTTGTGTGTTGACTATGTAGTTTTGTGTACCCCTGCCTTGTGCCCTATGGTGCCTAGGACAGGCTCAAGTCCACCCTATGACCCTGACCACAACAGGCAGTTAGAAGATGGATGGAATGGAGGAGGGTGGATGAAATGTTTCTGATTTTTAACCACATTTCACTCCCATTTTCATGTAACATATATTATTGTGCTAGCAGCAAAATAAAAGCAACACATCTTTTCACTTACGTCAATTATCTGATGCTTCAAAGAAGGATCACTCCCTACAGGAACACATTCTGATGATGTAACAGTCACACCTGTCATAGAAAGCCTTCCTAAACACATTCTACTAAGTAAAGGCAGCACACACCCCAGAGAACTACAGTTCAGGTACATACTTGGTCTTGTAAGGCATAACCTCAAACTTTCTGGGGTTCGAGGTTGACTTGGACCTACTCTTGTTTGAAATGACTATCTTCATGGCTCAAATGTGCCCAGAGTCTTTAATGAAGTCTAAGAAATTCAATCTTTGATGCAACATTCTTTCTTGATTATAGGCTCATGAGTGTATTGTCTTTGAAGTCAATATACATTATACTATTGAACTTAAAAGGTATTTGTAACTTGTAACCTCCAAATGTCACTAAAACCAACGTCATCTAAAAGGGTATCACTAATGCCATAAGGTTTTTTTCCAGAAGTCTTTAATTGATAATGAAGATCATTTGTAGCGCATTGTGTCAAACAGAATTTATCTGCCATCATAGCTGTCTTGATGTAAGGCATATTTATAATTCAAAGACCACAGGGTTACACACTGACACACACAAATATATATAAAATATATATATATACACACACACACTGACTTTGTCATATTTTAAAAACAGCATACTAATGCTAAGGCCACAGCACAAAATGTCATTTGTTCAAGAGCCACAGTTTTTTAACCCTTGGTTTCTTCAATGTTAAGTAACATACCAAATTCCAAGTGACATTGCTACCATTTCCAAAACGTGTATGTATTGAGAGAGTCAGAATGCATGTGACAGTGTTCAGAAGCTGTTGAGCCACACATGCTAGCAGAGACACCAGAATATTGGGACTGAGCCCCTTTAAAAACAGGACAGATGGTTCGAACCAGAGTAGAGAAGGAAGACACATGAGCGTTGGGGGTTTCTTAAAGAGACAGTATACTTTTCATTCCTTGTGATATTTGTACTTTATTATATGTTTTCTTTTTCACCAGGTATTTATGTCTGTAATACAACTTTTCATAAGAAGCACTCCTCTGTATTATACTAGCTATGACAACCATTTTAATAATATGAATTAAACACAGGATCACATAACTACATAAGTATTTATTCCTATGTATTTGTCTTTATTGTGGATTTATTTACAAGCTGTATCCCTGGTAGGACACATAACCATAAATACATGTGCATATTGGATAAGACCAAAGTAAATTAAATTTAATTACTTATAGCTGTGTCTTGCAGCTCCTTTTTAAAAAATAGTTTCCCATTTTCCTCAAACAATATTATCATTTTAGGCTGAATGACTATAGAGATTCACCAAATTTTTGACAATTGATCAAATAATTCCAATACAATGTTAGTTATTCAAACTGCAATTTTAATGGTTACCGAAAGTGAAAGACAACATTAAAATTACATAGTAGGCTAAAGTCTACCTTTTTACCACATTGAACAATGTAAACTAGCATACATTCAATTCTCTTTGGTTACTCAGAGGTTTTTCATATAGTTCACATCATTTACAAATAAAGCGACTGAAAAAGAGACCAGACTATCACATCCGAAACAGGACACAGGTGGGGAAAACGTGGTATAAACAATGCATTTCCCACAAAATGAAACCAGCAATTTCTCTCTTTCTTTGCCATATCTCTGATGTCTTTGTTTGAGTAAACTGCTTCAACAGAACTGTGTTAGGAGACTGCCCATGCAAACGAAATATTCATTACTTAAGTTGAAACAGGCAATTGTGGAGGGGGAGGAGGAGGTAGGAGAATGTCTGCATGAGAATGCCTGAAAGCCCTAACTGTCTATCATGTGACTTTTCCTATATCAAATGCAACATGATCCAGACCAATATTACCTAAACTTTAAATCAAATTATTACTGTCAGTGCATGGCTACACGTTCAGTTTTGAGATCTAAATCATGCTTGCATGCTTGGTGACTGCAGTGTAAAAACTTTGAAACACCACACGGGCACTGGTTGTCCTACCAGTGTCAAAGTTCACTACAAACTAAGATTAATAAACCTTTTTACTGTGCTATATCATATCAGAAGGCAATCTTACCCGTTGACAATTCAGCATTTCAAGAAATATTGCAGTATAAGTTCACTGACTCACTGGGACGTCTCAAAAGAGTAAGTTGACAAATCAGAATTTTGTATTCTCTTTCAGAAAATGCATTTTAAAATCTGAGTGCTCAGACTCATCTGGGCATTAAGTGAATTGTTTTTTTTTTTTTAAAGAAGTTTATCTTTTCCATCACAAAGCAAGCTGTTGCAGAATGGCAAGCTGTATAACAAAATAAGAATAATAATAACAATAATAAGACGTTCTGTCTCAGTTCATGGTCCTTCTTTCTCTATACTACATTATCAATATGTCAGTCACCAGCCTGTAAGTGTTGTAAGATCCATCTGGAGATTCACTTTTAGAGTACTGTTTCTTCAAAAATTAGACAAAAATACTACTTACCAGCAAAGAAAGAAGTCATTTTATAAGCATGCAGTAAGTGTGTAATATAGGCCTAATTATGTATAAATGTATTAGCTCCATTATTAGATTGAAATTTCATTCTCTCAATGACTTTCAAGTATTTCGATAGTCTGCTACAAAGTGAGGAAAGGTCACAGGGGCCACAAGGCTAGGGTTAGTTTCATAAACTTTAAAATACTTTATAATATAATGCAGTTAATTACTTAGTCTACCAGTAAAATACAAGTGTCACTCCTCATAGATTTTACCACCAATAGCGCTGAATGTTCTTTTCCTCATTTTTGATAAAAAAAATTAAACTTACCACAAGGCCACTGCTAATATTATCACACCCACAAAACATACAAATCTTCGGGTAGTAAATAACAAAAGACACTTACAAACAAATACAAACTCACAAATATTAAATACGATTTCATGACACAGCAGAAAACATGTGGCGCCACCTGAATAGTTAAATAATACATTTAACTTGAGAACGCATTTTCCCCTGAATGCGATCAGCTGTAAAACATAAAGCACGTAACTCGCTAACAATGTAAACTTCAAAGAAACTTACAACGTAACATATTATATCTGAACAAACAAAACAATTCCAGAAAAACGACAATTTTAAGTATAAAGAGTCGTTATCAAAACGTTCTGGCTACCGTCATAATGACTATTACGGCCAAAAAACCCTAAATTTAAAAAAAAATATTGGTATAAAAGAAACAATACGCTCGATTCATAACCCAGAAATAACTATTTACGTTTATAAAGTGAAAAAAGATACTAAGACTACACGAATTACCAATACGATTGATTACAGGTGTGACTACCTTAAAAGTCAACGCTAACTAATTAGGGCATAAACGTCAGTCTGAAGCCATAAAAGAACGTACACAACTGAAAAAATATATATACACACAACAGCAAACACTGGCATAGCAATTTACCTAGCACAAGACCCCTGCGGACCAGTCACTTATCATTTGCAGCGGAATTACCCTAACTGTTGGGTTATTGTCAAGATTATTTTTATATATATATATATATACATATACACACACACACACACACACAACTTTGGAAATAACTACGTGGAGAGTGGTAGAAAAGAGAGAGGGGAGGGGACAACTAGAAATATAGTGTGGGGGAGGGGTGAAAAACTATGCTAAGTTCTTTTAATGAACACGCAGCCATTTTACTTTTTTCATTCGATCTGTTGTTGATACAAAATATTTTCCAAATTCGATTTTGTGCAGTAATACACAACGTTGGTGGTGATTCTAAAATATATATGTAACTTACTTATAAACACCGTGTGGTATGGCGAAAAGCCTTGAATGAGGCCTAGGTGGTCATTTAAATCTAAAACGAAAAACACGCTTCATGAGGAAACGTGAGCTCCAATAAAGACATCAAAGATGTTTCCCACGTAATTTTATCGCGTATTTATATATGCGTATCTAACATTTCGGCCCGGAGCAACGCAAAAACCTCTACAGAGCCACGTGAATTTTCGTGCTGTAACATTTACGTAATTATACTGAAATGGAAACACATATACAACTAAATACAATAGGACACGTCACATTGTTCAAATACTAACAAACTTTCGACAGGAAGGGGAAAAGAAATGAGTGGTATAAATGTAAATAGTACTGCCTCAAAAACCCTTCCCGACAAGGCCTAAACTAAAATTACGGACTTGTGCAAAATACCACCTTTATAACAGTTCAACCAGTAAATTGCATTTTTGCTACTAAATACCAAACAAAGAGTATTTTGTGTTAAGTGTATTTGTGTAAAGCAAATCAAGTCAATACTTCCACTTTGAACAGACAAACCTTCAAATAAATAAATAAACAAATAAATAAATGAATGAATAAATAAATAAATAAATGTTGCCTGTGCATGGTTGGGGTAGGCCCAGGCTTCATAAGGGATTCGTCATTTCGACACCAAGCACGCATTCTAAAATAATTAAAATGTTGAATAAAAAGAAACACACACACACACGAATATCCAAGAACAACATTTCGCGTCAGTTCTTAAACTAAAAAAATGGCCTTTACCTTTGTTTCTTGGGGACAGAATGCTCGACCTCAATACATTTGCCATGCAGTTCCACTTTACCTGAAAAATAAATGTTTGAGATAAAAGATCAACCGTATTCTAACCCCAACATCGAAAATATTTAATGTGTAACTGAACAGTTACTGATCAATATCAATTATTGCTTTGCCGAATCACTACGCTAAGTCTAAAGTTCCTGCGTCCGTCAACTTTGTGATGGATTGTGTATCATACAAGAATCTCATACGGCATGCGTAACACAGCACAATTATTAACCTTAATATACAAAAATAGAAAATGCATGTAGCTTTGCAGTTATTTCAGAGTTATTTTGTGATGTTTATTTTAGTGCCCAAAAGACTAAAACAACATTTTAAATTTCTAATGTAATGCTGATAATAGTAGTAATTCTGGATTCCAGGCACTTATTGTAACACTTATGATATAATTAAATATGCTACTTGCTTGCCCTAGGTTTGGTGGAGATCTGTATTGTAGTACAGGAACAGCATGGCGACCTTCGCGCTATATGGAACACACATCACATGCTACATATTCACAAATCATGGACATTTTACTAATTCATACACCCCTCAGGATTACAGCAACTAATCTGAAGGTTGAATCTTAGACTAAAACATTAATGAAACGTGTAATCTCACTGTTATACTTGTAAAACGTGCTTAGGTAGATAGATAGCCAACGGATTTCCTATCTGTCGCTAATGGCCTTTTATCCAAAAGGGGGAGGGGTACAATTTAATTCTATAGCTTGAACGGTGATACCGATTCTATCTCAGTGTGTAAAACTTCAGTGAAGGCAATGTCAAATAATAAATACACTACTTTGACTACAAAACTATGTCCTATAATCATTTTATGTTCTATCTATGTTTCGTCTAAACAGCTATAACCGACCAAGGAATATACTCTATTAGTACAGCCTTTTACAGAATAAGTCAATCTTGCTACGCCCCCACCCCCTTTAAAAGTTGAGTGTCATGTCGGTTACCTCACGCTGAGATTTTAGACACATTCCTTGGAATAACCAAACAATTAAAAATAATAATATGTACACTCTAGACCAATCATTTCCATACTCTCGCGTCTTTAAAATACTCAAAAGATTGGTGACGTGAACCAGGTAAAGTAAGTCATAGGGACACGCTTTACGAATTAGTCCCTCAGACATTCTGCCCATTCTATAACATTACATGAAATGAATACACTCCATTATCATATTTTAGACATATCCAGTCACTTACCCGAAAATGTTTCAATTGCTTTCATAGCCCATTGGTCATCTGGACAGTCAACAAACGCATAGCCAGTTTTAAGTAGAAACTGTCCAGAGAAAGGAATCTTGCAGTCTTCAAAGACTTTTACCAAGTCTTCTGAAGTCACATTTTCACTCAGATTTCCAATGTACAACTTGTTCATGTTGAAGAATGAAACCACGGTATAAGTCCACCAGCAAAATAAAAAATAAATATCAGTAAAACTGTTTATAAAACGCCAAAATAGTAGAGTGGATAAGATAAATAGCCAATCCAATTTGCAATATAAACGAATAAGGAGACAAAAATATATTTAAAAAGTCCAAATAATGATCAAAAGTTGTAAATGGTAATGTGGTATGACTTAGTCTCTGTAAGATTAGAATAGTGGCGGAAAAGCGACAATGTAACACCCTTAATTAGTAATCGCACACTGTATCTGTATTTTAGCTTGGATTAATCCGACTGGTATGATGGTGGTAAAAAAAAAAGTAGTACGGCAATGGCGGGATCAGAAGAAAAAAAATTTCCTCTCTCGCTGCCCCGAAACCTCGAGTTGTACCCAACACCGATCCTTATGCTTAATGACGGCACCGCCTCTAAAACGATCTGGAAAAAAAATACTCATTTTTTTGTTTGCGAAGAGGAAACCACGTGGTCTCGGAGTACCGACAGAGGGGTTGGCCCTCAGCAGCTAAGGAGAGGATGGGTGTGCAAGTCCTGTAGTATGCCGGCTGACGACGTAAAGGCTGGGCTATATCCTGTAAAACACCCACATATAGTGCACATATACGTGTTTACATATTTATTAAATGTGTCACCAGAGCAAATAAAAATGGAAAGCGTGTGTTTTTATTAGAAAACGTCGAGCTGTTTGATCGCGGGTGGAGGGTCTCCGCAGGGATTATGCGTGATTAATATTCATACATCTTATTAGATAAAATATTTTACCTGAAAAGTACGAAGGAGTGTTTTCTGCCTACTGGTTATACTATTAAAATTTATATTATGAACTGAGATGCCAATTTGTCTAAAAAGTGCGACTCTAAACATCGATTAACACGAATCTGTTTAAAGGGTTTAAATGATCAGTCGCAAAACGTGCAAGAAATGTATAGGCCCAACATCTTCAGTCGTAGCCTAGTGAATCTCACACATCTGACGTAGGCTATGTTAGTCTAGTGAATGTAGCGCATATCTGATATAGACAATATTAGAAATTAAAAATATTTTATTTTCATTCTTAATCTGAAGGTCTACATGATGTTTCCGCCACTGAGTGATTGGAGTTGAATATAGGAAAATGCCTGAAACTCCCGCTGACACGAATGGCCTCTTCCACTTCCCTACTTGTGAACAGTCAGTTTCATGAAGGCCCTCGGCAAGATTTACAACGTGCAAGAGAAGCTCGTTTGTTCATGCCTCCAACCAGCACGGAATCTCGGAAACTACGCAGCAATACGACTTCTCATCATCTTCCAGTTCATCCGTGGTTTGCTACTGGATTACGTTTGCTAGGCTGATAGCATCATTGACGGCAGAGAACATTAAATGCAGAGGAATAACGTCAAATGTCTATGTCGTGTTTTGTGCTACACGCTCTCTGTATTTCAAAATGGTGGTACGTAAGGCACCAGGCCTGCGAGGGAGCTGTGCAGCTTGCTCGCGTGTACGAGGGCGAGGAAACGTCCTTGCTAGGCTTGCAAGCATAGTCTGTTTTTTGTGTCGTTTTTTCTGTACTGCTGACCTGAAATTAATTCTGAAGTGCAAAAATGCACAAGCGATTGAATAGTCTCTTGTCATGAATATATACCAATAGCTGATAATCGTTTCCTCTAAATGTTCTTTTTGCTCAAAATAATTATCGTGTTTCAACAGGTTGATTCTTAGAGTATGGTTGTACACTTAATGTTTTTACGTGAAACACCAGGTAAAATATTTTTGTGGTAATACGTATTTTAATGTGTTGTGAGCTAGAAATAAAATTATGCGTGATCATAACGAGGGCAAAATTGACATGTTAAATGATAAGAAACACGTTTCCTTGTTCTTTTTATTCTGTATAGTTAAATAATGTGTTTTCGTAATTTAAGTAAGTTATAACCTTTAGAGGGAAAGGAGCTATTGTATGTTTTATCAGATTCAAACTCTTTACCTAATGTATGTGGAAGCAGTTTTTGCTAGGTCCATGTAAGAAAGGTGAGTTTTGCAAATGGGTATTCCTTTGTTTTTTTCAAAGGCATACTGATATTAGAGGGAGTGATACTGCAATCAGGGTACATCAAAACTAATATTAATCGCTGGGAAAACTTCAAACATTATTGTAGCCTGTAAAGTAATTGTCATTGATGCCTGAATTTTGCAGGGTGATTCAGCGGAAGTGGATCTGTGTTTAGTATTTTTTTCTTCTTTTTGTTTACTAGATAGGTAATGGGCTGGAGAATATCATATAATACAGACTTACACTTACACTGACACCCCCACTTTCTTGTCAGGCCCTGTCGATTGTATCCCAAAGACTATTTTGAACAAGTTTGAGCAAAGCATGTTATCCTGTATGTACAACTCATGTAAAAGATAAAATAGTCTTACAAGTACAAGCCACATTGTTTAAGGAAGAGTTGATATTTTTGTTCAGGTAAATGCTAATTTATGTAATATGCCTTTGTTTAGTATAATACTTTTGTTCAACAGTAATAATATAAACCCGTGACCATAACCAGGATAAGTGGTTAGAAGATGGATGAATGGGTGGATGGTAATAATGTAAATTGCTATACCTGTAGTGGTCAGATGAATCCTTAAGACATCCAGTATAAGGATGTCTTCTAAGATCTAAGTATCTTAAGGACTGTGGAATAAACAAGTACTTTAATCTTTACACCAGATGTGCATTTTAATTTGGGTAAGTTGCTTTGGACGAAAGTGACTGCCAAATAAATTTACATTTGAAATAATGTAAGTATACTGTTATATAAAAATATGAATGTTGCTCGTCAGTTAAATACTAACAACCATAACATTTTGAACTTTTTACCGACATATAATGCATGGCAGAAAGACTTACATGAGATATGTATGTAAAAAACAGTTACTGGATGAGCTCACCCCTATAACACAGTAGTGACTTTGAAATCATTACAAGGGCTGAATCAGAATTCTATCTATCTGTCTGTCTGTCTGTCTATCCATCCGTCCACCCATCTAAATTTTATTCACAATGCACACTAAGCCACATATTTTGTGCCATATGTACTGACACAATAGGTTTTTCTGAAATACTACATTCCTTTTATTTACATGCAATACACACATCTAATACAGTACAGGTGTGACTAAGTCAGGCTAAAATAAAATTCTGCTCAGAATACGTTCTGTAGTGTTTAAATAGAATTTTACAATTTGTACGTGGATATTAAACGTAGAGTCCTTTGAATGCTAATTGGTTATTAAATGAATGGGGAATCTCGGGGGATGTGAAATTTAAAGTAGAATAATGAAATTCACGTGACAAATTCAGATTCTGTGTCTGTACAATCACATCCTCAGTTTAAATGGAGGTGGGGAGGACCGATAAGACTAGAAAGGAGCAAAGAAGGCAAGAGTTTCCTACAAATGAAGGGCCAATGGTATTTTTCTTGTCCCTCCTTAGTAGTAATTATGGCGTAAGTACAAGATGTAGAAAATTCAGGCTTTAAAATACGTCCAAAAAATGTATTTCTGTCTCAAAAATCCCGAATGCAAATATATACGTGTCATGAAGTTCAACGCTCTAGCCAGCAAGACTCAAACCTCTCATTTTGTTCCCTTTGGTTGGGGTTAAAGAACTCCAGCGTAATACAATTCCGAAAAGATTTTTTTTAATCAACAAATGACAGAACCAGTAAAAATAGTGCATATGGCATAAAAATGCAATAAAGCAACAGCTGGAACACTTCCGTTTCATTTCATTCACTGGGTTTCAACAATCTGTTAGTTTCAAATGAAAAGCACAGATATTGCGCCAATAAAAACGCGCCAAAAATCCAGGCATACTCTTTTCTAAACTTTTGAAATCACGTAATATATTCTGTCACCGAATTATCTATAGTTGATCGAAAAAGGTCTTAAGATATAGGTGTAATTCAATTTAAAATAAATATTTAACATGTGTTCATTCCACCCTTAAAGATACATAACTATCTACATATTAAGGTAAATGCATCACAAACAGACTTAATGACTTTAATATTTTTGATATTTTCTAATTATGCATTAATTAGTTATCCAAAAGTGGCATATGAACATTTGTATACGTTTTCACTAGTCATTAGGTTGAACTACTGCTCCCTTTTTTCACAGCAGGTTGGCAGACTAAGTCGTTTAACTGAGTATGTTTTTAAGTATAATGTATAATATTGCAAATACAATGTGACCTGATATTTAACATTACTCTTCAACAAACGAGTCCAGTGATATATAAGGTGATTTCATTCTGAAGTCTTTCTTTAATTTCATTGCTATCTGCAAGACTGACAAGTAGCAGTAGTTATGTTAAAATCACAAAACAACTACACAGACACCTACCGAGGCGGCATGGGGTATGAAAATAATTAGACTAAAGGTAAGTTTGAAATACGAATCGATTGAAGTTCCTATGAGTGTACATGCCCGAAACCTAACCCCCTCACGTCATAATGTACTCACAAGAGGCTACTTTTTTGTTTAGGCTGACGAGAACTTTTCCCACTGTAATGTAGGCTCCTGCTACCACCATGTGGGCGAATGAAGATAATACATTCTATACACAATTTAACTTGGTTCTCCAAGAAAAATTCCAGGACCACAAATTGTTTTGCTATCGTATTATAAATGACTTCACTTTCGTAAAAGTACGAAGTATGACGATTGAAAAAAATCGCTGTTCATAAATATAACTACATAAAGACATTAATAACTATACATTTTTTTGTCTTCAAATCGTTGCCTAAGTTAGTTCTTGAAGCTGTATATTTTGGGAAGTATTCTGCAACGTTACATCTTCCGTAGTTACATATGTGAATTTTATTAACTGTTGCATTTATTAATTTAAGTGGACAGCAAGACGTAACATCTCATTAAATCGGAGCTTCATTCAATGTAATTTATTTGACTTCTGCCTCTATTATATTTGAAGGTATAGTCATAATTTAAAAAATTATAAATCAACTCTTCGCTGAGATGTGTGAATGAAAGCTAAATACCACAGCAGCTTAATTGCTTCAGTTATAAATTTGCGTCTTTGAAGGAAAATGCCAAATTCATCGTTCGGAAATGAAATCTCATAAACTCACTTTACAGATAAGCTATATCATTGTTTTAGAGAAATGCCTACTATTTGTACGTGCTCAAAATAATTAAAACAACCTGTAAACAAATAATTGATTATTTGACAAAATACCCGAGTTTTAGTTTTGCGTGCCTGAGCAGAAAACAAAATTCAACACGTTAAAAGCCAACTAATTGCTCCGGTATCAAGGATGTAAAATTACGAATTTATAAAGCTTATAGGTATTATTCGTAGGAAAGTTCATTAATGACGGCTATCCAATTAACATACACTTTTGGAAAATCTCATTCATATCGAAATAAAAGGTTTTAGTATAAAATCTTGTCAAAAAGTAAATATAAATATTTTGACTAAATTATTTGAGTAAAAAAACTGATTAGGCTAACAAAATGCGGTTTGTGGCAACCGACAAAGTACCAAGTACAGTGATTTACATTGTTTCTTGTTTCGATAGCATATTAACAAAAACTTTTTATGAAATTAAGTTATTAAACATCAGTGTGGGAGCTCGCTTTATTCTGTAGCAAATAAGTATTGCATTGTAATAAAGACATTTCGGATCTATAAGGAAAAACAACGTTATCATCAAAGATATTGTCACTGCACAATCTACACCTGCACGATCTGTTCAGGATATCAGTGAACCAACAACAATTAAGTGCTCGAACAAAAACCGATTATGAGTAAGGTATTGAATAACTTAATAATGATAAATAAATATCATACAATTAAAAAGATGTAAAACTGTGCAATGAATACGTCAGTTTAACCACAATCAATTTCCTGTTACGTCTAGGTCAAAATTGTTGAGTAACATTTACATCGCTATATTTAATTTGATTTGACTTAACATCTTTTGTACGTACTTAAAAAGTGGGCTATTTCAAGCACAAACTAGTAGAAGCGATTCGCATACTTCAAAACGTGGTACGTGGTACGTGTGTGCATGCTAATTATTTGTTGCAATGTTCCACAAATAAAATATTTTCCCGATTAAGAAATTGGATTGAGAACCGAAGTACACATCCCCGGTGTTTAGAAGAGATACTATACCGTATTGCTACACATTTTTCCCTTGCTATTAAAGTTTTCTTTCCATATTCTAGGGACTGGGATCATATGCATTGGCGACTTGCCGACACTGTGCATGCGCATGATAATGCATTATAATGGGGTGACAGAGTACACCCAGAAGATACCCTGTGTTGCTAAGATTGGGCTCCATATCATCTTGAACACTGGAAATAACAGTCAATGAATGGAATGATGTCAATGGATGGAATTTTAAAAGCTGTAGACCACAGTCACCATTATCACTATGATAACATATTTACATTTTAAACATAGTAAACAACCCTTAATAGTTTGTAGGGGTCAAGAAAAAAAATCAAGACTGGCATTGATTGCTTATTTTTGAAGGGTGAATTTAAATATAAATGAGTGAAGGAAAAAAACTACTGTGTATGATGCTGGTTAGTTGGATTTATACGTACAGAGATGTATTTAAGTGGATTGAGAGATTGAGTAATGACTGGGAGTTCAAAGAGAGATCAGTTTAAAGGATTAATTTAAATACTGCTTGATGTAATTGAGAACGGTGAACCTGAACCGAATAAGGTTAGGGGACAGAGAATCAAGAATGGAAATGAGGAGGGAAATGTAAGTGAAACTCAATGGAGTTGGTTTGTTTATCCTAGTTGGCAATACTAGTAATGTAGACTTCACACAGGTTTTTAGGCTGATTATAGACATATTCAAGTTCTCTAATAGATAGATACTTTATTAATCCAGAAGGGAATTGTAGGTTTACAGTAGCTGAGTACACGCAAGTAGACCGTAAAAAGACATTTAGACATTAATAGACAGTAACAATAAATAACAGACAACTATAACCAGTAACAGTGGAAGCAATGTTAGTGAAAGTATTGCATGGAATTCTGCAGTAACAGCTCAGAAATAAATAGTATTATTTTTTGGTACTCTGTTCTCTGAAAAAAAAACATCTGGGTCACAACAACCTAAAAATGTAGTAAGCAATAAAATAAGATAATTAAATTACGTATTAGGTGATGCAAGTCAAGCACCAAAAGGTCGAGGTTTTGAATTTTTTTATGTTAAATATTTCAATACAGTTTTTGGCATTAACTTGACTCACATATTGTTTGATGATTGATTGTAAGTGTTTTTTTAAACTATTTGGATGGTACAGTGGCGCTCTGGTTAGCATGGATGCTTCTCACCTCTGGAAACCAGCGTTTAAGTATTTTTTCCACCTCTGTGTCTGTGGAGTTTTTACGTTCTCCCTGTGTCATTGTGGGTTTTTTTCTGGTTGCTAAGGTGAATTGGACTTGCCAAATTGCCTGTAGGTGTGATGAGTTGGTGTCCCTTTCTGGGTAATTCTCTGCCTTGTACCCTTTGTTTCCAGAATAATCTCTGGACCCATGCAATATTGCATAGGAAAAGCAGGTATGGAAAATGAATGAACTAATAAATTGCTCTAATAAAGAGCCATCGCATAATTATAGATTTTATATTGTCTTTGTTTCTGTGGACTTGCAGATTTGGTACATGACACGAGTAATGGGTTACAGTACAAGTCATTAATATAGTCTAACAATTAATATAGCCTACTTCAGGGGCTAAAAACCACAAACACGATAAATTGCCTTCAAGCCTTTTGTTCTTGTCAGGGAAAATGAGCTTATCTCAAGCAGTACAAAGCACAGGCAGAACCTCAACAGGAGGTCAAAAGTCCATGTCAGGGTACATACACATATTATCATACATTATGGGCAATTTACAGACACCAGGTGCCTAACTGCATGAGGAAACACATGTGACATGGGGAGAACATGCAAGCTTAACACACCCCGACCAAAGGCAAGATTCAAACCCTCAATCCAGGTATGAAGCAACAGTGTTATGCACCGATCCACCACACTATCCTTAAGCACAATAAATATGTACAAAAATCTTTTCTTAAACTGATTTTCTCATTTTTATTTGTAATGGTTTAATCCTAAGAGAGTAGACATCTTGAAATCAGAATCTTGAATAAGTACGTCACATGAAATATGATCACACTTTGTTTTCAGTGAATTATGTGAAAATCATCATTATTTCTGTATTTTATGAAATGAAAACCATTATTCTTCTAGCTACTTATATGGTACAGAGTTTGGAGCCTATCCCAGGTAGCACAGGGCACAAGGCAGGAGAACATCCTAGATGGCATGCCAGTGCCTCACAGGACACAGATATCTTCCTTATTTTGCTTTTAAACTTATACTCATTAAATGACCAATGATTTTTCACACAATCACACATTTTGGACAATTTAGAGATACCAGTTCACTTAACTGGATGTTTTTGGAATCTGGAAGGAAACCTACAAAACAGAAGGAGAACATGCAAACTGCCCCCTTAGTCTCCATGCTGACTGAAATGAAAATCATCATGCTAAATATAGTAGCGGCTGGAGGACTAAGGGTTCCCAGGGGTTTATTATACAGTAGTCCTCCCCACCTTTTCAGCCAATCTCTGGGGGTTTCAGAAATGGCAGGAATGGGGTTACCTGTGCAGTGGACAAAAGGAGAAGTGGCGGGCTCCACACAACCCTATATATACTGGGGAGGAATCAGAGGGGGGGCTTAATCATCAGTTTTGATATACATATCTCTTGTGGTTTTTGGCGTGGGCTCTGGCCATACAGGATCCATTAAAGTTCTCTTTTTTGTGGTACACCCTGTCGCGTGGTCATTACAATATCATTATAGATACATATACACAATCACAGTGGTTCAGTGTCTCATACTTTCAGTACTGGTGGTTCAAATCCTGTGTCAGTCTTGTCTCTGTACGGTTTGCATGTGTTTTCTTTGTGCTGCAGTGTTTCCTTTTGGTACTCCAGTAAAGTGAATAGACATGCATGAAACGGTGTGCAGTCTGTCCTGGGCAGCACAAGGCACAAGGCTGGGGTGTACACTGTACTGGATAAGCAGTTAGAAGATGGGGGAATGCACATAATCCTTAGTTAACATGGCACTCTTTGTATTGACTTTGAATCATTAAATAACATGACACTCTCTGCAAAAACGTAAATTGAATTCTATGTATTCATTCCGTATTATTCTATTTATTAACACTACAGGGTCGACGGTTAAAAACCAGCAGATCAACGTGGAGCTTCGGATTACAGATTCCGAATAATATGCACACGAACCACAAAGGGGCGCCATAAAAACAACTCTTCGGTGATTTTGTGCTAGTCACCTCTTACAACCGGAAGGAACCGTCGACATGTACAGAGCACCAGGAAGACAAACATACCGAGTTCCTGTTTTCAAGCAGTGAGCCTTTCTTATAAGATCATGGTATGTTAGTTTACTGGGTTATTAGTTTGAAGCGTAAAGGTAGTGTATATACGGCAACTGGGCAGAGCTGCCCGGATTATTTGTCTTTTCAATCGTCTAGTATCAACTGGACCTTGCATTGCAAGAGGAAACTGAATTGCTACTGTCAGAGCAGAATATTAGTGTCTGCCGTACAGACTGAGTGTGAGGTTTGCGGAGCACGGTCAGGATGCACCGCAGAGGTGTGGGAGCCGGCGCTATTGCCAAGAAGAAGCTGGCAGAGGTAATCAACCTGCAACTCCCCATTACACCGACAGAATATTTTATTCAAGGTCTAAGGCGAGTCAGTTCAGCATCGGGTTGGTGGCAAAGCAGCCAACTATACAGTTTTCAAGACCATAAGAGTCATACACTGAGATTAAATATCTTTCCTAATTGATCGTAGTGTGGAAAAAGTAAGAAATAGAATCGAGTATAAATAGGTAAGACATACACGCATAAGGCATGAAAAATAACATGCGACAAGTAAAATCTAAACAAAAATGTAGGCCTGATTTGGTGGGAAGAGTGTGCAAATAGAACATGGAATTGAATGAATACATGAGGGCAATGTGCAATGAACAGATTAAATAGATTTTACATTTATTAAACGCTTGTTTCGAGATAAATTTAAATTTATTTGGCCATTTTAAATTACTGGCCATTTAACGGTGGTATTGTTATAATATGATTCATTTGCAAGTCTTGTTTTCGTTAAGCGTTGGTAATCGACTGGTGTATACAATTATGCGTATCTGTAGGTGTAGATACGTGTTCATCAAGTTTGATCTCAAGAGTAAAAATATCTCCACTGTTTTCGAATTTATGTTTTCAGGCCAAGTATAAAGAAAGAGGAACGGTCCTTGCCGAAGATCAGATTGCACAGGTTGGTTAGCATACTTTTGTATAGTTTCTCAGTAATTTTTTAAAGTAGAAACTCATATGTTCAAATTTAGGCCTATTTTAGCCCATATAAAAGAATGTTATATACAGGGTTTCCCAAGTTTCATCAAAAGTTTGGAGTGAGACTACATCTGTTAGGGGCGGAGCCTGTGTCTCACGGTCATTGCGTGACTTCAGAGCCCCGCCTACCGCAGCCATTGGATCTTGCTCTTCCACGTTCACCTCGTCGCACTCAGTTCGCACATCCACGTAATAACGTGCTTGCAGCGCGATCACATGCAACTTATTTTGGAATTTACTAGGAAACAAAAAATGCTATTTTCTCATTGATCGGTAGGTGGCTATTAACGCTGTATAAGTCAGGACAGCTATGAACTCGGCGAAAAACAACGTATGCCTGCGCCTTGTCCATTAACCCCATATAACGGGACACCCTGGTGGGCGTTATCCTTTACTCCTCAGCGTGAGAAACACAAGGTGTGGCGTGTGATCTGGTTGAAATGCATGTGTTTCACGGTCACTGCGGGAGACTTGAGCCGTGGTTATATATGTCAAAATTGGTAGGAATGCTGTAATGTGTACAGGGATCAGTGGCGGTTCTAGATCAAATTTACCAGGGGGGCCAAGGTGGGGCCAGTGTTTTTCCAGGGGGGCACATATGAGGACAAAAAAAGAGGGCTGCGTAGTGTTAGTTCCGGCGCCCGTGCCAGAGAAAGAAATTAATAAATTATCTCTTCAGCACAGGGGCCACAACAGCACTGGCCTCTGTTGGCCCCTGTCTAAAACCGCCTATGGACATGATTATTTGCATAATCTATAATACTGGGTGAATAAAAGGGCTATGTATTGAATCTTCCCAAATCTGTGTGGACTACATTACTCTTCCTCCTGCTTGTGGTGCATTTCAGTCATCTGCTTACCTGTTACGGCCTCCTGACCTACACCAGGGACATAACAAGATTGGATCTTAAAAGATGAACACAATAAGCCTATATTAAAGCCATTCTTTTGTGAAGACAGGTAAAATCTAGTTTTAGAGGTATCAGCTGTAGAAACGTCAGTCTTCCCTCTATTATAATGGGAATGAATGGCATTCTTTCTGTGGTGAATAAAGTTCCAAAAAAAACATTTGAAAAATTCAACAGCAGTGACTTTCCAGAAATCATGACCCCAGTTACTCAAGATGATCCTCAGACTTTTTAGTGAGCAGTTTAATGCAGGAAGTATTTTCTTCCACCGAACTCCACACACCAATCGTACCACTGTGCAGAAGACAGCGCTGGGGTGCTTGTGCTCCTATGTTCTGCGTAATGATATGATATCTCCAAAACTAGTCAACTCCCAACAGAACAACATAGATAAATGCCTCTTTAAAAATGGGCATTTATTTTTAAGAAATTTCAGTTCTGCCTTTTAGAAGTTGCATTTTAAGTTGTTTTTTTTTCGTACTATAGATACTAGTAGCTTATTAGACTTTCAGATGTAGCTGAATTAATACCAAACGCTCCTGATTGATACAAGACTGTCTACTTATGTGATTTTTTACTTAAGTGGATGAGTACTACAGTGTATTAAGAATTTTTCCTTATGCAAAACTATTTTTCCTTTACCTTCAGTCTCCTAATGTCAGATCTGAGTTTTTCTACTGGTGTAAACTGTGGTCATTGTCAAACTCCATCAGTGAGCCAGTTCTCCATGCAGATCTCTTTAAAAAAAAAAGTGCGATGAGACTAAAACTGCACTATAAAGGGTTGGCACTAGGGCTGGGCGATATCTAAAAAAATATTTTGATGTAAAAATATTGGGATTAATGTTAATATTGTCCAATATTATGATGTCGTCCAGCCCCACCTCCCAAAACGATATGAAGTCGATCCCCTATGATAAAATTGGCCAAGCTGGTGTGGGGGGGCAGGATGTGTATATGAAAATTTGGGACAAATCACATGTTTTTCTATATCAATATAAGACACATTTTATTTCTCAGTATGGGTAGTAACACTACCACCAGTGTTCCATGGCCTGGTGGATTACTTGCCACAGACACCAACAACAGAGTAGGGAAATTTGACACACCCAGCATGCTGTTTTGGATTTGTGTGCGAAGGATGAAATCTGGAGGATACGGAATATGGCACTTGGGTATGTAGTTTTAAGGGGACAGCTCACTAAATTGAATAACAGGGGATGTAATTGCCAAGCATCCTGACACCGTGAATGCTGTTCAGTATCAGCATTGGTATATTTTCACCCATTCCTACTATGAAGCTATCCTGCCAGATAGAGACCTAGGGCAAGAAACCTAAACTATTGTGCTTGGTATAACAAAAAAAAGGCCATTTCATACCACAACAGAGAAGCTTTTGAAACTAATTAATAGCCTTCCTTATCTTAAAAAGGGAATTAGCAGTAGCAAGTGCTTGTCTTGTTTGACCATCCACATAAGCTCGAAATTCCCACCAGGAACTTGCACTTGAATGGCTGACATTCTGGGGCCGCTGACTGGAAGATAGAAGTTCGTGATGTCACAATGTGGAACTTCCCAACTTACAAGAATGACACACATTCTGTTACTGTAACAGGCACTCCTTGTGTTTTTTTTTTTTTTTTAACTGTGTCGGGAATGATAAGGATAATCACTGGTTAGTCACTGTAAGACGACACTGACTACTGACTGCACATGTGCAAGATAATTGACGAGGTATTTCCGGTTGGTCAACGATAAAAGAGTAGAATAGGAGGAAGAATTGTTGTTGTCGTTATTGTGAGCAGCTGCCTGGGGAGGGTTAAAGGTACCTGCATATCTAATTTTTCATTCTGTCCAGACATCATACCGAGGTGTATGGTATTTTAAAAAGCAACACTATTCCGGCATTTTGAAATCTTCATGATAAAATTCGCTAAGCCGGTGGTGGGTCCTGGTTAATTTTGTTGTAACGATTTCAAAATACCGCGGTATGCCATACTAACATGATAACGCCTAAGCCAAAATATAATAACTTGAAAACTCTTCATAAAAATGTATTAATTTTATTACATAGCTTGTATTTGTGTTTGTTGTAATACATCTACCCTTCCCTGGTCTGGTGGAGTATTACTGCTGTATGCATGTACCAACCGCAACCACATGTAGTATGGCTGTCATGACTGTCCACAGCCTGAAAGTGCACGTGGAAAAGTGAAGTATGAATTGGTCTTTACAGTGTACTATGTTTTGAGATGTGTGTTAGCAAGACTAATATGTCTTCAGTTGAGAGATGTTGGTATAACCAAAATATTATTGAACATTGTGTTACTTTCTAGATGTCCAAACAGCTGGAAACCTTCAAAACCCACTTAGAAGAGTTTGCCAGTAAACATAAGCAGGAGATCCGGAAAAACTCCCAGTTTCGTGTACAATTCCAGGAAATGTGTGCTACCATCGGAGTGGACCCTCTAGCCTGTAAGATCCGTATTCCTGATTTTTTTTTTAGAGTGTATGTGCAAACTCATATAAGCGATTTATAAGGATTTTTAGCAAACTTTTTATGATCTGTATATTATTTTGTTGTAACTAAAAATGCTCAGGTCTGCAAAATTTGGCTCAATTTTTAATATATTTGGTCCTCTACCAATAAACACTGAAACAATCCATCCATTCATCTTCCAAATGCTAATCTTAGTTAGGATCCTGGGGGGTCGGAGCCTATCCGAAGCAGCACAGGGCACAGGCCTGGGGATATGCCCCATACTGGATATGTAGGTAGCAGATATGTTGATGGACATATTTCCTTCGCTATCATGGCACTCTTTTCATGTACTTTGAGTCATTTTATGACACAGTGCTAAAAGAAGATTAATTTCACCTTTTGCTATCTGCAGAACCTTAAGCATGAATCCATGGTACCTGCAATATTGAGCAATTTTTCACTTCCTGAAATGGGTTTTACATGGTCTTAAGCTCAGTCGTTAGCCTTTTCACAGTTTTACGCTAGCATGTCCTTCTTGTTTTACAGCAATAAAAAAATTATGCTTTAAGATTCTTAGTACTCCATTAATTGTAATTAAGTTCCTATGTTAATATTCATGATTTTTTCAGTAAAGGATCGAATAATTGATTAATCAAATTGTGAAAGAAATGAAATTTTTCAGATGCATCTAATTGTGCCCTCGATAATCATGATGGAATTGCTGTGAGACCAATGATTTACACCCCTACATATTTGTCATCCTTTGCTCTGGCCCATAAAATATAGCTGCCTGTACACAGCAGCTTGTACAAGATGTGAAGACAGGTGTAGCCTGTAAGATTAGGTTACATTTTATTAACTCACAATGGCACTGATTTTTAACGTTTAACATTCTAACCGCCGAAATGTTTCTGTATGTTGAACAGCGGGTAAAGGGTTCTGGTCAGAAATGCTTGGTGTTGGGGATTTCTATTACGAGCTTGGAGTGCAGATTATTGAAGTCTGTTTGGCCTTGAAACACAGAAATGGAGGTGAGCTCTCATTTTCTTTTTCTTAGTTATTTCTGTCATGCCCCTATAGATAATAATTTGGCAAAATTACTATGGTGCAAATAAAACTTTGTCAATGATTACCTGCAAACAATAAAGCAAAATTTACCCGTTTTTACAGAATACAGTATGTGCTTTTTTCAATCAACAATGGGAGTCTGCTTTTGAAGTAGTGTATTCAGTATATACAGTATATTCTTAGACAAACGAGACATTACAGCAGTAATATTATTCTATACGGATGATTCTCCTCTGAATTGTATGTATTGAATGATTGATAGATTAACATAAATTTTTTTGCAAATATCTCTTAAGCAACTTAAGTCAGAAGAGTGAATGGAGTGAAATGTCATGTGTAGCATGTATGATGCTAACATTATGCACCTTATAAAACACAGCGCCCCACAAATCACATTCATATAGCTTCTGTATAATTTGTGTGTAAAGAGTGTGAAAGTGAGGCTGAAACCTATCCCAGATAGCACTCCCTGAGCTAAAGATAAGAGATTGAATTATAGTATTTACTAGAGCAGAGCTGGCTTTGGAAAGCTAAAACCTTAAATATAATTATTTTAGCAGGATAATGCAGGTGAAATCCATACTGAACTAAAAAAATAGACCTTTTAGCTGTGTTGCAAAAAGAGACAACAGCCATAAGGAGGGCTGGAAATTACAGCATATAAAATAGAAGCATTGCCTGGTAGTTTCATACATTTCGGTTTTGTCCCTCCTAGTCCCATTCTTGCACATGTAAATGGTGGCAGCCTTTAGTGGCCAGCCCAGGCCATACAGCGTAAACCTTTTGAGACTTTGAAACTGAAAATGGATATTTCTTTAGTTTTTTTTCTTTGCCCAGTATACTGGAATTGGATAAATCGTTAGCTTTTTCTGTTGAATTAGCATTATTCAAAATAATTTCAAAGACTGACTGATTGGATTTTGGTTTCCAAAAAGCAAGGCGAAATGTGATTGTTGCACAGTCCAGCTGTCCATATCCCATAAATTATCCCCAGATAATCTGAAAGAGCTTAAACAAACTTATGTTGTGCAAAGCTGATAGAATTTTTACTTAACTCTTTTGTTAGTTTTTGTTAGCTGTTGTTAGGCCTGTCACAATAATTATGCTATTGACTCATCGCACAATACATGGACATAACTTAGATAATTTTTGTTTGACATCGATATTGGCAAATTGTGTTTACATAAAAATGAATGCCCCCAACATTTTAGCCAGTCATGCTGCGTCTACCCTCCTGCCTGCTCTCCGTGGCGTAAATGTGGCTCAGGGCTGATTCATACTTCACATGAAAATGTGCAGTCTGCAGTGCACGCGTTGCAGTGCCGGTCCTTCCGCAGTCCTGAATATTCATAATTCCAGTGCCAACTCGCCAGGGAAAGCTGCTCTTAAGTCACATTTATGAAGAACAAATAAGAATTTTACTAAAATTAACAGTGTACAAAGCAGGGTTATAATCGTCAATGAAAACAATAACACAAACTGAAATAAAATAAGATACGAAAATAAAATAAAAAGCCTTGCCTATCACTGATAAAATGATTAGCTGTCATCATAACTGAATGTATGGTGATTGACAGTCTCTGGTGTCTTTAAGAATAATTTCATTTTGAACTGTTTAACATAATGATGTTATTAATTTTTCTGTTCCTGTTTTAGGACTCATTACTTTGGATGAACTCCATCAACGAGTACTTAAGGGAAGGGGGAAGTTTGCTCAGGATGTTAGCCAGTGAGTAGTGTTTACTAGCTACCTGGTTTCACTTTTTATGCAAAAGTGTGGCACAATGTCATGAAAAAGAGTATTCATAAGGCAGCCAGAATAATGGATTCACTCACAGGGATGACCTGGTACGGGCCATCAAGAAGCTGAAGGCCATGGGGAATGGCTTTGGGATGATCCCAGTGGGAGGCTCTTACCTCGTACAGTCAGTCCCAGCAGAACTGAACATGGATCATACTGTAGTCTTGCAGCTGGCTGAGGTAAGAGGGATTGCAGAATAAGAGTAGAGTTTTCCGGTGGTTACATAGCATCTTATAAATATTCCTAGCTTAAAGTGAGTTTGGGAGTTAAAGACCTACTTCTTTAAAGCTCTTTAAACCTTGAGAACAAGAATTAACTGTAAAAATGCCAAGTGAACTCCATTTCATTCATTTATAACGCAAGGGCAGTTGAAAGAAGATCTGAAGACCAAGTGCAGTAGATTCATTTAATTCTTTTTCTTCAACAGAAAAAGGGCTATGTAACAGTGAGCGAGATCAAGGAAAGTCTGAAGTGGGAAACGGAGCGGGCCAGCCATGTTCTGGTGAGTGAGTACATGGATTGATGAATGGGACGGGCTAGAGCCAAAGTAATTTTATAGACATGGCTGTACAATGAATTTGCCTGTGTCTACTGTTTTTTGAGAAGTGTTAGCACTGTGATCATCTTGGATTCAATATAGAAGTAAGATGGAAGAGAGAAGCATAGTAGACTGCTGATAGTTCATTTTCAGGTTATTTTTTTATGTACAAACTTAAGGCAACACAGTTAGTGCCACCTGATATCATAAAACACGTATCAGTATCAGGTAGACGCTTAAGCCCAGCTTACTGCTTTGACCTCCTTTTTAGGACCACCTGCTGAAAGAAGGTCTGGCCTGGCTGGACACCCAAGCTTCAGGGGAATCTCAGTATTGGCTTCCTGCCCTCTTCTCTGAGCTATCCTCTCAAGATGTCACACCTGAGGAGGTCAATCAGATGGTTCCTTGAAATAGTCTGTTTTAGCAAATTGGAAGTAAGTTCAAATGGAAAGTTAAGTTATTTTCTATGTTACCTTAATGACAAGGTTGGTGTAACAATTTCTATACGCATATAGTTTTTTCATATTATATGTATTTCTAATTAACTGAACAAAACATGGTGAATTTTGTTAAATTGAATCAATTAAAATTTTTTATTTTAACTGCAGATTAAAGGTAATAGCAAAGATTTTGTACTCAATTTTAATTCAAATACCAGGATGTCTTTGTACAAACCTCTGTGAGGCAATTGATTTCAAACACAGCGCAATGGAAAATAATTTGGAACAGCCAAAGCATTAACATTCTAACCTTCTCTCTCCCTTTGGTTAAAAAACAGTGAGGTATACAAATTGCAAACTCGATTAATTAAAATAGAAAAAGCTTTAAAACAGTTGCATAATTCATAAATGCAAAGTATTTCCTCAAGAATGCAGAAGAAGCAAAGAAGATTATAAAGACAGAAGGGGGAACAAAGTGAAAGCTAAAAAGAATAGGAATAAGAAAGAGCCCCCAAGTCTTATGCTTGTTCTTCCTTTGTCATCCTGACAATGGAATTTAACATTTGCTCCTGTTGATTGATATAAGAGAACACAATTATGGGAACAAGCCGCAGAGTTCCCTGATCACTGCTTTAAATATCATTGCTGTTTCTTCTGCATAGCTAATGCCCACCTGCCCCATGAACTCATCTTTTTCACACCTGAATTCTTTGAAAGGACCTTTATGTTCCCAGTGGCCAGGATGAGAATAACCTTAATCTGTGTCAGGTGAGAAAGGAGGGCATCAGCTAATGCATTAAAACATAAACCCCCATCTGTTGTACGGATTACGTGACATTACACCATATTGATATACCAGAGAATATTTGTGTGCTTTTAAACAAACAGTACTACATATTTTGAAGAAAGCAAATATTCAGAGATAACCAGTGGTATCTGAAAGCTTACACAGGTATACTTACCTATGTTTTTATGTGTAGTTAGTGTCAGTTTACATGTCCTGGGTTGTGTGTTCAGTTATTCACTTACCGTTGTGCTTTCATGATCTCACTGTGTTTGCAACCAAAAACATGCATGTGGTTCAGGTGGATCTATCAATCTAAGTTGCCAATAGTGCCTTGTGCTTCCTGGGATCAGCTTCCAGCTCTCTCTGACCATGTGCTGTGCTTATGCAAGACTTATGCAAAATGATTGTTATTGGTAATATTGGTAATTTCATTTTCATCCCTAACACCTATTTTCCGTAACTGCTCATCCTGTGCGGTTTTGCACTGGGTCTATCCCCAAGAGCATAGGGCTGGGGACACTCTGAATGGGATACCATTTAATTAAAGGCCATATACTCACTCTGACTAGTTCAAAGTCACAAAAAGTGTAGGGAAAGGAGATATTGATAATCAAATTAGTCTAGCCATGCCTCCAGTCTAGCTGATTTCCAGTGGCGCTGTAGCACAATAGCCTTTTCAAATTGTCATTTAGGAACCATTTTAAGGAAAAGAAGTCTTATATTTGAGGGTGTTATGGGAAGGATGTTGAGACTTTCTGCATATTAGCCCACTACGTGAATTCAGGCTAATGTGAGTCAGACACATAAAAATCGAGAGGTGGCAACTGTTGAATGTAATGAATATATTTTGCAGAACATTTTCAGTGGTAAATACGTTACTTATTTTTGGGTGCCGCATCATGCCACACATTTATAATTCTAAATGCGGCTAAAAAATAGCAGGGCTCAAGAAACCATGATACATTATGTAAATCTTTTAGAGGTTGCTATCAACTAAGTCACATATTTCTGTTCTTACTTCCTAAAGAAGTAATATAGTTACTGGTAATGTTTGTCTGAACATGATCACATACACTTGTTCTCTTTAAAGGTCGTATGATGCCTAAATGCAAAAAGAATCTTTTGGAAAAATGGGGCCGCATTCATGTTAATGCTATTTTCTATGCATTATATAATAGTGTTAATAAAAAGGGTAATTTTCTGTTTTGCTTTTCCTGGAGAAACTGACATCACAATGTATCAGTGAAAGTCCATATCACACAAACAATGCATAATAAGCACTCAGTTGTCAAAATGTTAGTCTTTCATTTGTATTGGTCTTTATTATTAGTTACTATTTTCTATTAGTATGTGGAGCAATATTGCTTCACAGTTTTGCTTATGCATTGCCTGGGATAAGCTATATACATGCCTATATATGTGGGGTTGGGGGTTTGAATTTGTTTTTTGCTTGATGAATTCATTCCAAGTAAGTTTCCTTTTGCACTATAAAACATAGTTGATTACCTTTGAACAAAAATATCAAGCCAATCAAGATAAATGAAAATGAATTGATGGGTAATACCATAACTTCACAGATCCACGCTCATGGGAGTTTTACTTACACGAAAATGTTCTGAGCGCAGAACGAAAAATGATTGGTTCAGAGAGATAACCAATCAGATTGTAGAGGATGTGGGACAAACCAATCAGTTGTCTTTGTCCCACTTCTTCAGGTTGGTTGGACCCACCTCCACTACAATCTGATTGGTTATTTCTCTCAAACAATTCGTTTTTGTTCTGCCTTCAGAACATTTTTGTGTAAGTAAAACTCCCACAAGCCACCTTCACTTCTTTGCCTTAAATTCCCAGGTCTGTTCCTGTGGAGTTGGCATGGTCTCCTCTTGTTTGCACAGATTTCCTCCAGCAGACCTCACTAAACTGGCCATAATAAATGCTTGTTGTCTGCGCTTCCTAGGACAGGCTCAAGACTTAAGATGACTATACGCTGATGCTTCTACCCGCAATAATAATAATAATAATAATAATAATAATAATAATAATAATAATAATAATAAAGGTACAAATGATAATGGTCAAAATATTCTCATATAGTACAATCCATCAAGGAGCTAAAGCACGTCAGTGAAGAGAGAAAAACAGTTGATTTGGCTAGTGGACGGCACATTACGATTGACGGGGTTAATAGTCAATTTCGTTGGACCTTTTCATTGAAATTCTATCTGCGTATTGCAGGGTTTACAAAAACACCACTTCTACCGTATGTACCAAGGTAAACCCACAACACCAGATCCTACCTATTGCTCGGTAATCCTCTCAAAACAATTTTCTTTCAAAGATGGGGAGGGAACATACAAACACAGTGCCTGGACGATGACGTCATTTTCGCGACGGAATTAAAAAAACAGACGATTACGTCACGTGATCGCGCGTTCGAAATTTTTCATTTTTTTTCTGCAAAGGTGCAGTGCATGGTGGGAAATGATTTTCCTAATGAAATGATCTGTTTGATCAATTTACCTTTCTCGCTGAAGACATCAACTGCAGGGATGCGTGCCAGCTACCCAGGTCACGCCCTCTTCACACTCCTGCCCTCTGGAAAGCACTGCCGGTGCATCACCACTCGCACGACCTGTTTCGGAGACTGTTTCCTTTCTCAAGCCATCAGGTAGCTAAACAATTGGTGACCTGTAAATGTCCAGTCACTTATTGCATACTGTTGTTAATATACAACTTATGCATTTGGTCAGTAATTACCATACTGTAATCTATTTGCTCATCCTTATCCCTATATAGCTATTTATTACTTATGTGTTGTTTACTTATTCTTATATTGCACTGTTTTATCATGTTTTGTACTACTGTTTGTCCCCTTACTTTTAACGTCACAATAAGATAAACATAATTGATTCCACGTTCAACAAAACCTGAAATTTGTTGTGATAATTTCATTACTACTATTGTAATAACCTATATGCAGCTCCCCAGGAAACCAGAACCGACCTGTGAGAAGAAAACAACTACATTTTCAGTGATAGTAAAACTTGAGCATTTATTCCTATGAAATATTCTTTACAGTTTGAATTCATACATTCCACTGTAATATTAAATTCAGTAAGCCTTGAGAGTCTTGCTGTAGCATCATAGCTATTTCTCTGTCTTTTTTGATTGTCCCATCTCGCTCTCCATGAATGATACACACACTGTATACAGGTGAGAGTAGGTTTTGGGGGGGTCACAGTGAAGGGTCAGCAAGCGTGCAGCACCCATGGAGCAAGTGAAGTTAAGGGCTTTGCTCAGGAGTCCAATGGCGGCATCAGTCTGCTGGCCCCGGGA
This sequence comes from Mormyrus iriodes, assembly GCA_011763525.2. Taxonomy (NCBI): domain Eukaryota; kingdom Metazoa; phylum Chordata; class Actinopteri; order Osteoglossiformes; family Mormyridae; genus Mormyrus; species Mormyrus iriodes. The sequence goes on along the minus strand of JAAGVU020000092.1, from coordinate 27,735,668 downwards.
TTTGAACTGGTGATCTGCCGATCACAGGCACAAAGTCCTAACCCCCTGAGCCACACAGAGCCCCCTCTTTGGCCCCACCTTCCTGTAGTAGGGCCTAGGAAGAGGCCACCCTGTTTGGCCCTGTCAGCCATCTCAGCAGGGGTCATCAGCTCCACCTGGCAGATAAGCTGTACTTCGGCATGAGACGTAGCCCTCAAAAACTGGTCCATAGTGACCTTCTCCACCACCTGCTGCCATCACTGCACCAGATGGACCAGATAACAAATCTGGCTGTGAGCCAGATATCTCTAGCTATGAAACTGGAACGCCACGATGATGGGACTAAGCCAGTAACTGTGCCTTCAGGGCATCCCTCTTCTGACTCCAGCTAGAGTACCGAGTGGTTGACAGCCTGCACCTTTCCCATCAGAGATGGAGCCAGGATATGGGTCCTGTCCCCGTGCAACCGCACTCCATCTCCACAGTCTCATTTTGAGATAAGTTGCTATTTCATCCTTAGCCATCAGTCTGGTAAGGAACAGATGTGGCATGGGGCAGGCTATCAGATTCCTGTCCAGGCCCAGGCTCAGAGTAACAGCATATTAGAGGTACTGGGTGATCACACAGAGCCTGGCCATGATCTGCTGACTCCTCCACAGAAACAGTAGCAACAACTGCCACAGGAATTTGATTATTATGTCTCCCTCTAACCTTCATTCGGGGTGGGGGGGGACCCACATGTTGGGTTTGTGTGTACCTGTGGTGTCACCGTGTATTATTTATGTATACAATAAATAATAAATATTTGCTACTGCCACAAGTTATACATAGTCAATTGCACTACAGAACCATTGTAAGTCTCAAGACAAGAACAGGTCATATATTTATCAAAGCCAGTTCTCATTCTCATTTTTAAACATTACCTTAATATCTTTTAATTTATAAAAATATTCCATAAAAGTTAAAATGGTATATGTTCCACTGCCACACAGAAAGATTAACTAAAAGCAGAATCTGGCTGTTCATAACATAACCACAAGCCGTTATCAATCTGACCTACTTGTGTATCATTGTGCCTGGTACTGCTAGAGAGACATTCAGAGCACAGAATCCCAAACCCATGTACTCACCAGTTATAATAACCCGTCCATTTTCCATAACTACTTCTCTACAGGGTTGGTGTGAACTTGCAGCTGACCACAGGAACCATAAGGCAAAATCCCTAAACCTGGAGATGTGAGACTACAGTGCTAACCTCTGAACCCCTATGCCATATATGTATTATATAAATTATTAAAATGACATCAGTTTAAACTGAGGCAAGGTGGAAGCAGAAAGCACAGCAAGTAAAAACCAGGCAGTCATGGATTTACTCACTTTTCAATGTATATTTGGTTCCTTTAATATTTCCTCTTCACCAACATTAAAAACTTGGTTTTGGGTAATTCACATTTCTAAACTTGGACAAGTCCAGTGAAGTTACAGATTCCTCACAGCACTGGGATGAGTTTTTCCAGAGTTCTTACATAACTGCCAAATCCCACTTTAGCGGGATTAGATTCTGCATTCTGAGAGGTTTTTGGAGAACATAAATCCTAATGTTAACTGTTTGACATGAATAATTGCAATTTGCTCATTCATTACCTTATGGTACCACCCTCTGCTGTCAAATGAGTAAAGGGCGAGAGAACATAAAAGATGAGGAGGACCAAAACACAAAAAAAAACACCCTTTTTTATAAGCTTCCATTTGCATCAGTGAATTCCAAAATAGGCACTTTAATGAAAGGTGTCAGTTAAATTTGTTATAACAGTCCAGTTCCTTGGTCTAAAGTTTCATATCCCATTAATTAAATTACACCAGCCTTTATTTTATGAAAATACTCGGAATCAGAACTAAACTTCATTGTGTCATCATTGGTGGAAAGCATCCTGGCATTTGGCAGTCTCTGTTCTTGGAAAGGTGCAGAATCAAATCTACACTGACCATTCTGGTTAATATCTGATTTACCTGCCCAAATAATTAACACATGCCTTAACAGCATTATTTGAGGACCAAATATTTGAACCTCATAATAGTCATATAGACAGGATTATTTTTTTCAGTCAATTCAAATTCTATATGAATTAACACAAATAAATCCTGAATATTGTATATCATATTTTTAGTTTTAAATTTGTATTAGCCCAAAAGTCTAAATCTGGTGCTTATATAAAAGACAAAAATAGCAAGACAGCCTATTTTTATTTGACATTACTGGACTGAATTTATGTTGTGATAGCTTGAAGATTAAAAGGCCAGCATTGCGCAGCTTAAAATGCAATATCTACCACCCGCAATACTGAAGAGGAGAAATAGCCCCGTTTTGGAGCAGATGACATTTAAACTTTCAGAGGATGCAAAACTCCAAAAGATGATTTGTACATTGAAAATGAAAGAAAAAAAATCAAACTAAATAGCTCCATGCACAAAAAGACCATCCACAGAGTGTCCCCTGAGCCATGAAGAACTGAATGATCACATTTCAGTAGGTTGCAGATACAACCATTCTACAGAAGTAGTCTATATACAATTGTGCTGCCTAGAATGATTTTCAGAAACCAGTCATACTGCTTCGTCCTATGCATAGCTGCAATTCAGCTTGTTAAACCAAGGGCAGCCATTGTTTTCAATCAAAATATTTCCCCATTACAAGGTTTCTTATTATACATATCATAACAGGAGGTTAAGATTCATGTTTAGTAATTGTTTTTCACAAAGCTCCTCCAGGTATTTACATTGGAGAAACTGGTAAAACTGCCAGTGCAAACTATCAAAACACAGGGTGGTATCTGAGCTAGGTAGCCCTAGAAAACATCCACAAACTGATAATCTGTATATCAGTCAAGCCTTTTCTTTCCATTAAACTTTATCCAGGTAAATATCTAAATATCACAAACATGATTTTTAACCTTTAAACCCATCTTAAATCATTCAGAACTTTAAATATAGATGTTTATGAGCACTGTTTTGCCATTTGAATTATAATTCTTTTCATGATCCAAAAACTGATTCAAACTATTAACTCCTAAAGAAAAATCCACTTGCGCGCGCACGCACACACACACACACACACACACACACACACACACACACACACACACACACACACACACACACACACACACTAGAACTGCAATACATAGGACTGGGTGTATGTTTGTAATTTGTCTCACTTTTTAAACTCTTCCTTGTAAGATATATACTCTGTGGAACATGACTGCTCCTTCAACCCAAAAAAATCCCATCAAACAGCAGTTCCTAATAGTGGTAGTACATCTCAGACAATCTAGCGGATGCAGAAATAAGGTCTACCAATAAGGTCTACTACGGTATTAATCCTCTGGTCTGAGATCCATCACAAGGAATCATGATGAGTAGGATGCATATCCAGACCCCGTTCACGTTCTTGCCACCACTGTGTCCTTAGAAAGCTCCTTCTGGAAGCTTCAGATATCACTGGTGTGAGAATGACAGAGCTGGTGTTGAATGAAGACAACCAAATAGTACAAAGATACAGATGAGCCTCCTGTCTATTGTTAGTCAGAAACCATTGCTTGTGGGGGGGGGGGGTACAGGAACTCTTCTTTTATTATCACCTAAACTTGTCCAATTCTTAAAAATGAATCTTCATCCACAACCCCGCCAGGACCCACAGAACCCTTGCTTTGTTTATGTTAAAGTTTCCATGAATGGAGAAAAATACATCTCCCAGATCCACAGCAAAGTTGAATATCGAGCGCTCCGCAGGAGTGGGGCTTGGTTCTTATGCCAGACCAATGTTACAGCTTGGAGCTGCCCTGGCTATCCGGGTCTGTGCCAGAGGAACTGGTGTCAGAGTCCGTATCAGCATCATTGTCCTCCATCTGGCATTTCTCACGTACCCGCTGCTGGATGGCTTGGAGTCTCACCAGCAGGCTTTGGTAGTCGAAATGGCCCCGCTTTTCTCCAAATGGGTCCTACAAATAAAAAAAATACTAAATAATCAAAACCATATTTTATACATGAATAGACACTGAATTTATTTATATTATGAGGACTATGAAATTTAACGCTTCAATATGTAAGGTGAATAAGTCTTAATGTATTTTTTTTATATTGCTTTAATGCATGCAATATTTTGTTGTCAAAATGTGACAATAGCTTGAGCAAAGTTTTTAATAGAAGCCTAGCTACTGAGATTAGGAGTACCCAGAAAAACAAATTTCAACATTCTGTATTTAGAGTAAAAGATTATACCGATTTTATATAGTAAAACGTTTCTATCTTCAGTTTAAGGATTCATATGTTTGATTAAACATAAATGTCTCATTTTGCAATTCCCAAATACTCTCACACATAAACACTAATTCAAGCTGGTTAGTAATTCACAAATGTTGTTATTATTATTATTACTAATATTATTATTAATAATAATGATAATTGTAACAACAACAATAATAATGATAACAACAACAACAATATTCATCTAATTTTTCAACCTTCAGCTGCATTGAGTTTGTTGGCATTTCCTGGAATCTCTGAATATCAGTAAACTGCTTGCACAGTATTTTTATAATCTTTTAACTACGGCAATGGTTATGATGTCAGTATGATGAAGTCTTTATTTACTCTGTAACTGAACTTGCCAGTTGCTATCCCTTATTTTTAGCACATTTTATCCCTCTAAACCGAATCAATTTAAACCCGAAACTGTGTAACAGTATTACCTGCATGGTCTGTCCCTGGAGATGTAGGCGCTCTTTGCACACACTTTCGTAAAAGTCGTAGTACTCCAGGAAGGACTTTTCCATTACACTCCTATAACAAAATTAACAAATATAACTCCAAGGACAAGCAGAAGTACCACCACAAACCTCCAAACTTGTTGAGTGACAGCGGGCAGCCAGCAATAACATCCCCTTAAATGATAGTGAAGTTATACACAAGCGCATCAACTTCTGTGTGTGGAAATGGGGGAATAATGTTTGTGTTTACTGAATCTGCAAACAGGTGAAGGTAGAAATAGCTACATTACATTACATTTATTCATTTAGCAGACACTTATCCAAAGTGAAGAAGGAAGGGTCTGTAGCAGCAGGCGTTTACATCCTGCAGCCAGCAGAGTAATATCATCCCGAGCTTGGCCTTTTACGTCATCTGCTCCAGGGACGCTGCATATTGGTTGACACCTGTGCTCTGGACCCAAAATTTGCCTGCCCTGTACCTACATGTGTCTGTGTCTCTCATGATGTAATATGCAAAAACTACCCAATTACCCCAAGGGGCAAAGTACCATTATTCAATTTTATAAATCTAACCATTTTTACACAGTTAACTTTAGCAAGAGCCTAAGTATACTGACAAATGTGAGAGAACTTTCATAGCTAAACATTCAGGCAGAGAGAACTAGAAGGACAAGACCACTTAGACATGTGATGGAAGTTACGGGCAATAAACCCTTCAGCGACACAATTTTCAGAAAACCTGTCAGTCATTCTTCTGCTTTCCTATGCTGCTGTGTTTTTAAAAATATGGGTAAGAGAAAACTTACCAGAGGGCCTCGGGGCAGGGACACTTCCCATCAAGCATGTCACACACGGCCACTCGCATCGTCTCATGGCGGATGCATTCATTATAGTTTTTACTATCACCTGGGTGTCTTTCCTGTCACACAGACACATAAACTCAGAATTTGCACATTTTCTTTGGCTTAACCTTATTACAAGCTGACCCTTCTCCCTTTCTAGCTTAGGGACTTCCAAAGTCCCAAAACGTGCAGCAGTATCACCTCTTGGCATTTTGCACAATGTAAAGTTTTGTGTATTATAGACATGTTTATAATCGTTGAGAAGTTTAGCCTGACTGCACACCTGTTCAAAGCCAGGCTCATTGTGATAGGGGTTCTCTGTCATAAGGGACTGGATGGAGATCAGAACAGAGGAAATGCTCTGGGCTGGACTCCAGGCCGGACCAGTCCATGTCCTGCAAAATGACATAAAACAGAGAAAGGGACATTTTAATAATATAAATGAAATCATAATATAAAAAGGAACTGGGTTAAAAAGGACATATAATATGATGTACTGCACAGATGTTCTTGTGCTTGGGTGAGTGTTTGCTCCATGAGAGGTCTTCAGCAACTCCAAATGAGATGCTGTGGTGTTGCAGGTGTGACGAGTGTTGGCGATGAAAGTCTGCTTTTAGGTTAAGATGATATATTTTGTAAAGGAAGAAAATGCACTGAACACTAACAGTGTAGGATGATACATTTAAGCATATCATATAATTGACTTTAGAGCATAACAATGTAAAATGGTTCCACCTTGCCATTTAATGTTCTTGAGTAAAGGACAAGTGGTGACACCTCAAAAAAATGTATACTCTATCATGCTTGATTTCAGTTATGAAAAACTGCCATTCATTAGCAATGCCAAGAGGAAATAGTTTTAATAAAGACATCCTGTGTCATCACTGACAGGTTCCAGAAACTGTGACAGTGGTTTTCACATCTATCATGACAGTGTTCACTTGAAAAATCTCCAGCAACTGACACCTCTTATTAGGGACTCAAGCAGCGGGGCAGCTGGATTCCTATTGTTTTTGTCCTGATTATTATTCCAAAATATTTTTGTACTTTGAACAAACATTAATGACCTTGAACTCTGAAACTGCTTTTATTTCTTAACTGTTTATTTAATTCTTAACTACTTACTAAATAAGGTATATTCCTTCTATATCAATCAGAAAGCAGTGACATTTTTCACTATGTGAAAATAAACTCTAGGAAGCAGATACAGTTATTTACCCGAGGATACTGAGGCACACTTTCCCATTGCGGTAGAAATTTGGGTTGAAGCGCACAGTGTTGTTGCCTGTGGTGATGAGTTTCACCCGAGGTGGATGTATTGGATAATCTGGTGGACAGCGGAACAGGAAGAGGAAGAACCCCCCTTCATAGGGAGTGTCAAAAGGTCCAGTGATCAGGGCATGGATCTGGTGAAAAAAGACATACAACTTAACACACACCTAAAAGGAGAAAACTAAAACGGCACCAACAAAGTAAGAGTTTTGCCAGTATAGTCCTACCCAACAGTTTGGCAGCAGTCTCCCATTCTGTATACAGTCTCAGAATACAGCTGATCTTTACCTTTGTCATGTCATGAGGATCTGGAACCACGAACATGCCGGGAGGAGGTTCCTTGTAAATGGACATAATATCCCTATAAAATAAATAAATAATTTATCATCTGAGTAGGATATACATGTATATTATATATATGTAAACAATCTACGATAAAGGAAGAACAAACAAACAAACAACTCATTATCAGGGGCGTTGTTAGGACTATTTTACGGGGGCTTTACCCCCCCAAATAAATGAGTATTTATGATGCTTAAGTCACGAATAGTTTGCCATCAGCAAACTTAGCCTCCCTGTCCATTCATCTCTAACTACGCCCCTGCTCATTACCTTTACCATTTTGGGTAGTTCCGAAAGACTAGTTCCAAAGTCAAATAACCGTCAGTGACTTAGTAGGGCCTCTTAACATCCGTACTAAAAATCTTCAGTTTGTAAGAAAAAGGTAAAAGAAATTAATCTAATACATTACGCGTATAGTCCGATTAGATTTCCGGTGTTTTAGAAAATAAAATGGTTGAACATACAGCAAATTAACCAAAACGCTTTTTGTTTTTGATCGCAGCAAAAATTTTTAACATCACCGAAAAATGTCGCAGCAAGAAAAGCAATGATTTTATAGCTTTTATAAACTATTAAGAAAAACATAAAAATGGTGTCTCTTGCGGAACAGTGAACCACAAACCTAAAGAGTCAGTACAGTATATACATGGGTAATTACTGTACCTCTTTATCCGGAGAATGCATTGCTGAGACGGCTTCTCGTTGTCCCAATCGGTACTTAGGGTCGGATCCCAAAAAGTAGAGTGTATCTGAGACAGCAGACCTGCCCCGGCCAGGTTCGGGCTTCCAGTTACCCCCAGCCCTATATTATGAACTGCAGGGGCCGCATTTGATGGCGCAAGGATGGCAGTGCCCACTGCCGTACCAAGAACCCCTATGGTGGTACCAAAGCCGCTCCCCATAGTCGGTAGAGGGATGTCTCCAATGCCCGGAGCCATCACGGCTAGGCCGGTCTCGGCAGCCGTAGCCGGGGACGGCGAAGCCGGGCTGTTTCCACTCGAGTCCGCTGACAGAGAATTCCCCAACGCTGGTAACTGTGCACCGCTGCCCTGGCCGGCTCCAGCAGTCAAACCCATTCCACCTGTCACCTCCTCCGCTGCGCTGTCCGCCATGGCCTTCAGATCCTCTTTATTCAACGTGGATCCCGACAACACGCCGATGCTGCGACGTACCTCGCAAAAATAATGTTTTATCTTTCAACACAGGCCTATCCCCGACTGCTCCCTCCGCGACCGAGGATGACTACAGTATCGAGGAAGAAAGAGGAAGGACTCCTACAGCTGGCTTGCCTTCCCAGCAAGCTGAACAGGAAATAATTTTTTTCTGGCAAAATTACGCGACATTGAAGACGTTAAACGTTTTCCTGAAATATTTCTCACAACGGAATTGTAACTAACAGCAACAAGCTTTACTTTCTCTTTCCATTCTGTTTTCCCCAGCGAGCACTTCCTCCTTTTTGAAGAATGCTGCTCTCTAGCGCTTACTTTATGAACGACCATTCGTACGGTTTAATTTCCAACTATTTTTTGCTGACTGTGACAGAATGATAAAGGACACAAAAGGCACATAAGGGTCTATTTATAAAGTAAACAGCTAGAAACAATGCATCTACCATTCGCCTTATTAAAGTTTTTTTTTATATTTCGTGTTATACATTTAATATAATATTATATACTATTCGTAATTTATGTACGATAAAAAGAATCAGACACTTTAAAAGCACAGGAAAAAAATCTTCCGTTTATTTTGGTAACCTATTCTAAAAAAAAGCTCTGATACACTTTTTTTAGTTTTCAAATTTCAGAGCTGCTACAGGATTTTAATTTCTTGTGTTGTTCTTGGACTTACAATTAACAAATTAATCAGTTCTTTAATGACTTTAAATTACAACAAATTTCGCAGGCACCTAAAACTGAACACATTTAAGTAATTAGTTTAGGCCTGTTTGTGATAGAAGGTTAAGTAAGAGGGTTCACAGCTGATTTCAACAGAACAGAAATGGGGGCCCCACGGAGGGTCGAGGGGCCCCTTTGCGAAGAGGATCAGGAGGTTATTGATCTGTTGAATTTAAGCATGTTACATTGCATTATGAACCATTGGAAACCGAACCATATATATACCCTTTACCTGGCTGCAAATGTCTTGCTGAAAGTGTAAAATTTTTAATTTTTCTTTCTATGACAAGTCTATAAAAGTTCACATTGCATACCCAAAGCATATTTTACCAAGATACATGGTACATCTGTAACATTTTACGGCCTTGTTTGCATGCATGGACATGTGTGCAGAAATGTGAGGCGGCTGATTTATCTTAAGATAAATTGCTATTAGATGAGATGAGAACATTTTTGATTGTAATGTGAACTCTGTGAAAAAAATTTAAAAGTAGATTTTATGATCTCAAAAAAGCAGAAAGCTATTGCGACCACTTGCTGAATGTGCAACATCTCGCTCATATGCTGTATTTGCACTGTCTATTTATGTAGCACAGTAAAATTGGATTTGGTATAAAATCAGACAAGGCACAGATAAAAAACAACCATGTCACTTGAATTGTAAGGTTTTCTGAGAAGCTATTCCTGTGTTCATCGAACACCTTACTTCATGAAACATCTGGCGGGAATGGGCTGATTGATATATCACGTCAATCCTGAGGTATATGTAAACGTATCTTTTAAAATATTCCACTGCAATTCACCTCTCTCTTTATGAGCTAATATGTAGTCTGAGCTACTAATTCTCATTGCCTCTTCTTCCTCATGCTTACCACTACAGTATGTGCCTTCAGTATCCATGTCGACCAAACTAACTGTCCCATGACTACCAATTTTCTCTCCTGGCTTGATTGTTTTCACCTCCATCCATGCTGAGGCATACAAAGATCTCTCAAATTACAGGGATGACCTTTGCACTGCTCGAACTGACTTTTCCTCCAGCCTTGTCAATGGCACAAACAGAAATCGTTACACTCTTTTTTTCTACTGTTAATAAACTCCCACAACCTCCAGAATATACATACCTTGCCTCGGTCAATATTAGAAACTCCTTTCTTAGCTTTTTTTCAGGTTAGAATTTCCCCCATTCATAGCTCTATGGTTATCACCATTTGCCATGAGCCTTGCACCTCTGATCTCACAGCCTGTCTGCTACTCCCCCCCCCACAGTTGGCTCTCTGCCCTCATACTCCTTGACTCCTCCAAATTTTCTGATATATTCGATGTCTCCAAGACAACTACATGCTCTTTGGATCCCCTCCCATCTAACTTGTCTAAGGTCTGCCTATCTGTTCTTAGTTGTCATCTGACCATTCTTTTTAATCAGTCTCTATCTCTTAAATTGATACCCTCTATTTACAAGACTTCTGGTGCTACACCCGTCCTAAAAAAACCTGGTCTCATTCCAGCTAATTTCAGCAATTACCAACCTATCTCTAATTTTCCTTTTCTCTCCAAAATTCTTGCATGTGCCATTATGTGCTAGTCAACTCCTAGCCTATCTCCAACACAAAATTTGTTTGATCCATTTCAGTCTGGCTTTACTTCTCATCACACCTAATGGGCAGGTAAGAGTTCTTTTCCATCTCTGATTATTCATCTTCCTCTTCTACAGTCACTCAGTCACTCTGCAGTCCCCAAAGGTTTGGTTTTCAAGTCACTGCTCTTTGTTCTACACATCCTCCCCCTTGGCTGCATTATTTGAGAACTTCCACTGTTATGCTGATGACACTCAGATCTACCTCAGCACTAAATCAATCCATTCATCACCCTCGTTCCAAACTGAAACATGCATATCTGCAATCAAAGCCTGGGTAATTTACAATTTCTTCCAGCTGAACAGCAATAAAGCTGAATTTATATTTATTGGCCCTAAATTCATTCTCAATAAAGCTGGCTTGTTTCCACTCCTCATCGATGGCACATCAGTTCATCCCTCTTCAACGATTGGCAGTGTCATTCTGGACCCTTCTTTCTCAGTAGACAGTCACGTTTCACCCATGAGGAAAACCTTTCCCCACCTATGTAACATTGCCTACATCAGACCTTGCCTCTCCAAAGCTGCTGCTGAATCTCTCATCCCACCTTAATTTCCAGCTGCCTCGACATTAACTGCCTCTTGTCCTCATCTATAAGGCTCTCAATAATCTTGCTCCCCCTATCTGTCTGGTCATCTTCTGCCCCACCAACCTCCTCTTGCTCTTAGATCTTCTGGACTTCTCACTGTTCTTCCTGCCAAACTCCACGGCTTTGATGATCAAGCCTTCTGTAGGGTTGCTCCTGGCAAGGGTATAGGTTTGGGTGTGTAGTTTGGGCTTGTTGCTTGCTTCCTGTAGTCCATGATCAGTTCCTTTATTTGACTGACCTTGGAGAAGAGGTTGTTATTCTAGGATCGCTGTGTCAAGATTCTGGCACCTCTATCGGCTACATCATTGTTGTTGGGGATCAGGCCCTCAGTCATCAGATCATCAACAAATTTGGCAAGGGTGTTAGTGTTTCAGTGGCCACACAGCAATGGGTTTAAAGGGAGAATGGAAGTGGATTGAACACACATCCCTGAGGGACTCCTGTGATAAGAGTTAGCACAGCAGAAGTATTGGCACACATTCTCACTACCTGACATAGGTCCTGTTAGAGACCGGCTGCGTAAGCAGAAGTACAGGTCTGGAGCCTTGAGCTTAGTCATGCGAGGGGAGGGCATTACGGGATTAAATGTTGAGCTGTAATTAACAAACAACATTCACACATAGGTGTTTTTCTTGTAAATGTGAGAGGGGGCTGTGTGAAATGTGGTGGAACTGCCTTTTTTACCTATAGTGTTCTGTGAATTGTTCCCCCTGTATGTCTATATCTATATCTAATTTTTGTCGTGTACTTCACGTTTGGCAATGGACCACAGAAAATTCTGGTGTGTTTGCACATACTGGCAATAACATGAGTTCTAATCCTGATTCTGATCATCTGTGGATCTTGTTTTCAGTGGTAGGTCCTTAATATACCTCTCAAAGCACTTATTGATGATAGAAGTAAGGGCAATAGTAGCCAGTCATTTAAACAAATTATTTTGTTCTGTTTCGGTACAGGCACTACAGTGGACATTTTAAAACAGATAGAGACTGTAGACATGGATAAGGAGAGATTAAAGATGCCAGTAAACACAGCAGCTTGTTGGACTCTGCATACTCAAAGAATGCAGCCAGGAATGCCTGTTTTGTGGCTGTTTTGCAGGTGCAAATACTCTGGTAGGTGGGCTTTTGTTACTTTGAACCAGGTGAACAGATTTCTTTATTTAGTGTCTGCTAAATAAATTAATTTAAATGTAATGCAGGATTTGAATCCCTGCAACCCTGGTGGTGTTAGCCACCACACGTGTGAAAAACAGCACAGAAAATAGCTGTATTACTACAGTGTTACTATCCAGTAACTGCAAAGTTTCAGACCACAGGTCTCTGCAGTGGAAAGTACATACAGTACTGTGCAAAAGTCTTAGGCAGTGAAAAGAAATGTTTAAAGCCATTTATCTGGGTAGTAAATATATATTT
>JAAGVU020000092.1:27693695-27709181 GCA_011763525.2 Mormyrus iriodes | reverse complement strand
TCAGCACTATTATATGAATATATTTTGCAAATTATTTTGTTTTCTGAAAAGGGCATGCGTTTACATTCAGGAAAAAGAGCAGGAGCAATTGCCCTCCTGCCCCTGTGCTGCACACGCCAGTAGTCCCGACCATGACAGCTGTGAACCAGAGTTCACCAGTTGGTGACCACTGTTGTAGACTATGTATGAATCCACGTATTTCTGCGGTGGATAGGTATCATATAAGTATTGATTTTTTCAAAATGCTGATACTGTATTATTTTCAAAATTCTAATACCGCTTTTTTTTTCAGTACCGGTTTACCGTGCAACTTTACTTGTAAGAGTAAGATATCAGTTTTTTTAAGTAAGTTCCAGTGTGGAATGTGACCTACCCGTGATTTCCCCTGTTCTTGCTCTAACAGGCTGCTGCGTAATAATTGGTTCTCAGATTGCAGCTCCTTAATCTTCTCCCCTTGGGCACGCAGGTCCCGAAGTTCTCCAGACAACTTCACATTCTCCTTTTGACTGCTCTGTAGGTCCACCTGAAAGTACAAAGAAATGACTAATTCAACAGAAAAGCAGAACATCTGAAGCAAATGGTATGAACATCATAGGAAAACAATCCTGAAACCTGCAGCAGCTGAATTTGATCTTGCAGCCTGCCTTGCTTCTCATGGCACTGCTGTCTCTCCCTTTCAAGTTCACCAACCTTGGAATTTAGCCTAGAGATTTACAGGAGATTGCAATACTTGGGTCAATACACATTCCACTCAACAGCTGCCTTGCTGATAAAGCAAAATCTGAGGACACATCACAACAAGCAAGTTTCCCTAATCTCATACATTGGTAATATAACCTCACAGCAATAATAATTAATCAAACAAGCCAGTGGCAACTATAAATTTCAAGCCTGCTTTTGAGAAAAGGCTGTTTTAGCAGAAACGTTCTGCCTGACTATTTGTTGATTTATATACTGGAAAAAGGACAATTATGTAGACATGGTGTTTTACAAAGTGGGTTATCCTTTATGAACTTACTGGGCAATTTCAGTTTCCCGGGCCTTGAAATTTCTTTTCAGCTCTGCTCGTTCATTATTAAGATGGTTGATCTTAGTTTTTGCTTTTTCATGATTCTCTTTCATGGTGGACAAAGTCTGTTGAAGCTCCTAGGGCAGAAGGAACAAAGTTTTATGCAAGAAAAATACCATATCCTTCAAGCCTGACCAGTATAAGCAAAAGGAGGACTTATTGAAGTAAAATATGTTGAATAATATATGTTTTATGCCTCTTCAGAAATCATCTTAGCTCTCCATTGATCTATTTTTTGGCAGGTAAACCATGAAAGCAATATATCAAGTATTTAAATACTGAACAACGTATCGTTTTATTATCGTTATTGTTGTTAATTTATAATATTGTCTTGTTGTATTATTTTACTGTATTGTTTTATTGTTATCATTTTGCCATGTTATTTTGTCAAGTTATTTTATCGTTTTGTTGTTGTATTGTAATTTGGTTTTTAAATTGTAAAGCAGTTTGTGACTATGTCTGAGAAAGGTGCTATATAAATCAACTTTGCTTGCTTGCACCTAAAACACCAAACACAAAGAATGACTGGACACAGCTTAGGCATGCACTGGAGGTTACAAATGTCACCTTGATTTCTTTCTGCATATCATCCATTCTCTGATGATCCTCCTTGGTGACCACTGTCTCGGTTTCCCTCTTCACTTCCAGCCTTTCGTTGTCTTTTAAAAGAGTTTGTTCAAGTTTCTGCTTCATCTCAATATCAGTCTGCTGCTGCTGAAGCCTACTTACTTCGTCTCTAAGCTCTGCATTGAATTTCTGAAGGAGAAAAGGCACCACAAATCTTGCATTACCATACATCTTGTCATTTGCAATGATTTAAAGCAGTGTTTCGCAACCCGATCCTCTGGGATCCCCAGATGGCCCGTGTTTTTGCTCCCTCCCAGCTCCATGACCAAAAATGCAGGCTGTCTGGAGGAACCTGGGAGGAAGCAAAAACGTGGACTGCCTGGGGGTTCCTGAGGACTGGGTTGGGAAACACTGATTTAAAGAATAATGTCTACAGAATAGACAAAGAGTGAAAGGTGTGCTGAAATACTCTGAGAAGACTGATCTCCAGCAGCTTCTCATCCAGGTTGGCTTTCAACTCTTCACTGGTCAACTTCTGTGCTTCCACAGCCTTGTAAAAATCCTGCTTTTCATTCTCAACTTGGCCCTGCAATCACAGATAGATGGTCTCATGCTGCACAAGGTCTGCATGCCAAACATGCTCCTGTTAAATCAGTACTGACATAGAATGTACCTGTGTTGAGATGACAAGGATGTCATTTTCTAAACTGTATTGCAGGTTCAAGTCCTCTGGGTTTTTAAAGCAGAAGGGGGTGCTTGCACCCCTCACTTGACCAGCGTTATCAACATAGCAGAACTGATAAAACTCTCCATCTTCCTTGGGCAGATAATATGCTGCAATAGCATATCAATTTCATTAGATTCCTGAGTTCACACACACACACACACACACACACACACACACACACACACATATTTGTATTCATATCGTTGTGGGGACTTTTGTCATTTCTATGGACAAAACCTTAATCCCAACAATGACAACCTTAATCCCTGCCAGCTACAATCTTACTCATATGTAACCAAACAGTATGCAAGACTTTTGGCATTTTTAGTTTTTGGTTGCAGTCACAGATTTTTATAAAATTGAGTTCCCCCTTGTGGGAACGGAAAATGTGGTCCCCACGACATCAAAATAACAGGTTTCTATCACGTTTGGGAATGTATTATGTTTGTTGTTGTTGTTTGTGTATACATGAGCCCCCCCAACACACATACACAACATAAACACACACTCTAATAAAACCCCGACTTGACTAAATTACAGTAAGCAAGAGTACAGCTACTTTATGTTATTGAGAATAAAAATACCAAATTTAATGTAATGGTCCTACCATCAAAAAGCACATGTGGATTCTTTTCATTCTCCTTTTGAAGGTCAGATGAAGAATTTGCCCAAACAAAGGTATAATAATCCCGTGTAGTATTCCAGCCAACCTATCCAACACCAAGATAAATATAAACAATATAGAAAGACTGCACACACACACGCACACACGTATATATATATATACTTTTTTCTAGATGGATAGATATCTAGAAGATTATCTGTATCTAATTAATGTTTACTTTACCCATATTCCCAAATATGATTTTATCTCATGTTCTTACTCTGGGTAGCAATTTATGTGTTACTTAACTGTTTATTAGCTTGTCAACCATGTAACCCATTATTAACTTTTTATGTCTATTGTTTTATTATCTGACTGTGGTTACGGTCTTTATACTGATTTATTTACTCTACGTCAGTGGTAGACAACCCCGACTTGACGAGTTATTATATGCCTGAGATCATGTGTGGTTCATCAGAGATCAGGTAGGATGTTAAACCTGCTGGATACCGGCACTTCAGGATCAGGTTTGCCTACTCCTGCTCTATATAAACAAACCTATTACACAGTCTCTCTATTCAGTTTTGTTTTTTTTATTACATATGGAAATCTAAATATGAACCATTTCCATGCTTTAAAGATCAAAGTTTTATCCACCTATAAGTAAATACAAAACAATATAAAATCTATTTATATGCTTATGTAAAACAATATAAGTTAAAATAATTATCATTTGACAGTTCAAAATAAAGACCATGTAGACTCTCCGACATGTTCTCTATTTCTCTTGGCACTCAACCATACTGCCTACATTGTCAGAAAAATTAGTACCAATTTGTACCTTTGCCTAACACTGGGGCTGTACCCTCAAGGGTCTGCCAAATGTACCCTTAGCTGTAGGTTAATGTACCTTTTAATGTACAGAAATGGACTATGAGGAATATTTTTGTACTAGTGGGGGTACATTAATGTTGTTTGTACCTTGGGGATGTTCCTCAGAGTCCATTTCAGTACAGACCATTGAGGGTACAACCCCAATGACAAGCAAAGGTACAAATTGGTACTTTTTTTTTCTTACAGTGCAGTGCTGCAAAGCGAAACTGCAGCATAACTCAGAGACATGCATACAATTCCCCCAAGGAACTGGTAAACAATCGACAGCCAGATGACGGCAAACACAAGAACTACTGTGAAAACTAAAAATACAGCAATACAAATGAGAGTATAGAAAAATAGTAAAAATATCAATATTGCAAGTATTACATAGGCAGGTCGATTTAACGTCAATAATCTCTGACTAATGCAGGCTTACATCAGCCTCTTGCTCGTTTGCTTGACAAAGTATATTGGGCATTATTTTGAAATTTCGTATGTATTATTAATTACATAAACATAAATATATCTGATTAACCCTGTGCATATGAATCTGCATAGGCTGAATGGCTAATGGATTGACGTTTTTTATTGCTGGTACACGGCAAGAATTGATTAGGAATACAATAATTTGTATTACATGCCGTGTATCAAGTAACAAGTGGACACGTAGAAAGGGCAACATTACGCATCTCAAGCATAAAATTTACATTACTAACGTAAATACAATACTAACGTGGGTCCGCTGGTTAGGACGCTGTACCCTTGATCAGAAAGACGCCGGTTCAAAGCCTGTGATCAACAGTCGTTTCACTTTTGGGCGTGTATCGTTTCGGTATTTAGTACCACAAGAAGTGACTACGACTAACAAATGTCATGCCAGAGATTTGCGGACGTCTGCGCCCCTGCATTAGTCAGGGTGGATGCTAATTAGCCCTGGTACCATTACTTTCCAGCCATATATATTATAAACGCTTATCCGTGTTACTGTCGCGCGAAACTCCTAGTTTCTCACCTTGAAAATGCCGACCCAGTCTCTGCGATGAGGTTGGATAGCAGCAGTCACCGTATAGACGCATTTTAATGGGACATTTGGGGGATAGAACTTGGGCACTTCGTTAAAGATGATCTGTGAATATTCTGTCGACCGATCCATGACAAGAGAAGTCATAGGAGCCTTGTCGCATTCAGTCATTTTCTGCGACTGCTTGAAAATAAATACGTATTTCAGTATAATGAATATGTGTCTATCATAAAATCTATATAGCAACCTTCCACAGAACATGTTGTAAATATATGTCCAAAATAAATACAAATAAACGGGTAGGTTAGAGAACGTTTCACTTTCGATTTGTGTCACGTCTTAAACTTTACATTTGCAGGCTATTCTGCTTTTACTATTTTTTAAATCTAATCTAAAGACGAATGTTTCTTTTCAATGTGCTTAAAATCATTTAAATGTATACATTAAATCATTAAACAAAGCCTTTTGAAGGAGCTGTACTAAGTTTTAAAAGATATTTTATTTCACACGTAATCCCGAAATCATTTAACAAATATTTAAAGAAATGTATCATACATAGCCACTCAGAATAATTACCTGAACACCTCCGTTTCTGTTGATAATTCTATGTGAAAAGCCCAGACCAGACCAAGCTACCAAGGGCGTCTGTTACTTCGCTGTACACTAATAAGCATGCGGAAGTATTTGCGTATCTGCATAATATTCCTCCTAGCAATGCAAGATGGCAGGGACAGAAGAATCGAAAGTATTTTTGCACTGATACCATCAAAAAGCTATTTTAAAATTTCTAGCCGGAACATGAATCCAAATGAACAAACAAGCAAACAATATTTTCATTTTCAAACAATGCATTGCACAGTGATTTATAAGAATCACAAAAGCAGGCGAACTTTAGGAGAAAAACAGAATTTTGACCGACTGTTTTTTAAATTAATAATTCAATGCATGAAGAAGGAGCCATAGCACAGCATGTGAAGTGAATAGGTAAAGTAAGTTTATTTAAAAATAAACTTTAAAAATCATGTTTTAAGGGAAGGAACCTAGAATAAACTATTTGAAAATGGATGGATGAAAAAACAAAAAATAAGAGTAATGAGTGGTTCCTGCCGAGGCGACCTTAAGAATCACTGTTATTTTTCTTCATTGTATTGCAGGATTATTTTGGTGTCGCGCCGGTGGTGTCGACAGTGTGGCATGACGTCGGTAGAAAGGATGGTCCCGGACAGGAATAGTCGGCATACGGATAACCCCATGTGGGAATTTTATTCTCACAAACTGCTCGGAAAGGCTGGTAGGGCAGGGCTGGACATGACAGTTGGTAAATCTATCCTGTTCTGCATGTATTGACAACAAACAAGCAAACAGGATGAAACAGCACAAATCTGTTTTCACGCATAAAATAACCAGCATAAAAATACAGTATCCTAATTTTCAAGTGTTTCTCAAGCATGTTCCACACCATGCACTAGCTGAGATTATTCAAGAACTAGACTTTATTCACCAGCTGATTTTCTTGTTAAAGAAGAAAATTTTTCTTTCATTTTCCAGTCAGTTAAATTGTTGTTAAAAAAGAATAGAAATGGCTTTTTAAATAGCCTATAATTGGTTTTCCTGGTTAATGAATAAAGATGCATTTGTTATTTAGACAATGCATTTATAACCCCTTACTAATCCAGTAAAGAATGAATAATTAGAATGAATTACAAAATTGAAATCTAATAATAATAATAATAATTTGAAAGTATTTATTAACTCATGCATTCTTTTGTTTACCATGATAAAATATTATGTAACACCAACTGGGCCCCAGCTGACAGACCCAGCCAACCTAACAGCATCCTTGATACCATTCCACTCCCCCTACATTGCGTAGCTGTTCTGTGCTGCACTGCTTAGGGCACAAGTACTTCTAGGGGCACCAACTTAGCCAGTCAGTTTCAGTTTGTCTTGGATGGTGCACGCTGTTCTTGCATTTTCTTTCTTAGTCTACAGTATCTAACTATTGGAAGTGAATTGTGCTGCTATAAAGGAATTTATCATTAAACTCAGGGACAAAAAGTGGAATTGGATGTTGCTCCAGACTAGCACAGATAATAATGGGGGGGGGGGGGGCTTACTGATCCTCTGCTCTGGATACGGCTCAACGGAGTCTTGAGAAAAACCATGGCCAACTGAGTTGCTCCCTTGGCACAGACATACATGCGTCTTCCTCTGTGGGAATGCGAGAAGTTCTGCAGATACTTGGCTGACCCTGTGCAACAGACTTCCATGTTAGAATTCTGGTTTCATCTTCACCAGTCTCTCCCATTAGTTTAATATGAACTTACCATACACTATACATTTCAATATAATATAATAACTGCGTAACATAATAAGTCACTAGACAGAAGACACTGCCACTCACTGCTGATATTCTACCCTACTTATGTCATTACTGTACCCTCTTGCACAGTGTTAAAGGGGCAGTACACCCCAAAACTTAAAATAGATATGGTTTAAAGGGGCTTTGCTGCTATCTATCCATCTATGTTGTTCTGCTGGAAGTTGTCTAATTTTCAAGACATGGGCCATAGAATTATTGGTCTTCTCCCAAATGTAATGGGAGTGAACGGCATTCCTTCTGTGGTGATTAAAGCACCTTAAAGAAACAAATTTGAAAAATTCAACAGCAATGTCTCTTTCCAAATAACAAAATGAGTCTGAACGAATCTGGGCAAAATGTTGTTCAAAAATCGCCACAGGTCCATAAACCGGATTTGGCCTGGTGTCTTTTTGCACAATGGGCCAATACTATCATTATAGGGACATCTGGTAACACTTACTACAGGATCCTGGAGCAGACCTTGTCAGCAGTCAGTCTGGAAAAAATGAGTCTAAGCCAGAATTCAGACACGATCGGAATTTAACTTTTGACTCTGGTGCAAATATGGGCCAAATTTGGTAATATTCAATGTAAAGCTGGCCCAGACATGGCTCTTATCCGTTTCAAATCTAGAAAGCGGATTTGGACTAGTATTCTTTTGAAATTATCATTATTCATCCACCCTGGAAGGCTTTTCCCATATAATATGCTCCACTGTGCATTTGACAGCTGTTTGCGACGTTAGGGTATTTATTTAATCCTATGAAAAGAACAAGAAAACAAGTAAGACCTTTGTAAACAAAATTTAAAACTTTGTCAAAGAAATTCAATACTTTTAAGGCCTTATTTTGAGAATATAAAATTCAAAGCTTTGTTAATACTTTTAAGACCCCGCAGGTACCCTGAAATAACTTTTAAATAAATAAAATAGCAACATTACATTTATATTGTACCCAAATACACTAATATATAAAGATCTGTTTGTGATGTCAGTAGATTAATCGAGGTGTACTGACAACTTGCAATCCTGCAACTTAAGCTGATACTTGAAATCAGACGTCTTGAATGCGTCTTCGGACAGCTGAATCGGACAGTGACATTTCCTTTAATTTTCCAGGGGCATCATCCCCAAGCACCTGTAAAATAGTATAAGAATCAAATCAATATTAACGCACTCAACCCTAAAGGTGCCTACAAAAGCGGCCAGGCTTTAGATTCGGCAAAATACAATTTATGTTTAATGTAACATTGTGGCAACCCAAGGCCAAAATTATAATATATAATGGGGGGAAACGTCCTTTTAGACTTTAATTTATGTATTTATTTTATTTTAAATTCATATTCGTGTATATTGAGTAATTTTAAAAATTAATTGTGTGGTCCTCAGTAGCAATTCAGTAATTTATTCACTGAACTAGAAATACAATTTTACTCGCTTTTTTAAGTATGCGACTAATAGAATGGGGCTTCATTTAAAACAGAGTCAGATTTTAGATGTTTATGTTTGTCCTGACTTTTGGCTATCATTATATTTGTCACGCCCAGTAGGGCGGGACCCGCCAATTAAACGCAAGCTTTAGACTATAAAGCCACATCGCAAGCATATGAATAGTGTGACGTATTGCCGTCTCTTGGTGTGTCTTACCGAGTATTCGCGCTACCTTGGCTCTCGGCCTGCTCTTGCCCTGTCTGATCCTGTCCTGTCCTGTCCTTCTGTGCAACCCTCCGACAAGGCGCCCCTACGGCCATTTACTTCTCCCTCGAATTCAGGACGGCAGCGGCTGGGTTAAACTGGCCGGGTGACTACCTGACAATCCTGTACCGTCAAGCTCTGATTCCATAACTCCTGGATAACAAAATACGGGACCGTCGTAAGCACCGAAATAGGCCAGCGATCGCCGCCCCGAGCACTTCTACGCCCGGTGAGAAGTCTGAACCCGTGCAGCTGGGTTGCGCCCCCTTGACAGCAGAGGGGTAGCGACGACGTTATACTCAGAAACGCTGTCTCTACTGCGGAGGCGCACAACATACTGTCCAGGACGGTCCACCTCGTCGTGAAGATTCCATAAAGGTAGGACTGGCGGTGTTTCTTGAAATGACGTAGTGACAAGTGGTGATTCCCTGTACGGTGTCTTATATGGGGGAAGTGACTCACATGGCAGCCCCGTTAGATTCGAGGGGGGCGCTGGCAAGTTTATTGACGCCGCGTTCGCAGAAAATCTGAACCTGCCTTTCGAGACACTGCCTTACCCCTTGAACGTGCACAGAGTAAATGGTAGCCCTTTAGGAACGGGAAAGGTGACTCGTCGTACGGTATCCGTTACTTTGCAAGCCGGGATACTTAAGAGAGGAGATTCTGTTCCTAGTGCTTCCCTCTCCGAGAGATCTTAATTTTTGGGCACCCGTGGTTATAGCGCCGTAATCCGCTGATTAACTGGAAATCTGGTGACTTGCAGTCCTGGTCCCCTGCCTGCCTCTGTGTATGGCAATAAGGTTTCGCTTCATCCATAGAAAGTCAGGAGCCGGAGAATCTTGCCGCGATTCCGGAGAGGTACCGTGACTTTTGTGATGGTTTTTAGCAAGTCCCAGGCTTTCGGGCTGCCATAGCACTGGTCGTGCGACTGTGCGAATTTCTTTTAAATACGAGATGCCCCTTGTGTTCTATGCATACGCCAATAGGTGGCAGTAAGGGTTATGGAAGGTAACGTTGCTAGGATACGGAGTAGAGGAGAGCGGGAAAAGGGACCACGAAAAGGGACCATGAAAAGGTTGTCAGTGTTATGCACGGCCTTTAATAAGCGTTAACCCCGATCTAGTGCAGTGATTAGTGTTCCGTTCAACACAACAAAATTGGCGACAAGGACTTGACCCACTAGCGACGGATGATGGCTGCTGCAACTCAGTTTCCAAACCCATTTTTGCCATATCCTGCCAAGCCGTCCCTGCCTTTCGACACATGGCTGAAAATGTCACAATAACCAGCAAGTAGTTTTGGAACATCTCCGGAGGAATGGCCAGATGGTCAGAAACGTGCACTCCTTCTACACTGCCTAGGGACAGAAGGTCAGAGGCTCTTTTACACTTTGCCAGATCAAGGAGGCGGCATTATGGCGCTAAAGACTCACTATATCCTGCGTCGGAATATAGTGGCTGAGTGCCATGCTGTCCGACAACGCGCTCAAAGCTCCACTGAATCTGTGCTGCAGTACGTTGCCACTCTAAGAGATCTAGCGGCTACATGCGACTTCACATCCAATTTGGATGAAATGCCATGAGACCAGTTGGTGGAAAATGTGGCTGACCAGCTCGTTCGAGAGCGCCTACTACTAGAACCAGACTTAACTTTGATCAGAGCCATTACGATTGCTACTCAGATCGACGCGGCCAGTGAGCAAGCTAAGCTCATTGCTGGTGAGCATGCAAGACCTGTGCGGGCTGTATCTGTGGCACCTGCTGCCGGTCGCTGCTGTCACAAACCAGGCTTGATGGGCATTGTGTGTTTTTTGTGTGGTTTTTTTTTTTTTTTTTTTTGCTCAATTTGACTTCAGCGCTGCTTACCTTCCAGGTTCCAAAAAATATTAAGGCAGATACCCTGTCCCAGTTGTACGATGACCCTGAAGCTCAAGATCAGCTAAATCCTGTCCTTCCGTCCTTGTGCTTCCTGTGTTCCATTGTGTGGACATTAGATGAAGAATCAATCCGAGAAGCCAACCAACGGAGCTCTCAGCCCCCTGTTTGTCCTCCAGGTAGGCTGTTTCTACCCCCCCCCCAATTTCAGCCAACAGTCCTACAGTGGGTGCATACCTCTAAGGGCACGGTGCATTCCAGTTCCTCGGCCACTGTACACCTTGTTGATCGCCGTTATTGGTGGCCAGGATAGCGTTAAGCAGAGGAAGATTGTTGCTTCTTGTCCAGAGTGTGCACAGCTAAAGTCCTCGACTCGGCTACCTTCAGGGCTACTTCAACCGCTTCCCATTCCTTCACTTCCCTGGTCGCACATTGCCCTAGATTTTGTAACGGACCTCCTGTTCTCCCGGGGAATACCATTGTTCTCACAGTAGTAGATAGATGACATCTTTGAAAACCTAATTCCTTTGCCCAAACTGCTAATGAGTTAGCATAGGTGGTATTTCGTTTGTAAGGCATCCCAGAGGATATAGTGTCTGACCGAGGGCCCCAGTTCATCTCCCGTTTCTTCAAAGTTGAATGTTTCAGTGAGTCTCTCCTCTAGCTACCACCGTCATTCAAATGGCATGGCTGAGTGCACCAACCAGGAGATCACTAACAGCCTTCGCCTGCTCTGTTGAGACTGTCTGGAAGAGTGGGCTCACCATCCCCCGTGGGTTGAGTATGCCAGGAATGTAAAAGGTAATCCTGTCAGTCGTATGACCCCATTCCAGTGTGTGTTGGGCTATCAGCCATCCTTGTTTCCTTGGGATTCTCCCCCAGGGGAAGTCCTTAACATTGAAGAATGGTACAGCTGCAGTCGAAGCATTTGGACCCAAGCCCAGTGCAACTAGAGGTGCAAGCCAGCAAGCTGAAGGCTCATGCCGATCGTCTATGTCGCGTGGCACCCACCTTCCAGCCTGGGCAGCGAGTTTGGTTGTCCACGCATAACCTACGTTTACCTTCTTGCCGTAAGCTCTCTCCACGGTTCATTAGGCCATTCAAAGTTATCCGTCGGGTGGGTCCGGAATCTTATCACCTCGAACTACCTAGTGCATATTGGATGTCTCACTTTCCATGTTTCTCTGCTTAAACCAGTTAAGTACAGCTCTGTTCATCCACAAGCAGGTGCTGCAGTCCCCTCACTGCCAGTTCTATGGGACGTTGATGAGGTATATGCTGTCTGTGCTCTTGATTCACGGAGGCGTCGGGGACGGCTGCAGTATCTGGTCAACTGGGAGTGCTATGGCCGCAAGGAACTCTTTGATACCAGCTGGAAACGTCCTTGACCCGGAGCTCATCACCGCATTTCATCGCCGTTACCCCTCGTAAATGGTGAATGTACCACCATTGGTGAATGGTGGTCTTTTACACAGGCCTGAAATGGGATTAAATATTGGCACTGTAATTTTGGGTCCCTCGCTATAAATTTTGTGGGCTGGTGGGGGTGGGTCTGCCACAATCAAACTTGCCATATGGCAGGGACGCGGCAGGGGTTCCACGGTTAACACTGACCGACCGGCTAACACTAACTGCTACTGACAAAATTTACTGTGGTCCCCCATGATAAAATTTGCCGATTTTTGCTAACAGATCGATCCACTGCTCACAAACTTCTTCAACCGGGGGGTGTTAATTTTTATTGTTAATAACATCAATTTATAACAATTTATTGTTAAGTGCTGCTGCCCTAACCAGAAGTGGTGTTTGGAAGATAGATGACAGATTTTTATATGTAACTTTAAATTGTACTGGGTGTCTACTTTTGATAATACTTAGATGACTAAATGTACTATTTGTTACAAAATCCGGTTTAGTCAAACATTTTATATTTGTTCTTTATGAGGTTTTTACTCCTGTCTGTTTTGGCTGTATTGCAGCCTCTTTGACCGAATGCTGTTTCTCCTCTCAGCAGTAGGCAGATTGAAAAAGCTGAGACTGACGATGCATACTGGGCAGCCTGAGAAGTGGGATGAGGTGAACTCATGGGGAGATGAAGAGTCTTCACCCGCAACACCTCCCTCTAACCAGGTTAGCTCATGTAACGGAGGCTTGGATACTGGCACGGTGGAAGCTGATGTCCAGGACAGTCTCCAGATGTATTACAGGAGCAAAAAGAAAAAGGGTCAAAAGACCAGAAATGGAAAAACAGGCAGCTGAAAAAAAGACAGTTGAGGTTGGCCTTGTTGGACCAAAAGTGGAGACTGAAGGGCTGCATCAAGTGGAAGTTGCAGAGCTGGCTGGAGGGAAGGTCACAAAGCAAATAGATGATAAAATTGTTAAAAATTTAAAGCTCTTGACCTGGAAGTAGGTCTGATGGAGCTTCAAGAACTCAGTGACACCAGTTTTGACTTTGTGGGGCTTGAGATCCGCGACGTTATTGTGGAAGTTACCCAGGGTGAAGTCACAGAAGTAAAGATTGTATACTGTGATGGAGGCAAAGTGAATGATGTCGCAACTGAAGTCTGTGACCTGCAAATGGAGAAAGTGGTACTAAGCCAAGATGACCTCCAGGAGAAGAAAGCAGGGAATGTGGCAGCAGTGGGTGGGAATGTGGTGGAAGTGCTATTGAAGACCACCTGCACCCCTAGACAAAAAAGAGGAGGCAACGTTAGGAATGCCATATTACAGCAGTCTTGCTGCTCCACTCCTGCTTGGCACTTCTGGAAGATCTGGCAAGCACCTTTACTTTGCAAGATTGCTGGCAGCAGTGGATTGGGCAATGAGAACATCAGGCAGAAGAGAAACTTCATTCTCAGACCTTTAACTATTACTGGTAGCACTTAATATTTACATTTAATGTGGCTAGTTCGAAGTGTGTTCTTTAAGACTGAATATCAGCACGATGAGAAGTTTCCATTTTAAACAACCAAGTCACATGGTTTGTTAAACTTAATTCCAGTGTCCTAAGTCAGCAGTTTAAACCTAAATTGCATTCTGAACTATTCCCACTTGCTGTGTCTCTTTAGAAATCACACAACCCACACAGGTTTTTTTTTTTTTTTTTTTTTTTTTTTTTTTTTCTGGAGATTTTTTTCAACCTGCCCTGTGCATGGTTTAGCTGCAGTTTAAGGAGGAAGAGTCGTAGTTTAAACACATGCCCAAAATGGATATTATTAGTATATTAGTAGTTTCATCCTCTGGGCTATTGCATTATGCAAATAACCATGACATGACTATGAACAAATGGCATGTAGGTCATTCATGTAATCAACAGAAGCCTCCCGATTTGACCATCTTGGATTTGGTTCATACTTGATGTAAATAGGGTTTTTGCCCCCAAAATCTGAGGTTCAGGCTCCATCCTTATGGATTAGTTTTTAGGTGATTTGGACACTGGTCTGTAATGTAGTCCATATATTGCCATGGCATGTGGCCATAGAGGTAAGTAAAGTGATATGTATGTAGATGCAAATCAGGTTTTGTCAGATGTGAGCCATGCCAGCCATGGACCCCGAAGGGGGCCGTGCCTTTTGGCGGGTTGGGAGTGGAATTTCCCTAATGGTTTGGGTTCTTGCCCTCTTTCCTAGGCTGGATGGACAGGGTTGAGTGTGGGACGCATATGAGGTCGAAAGGGGGATGAGAAACTAGTGTATCGTGAGTATCGAGCGGGTGGATGCTAAGTGAAAGGTGAACACCCTGATGCCAAGGTAGACCAATAGAGGTGGAGAATTATCTGTTGGAGTTTGGTTTGTTGGTATTTTGTGGCCAATTAGAACTTAGAAGGCCTTATAGGGAATTGGACATTACGGTATAACAAGGTGATTCCTGTTTTGGGCCACATATTCATGTCCTCGTGTTTAACTGGCTCTTATTCTTTTATAAAATTAGACAAATCTTTATAACAAACTTTTATTTTATTATGTGTTTAGGTGTTTTCTATTGCTCTTACAAAGAAATTTATTATTTTTATTTTATTACATCTCTTTAAAGCACCATTTCTCTGGAATATGCGCTCATTTTAGCATGTTCCAAATGCAATGTATTCAACTTCCTCAGTAAATAAACTATAAAATTATAAAAACCAGAAGTTATTCTTTATTATTTTGATAGACTAGGGTATACTACCTTTAGAGAAAGAAACAAATCTGGTGAAACGTATTTTGTTTTCTGTAATTATATAATATATGTCCCCGCATTTGTTTTCCCCCCTGTGAGCCTCTAGTTTCTTGGCTCCCTAAAAAGACTACAAATCCATACAGCAATTTCCAGGAAGTGACATCATTTGTTTTTGGAGGGAAATTCAACTGGAAGACTAAGGTAAGCTTTAACTGTTACTCCTGTATTTTTCTCAGTTTTACATTACACACCAGTTTGAGGCACCCTTAAAGTTCCACCCTGTTAGTATATATTATGGGAAATATTTATTGGAAAAAATATTTTTTAAAACATGTAAAAATAGCTA
This sequence comes from Mormyrus iriodes, assembly GCA_011763525.2. NCBI lineage: Eukaryota > Metazoa > Chordata > Actinopteri > Osteoglossiformes > Mormyridae > Mormyrus > Mormyrus iriodes. The sequence goes on along the minus strand of JAAGVU020000092.1, from coordinate 27,693,884 downwards.
TTTAAATGATCAGTTGTAGACTGTGTGCTAGCTAAATGTTGCTCACTCAAAGAGCTAGAGCTAAATTAGCTAGAAATATTCCACCCTGTTAGGCTATGTATGGGATATGCAGCCTACTGAGTAGAAATTGTACAAGAATATTTATTATTTTCATTAAAATGACTTGTAGATTTATTATTTGACTGTATT
>JAAGVU020000092.1:27642468-27685202 GCA_011763525.2 Mormyrus iriodes | reverse complement strand
CCCAAACGAGCTTGATGGGCCGAATGGCCTCCTCTCGTTTGTACATTTCTTATGTTCTTATGTTCTTATGTTCTTATATATAGTTAATTTGCACTATTAACCTGTATTGGAGAAGTAGCTATGGGAGATGGATAGATGGATATTCATCCATTCATCCATTTTCTGTAACCACTTATCCCGTTTGGGGTCACGGGGGGTCGGGAGCCTAACCTGGAGTCTACAGGCGCAAGGTGGATAGATGGATATTTCATTTTAAATTCTTAAAAATCTTTTCAAATACTGTAATGCCAATATATTCTGGCATGTCCCACTATGGTGTAATGCATAATATGGTGTCAGACCGGCACAGTTCTTGTAGGATTACATCACTGAATTGTTCATTTACAAAGTGCTTGCGAGTACAGCATGCCGTATGCAGATATGACTTACGGGAAGCAGTTGATAGAGATGATTGTCACTGTATTGAACTGATTGTTCTGTTTGGCTGAACAGTGTGATGGAAATGAAGCTGACCATGGACCATGGCTCATGTTACTCATGTACTGCATAGGAGGCCGTTTCAGTTTGAGCTCCCCAGATGTTTGCATTTGTTGTTTGTGTTTCTTTATCTCCACTTATGGTTGCAGAGAAGAAATGTTACCTCACTACTTCTTGGTTTTAAAAAAAATAAGTGAGAGAGATTCCAAAAATGGAATGCTTCAAATAATCTAGCAAATTATCCAATACATATAAAATACAAGGCTACTGAATGACCCTGTTGTGTTATTCTTGAGTTTGGACCTAAACGAACTGAGGCTGCCAACATTATATTGGTTCCATCTCAGCATTTTTCATGCTACTCAAATGTGTGCTTCTCCCTTTGCAGATTGAAATGTGCTGAAAGGATCTTCTGGCTCAAAATATGAATTTTGCATATTCATGTATCTATTCATGTGCTGCCAATTTATATAAGAACTTCATTTTCATTTACTTAAACTAAAATATTCTTATGTTGAAATGTAAAAATGAATCTGTGAGCTTAATACAAATATGTTTAATATTGTGATAGATTGACTTTGAATGTATTAAATTTTCATTACTATTATTATAATTTTAATTATTACTAATTGCGGTGGTAAGGGTGCTTGGGAAGGGGTGTCCCTTGAGTGTATAGGTACTTGTCAGATACTTTGAAATATGTAGCTAAATGATCATGTTGGAAGTTCTCATTTACCTCCCTGCCACCTGGTTATGTGGCTGGACAATAGATGGATTATTTACTTTACAACCACAACCTTTTGAGAAACTGGAAAACTGTCTAATACACATGAACTATAAGAGAAATCGTAAGAAACGCATTTCATGCAGTTATCATATCTTTAAAAATTTAAATTCTTTTGTTGATTTAATCAAGACATTTATTGACCTATTGAAAAAAAAAGTTTGTTCGGTCACCCTTGCCTTCTCAATGCTCACTTATTTGTTGCAATGATTTTGCCTGCCAGTATGTGTGTTCTCAAACTGTTTCTCATTTCAGTTAAGCAGTTATCACTGAGAGAAATTTCCAGATGACCTTGAACCAAGGTCACAGATTTTACAGCAGTCATAAACATCTTCTTGGCAACACTGACAGATATAAATGCTGTAACTGGGCTGCCTTTTCTGAAAGCCCCCTTCCACCTTTTCATCAGGATAATATTTGCATGCACCTGACTAACAATGCCATAACCAAACACAAGCAAAGTACCCATGATGATGAAACTGGCAACAAAAAAACAACAATGTATAGAAACTGAAGGCCATCTGCTTACATGCTTGTCTTTTTTCAGGTTTCCTAGTAAAATAAATAAATGATAGTGTTTGCATAGAACTAGACAGTCATATCAAAAAACCTGCTCTTCTCTTGCTATCTTACAGCTCTGGTAAATGACAGGCTTCATGTTACAATTGATGTCTTCAAATTAAAAGGCTTACCATTCTGATAGAAAACTACAAAGAAAACTGTCCTTTTCCAGAACTAATATGGGTTATTGCTGAATCCTTGGTATTTTTAAATCAGTCAGGCACTTACAATAATGACAACTCCTTTGTCAGCACAATTAACTCCCTGTCTAATCAGTGCCAATCAAAATCTAAATGCCTCTCCACGGGTTGCTGTGTACATATATTCTGCCAGGTCAGAAACAGTGGAATTTTAAGCAGTTAGCTAATCTAATGTAACATAAAATATACAGCACTGACCATTTTCATTTGTCTGTAAATCTTCAAATGCAAATAATTTCTGCCCAACAAACACTGAAACTTTCACCCAGAAATCATAAAAAACTGCTGGAAAAAAACTTGGATTTCTCTGTGTTTTTGTGTTCTAATAGTTTTTATTTTGGGCAAATAATTGACACGTGAGCACATTTTTTTCTTTGCCCATCAACGACAACTCCAATTATTTTCATGCAATTTATGTATTATCCAAGTATGCATTCAATTAAAATAGTGAATATTTGGGAATTGGAAAGTTATTTTTGTGCACTGTTCTGTTCTTTTTCCACAGAAAACGCTACCTTTTATAGGCACATATAGGAGCCATGTGCTACAATACAGGGAAGATTTGGAATGACATTGAGGATGCGAACATCAAGATGCTGATCACACTTTAAAGCACAATTACAACACCTGCTTCCCTCACCGTATTAGTGGAGGTGCCTGCTTTGAGATCCTAGGCTTTGATATGCTTTTTAGACACATTTCTTCATTTTATATTGTTATAATTTATATGAATGTACAGAATTTATTTATCTTGTATGTGTATACTGTAAATGTGTAACAAACTCTGGTAAAACTGTATTTGAGGGGGCACAAGTAACCTAGTAACTCAGATACTACTCAAGTGCAAACGATGAACAATATAGTAACTGCATGAAATACATGAACAGTTATGATTGATTAATTATGAACGAACATGGGCAATAAATCAATACGTAACACTTGGTTTCTGGGTAATTAATACATTAAGTAAGAATTTACTACTGCATTACTTGTGCCCCCCTCAAGTAAAGTGTTACCCCAAATCTTGTCAAGATAATGAGGATTTATGCTAATTCGCATTCATCCTTATACATTTATTGGAATGTGGGGTGTTACAGTATGTATACTGTAGTTTACTTTACATCTTTATCTTTTTGCCCTGTAGGATTATGTGCAGATGTACATCTATAGTCATTTTTTGGATATCTGCCTCTATGCTTATTCTCTATTTTGCAGGGCCATCTTCTGAGATGTATGCATGTCTCGCTGTATCATGGGCTCAGGGAATCACTCTCCCAGCTTCAGCACAGCATGCAGTGAAAAACTGCTTTCTGTGAGTAACACTGGTCCTCATTAACCTGGGAGCTTGCGGTCATCATAACATCATGGAGGAGGAGAAGCATCGATTTAAACAGAGATTGCAGCAAAACTGTTCTTGGGAAGACAGGTACAGTTCAGACACCAAAGCACAAAGAGGGTTTAAAAGTGTAAAAAGCAGAGATGTGGCAATAAAAATATGTAAATATCTGCCTGATCACTGGAAACAGCTGCTGAAGCTACATGCCACATTCTATTATAGTTATAGAACTAAATATATAGCATAAACAAAATATATTATAAATAGAACAGTGTATCAATATATTATTAGATTAAAAGACATTATTATTAACTGCTGAACAATAAGTAACTCTTATTTTTTAGTGATAACCGATACAGATTGCATGCATCAGAGATGTGTTTGAGAAAACCACTTATTTTCACTATTCATTCATTTATTCTTTCTCTTGCATGGATGTCCTCCGTTAGTCAAAAGACATTCAGCTAGCTGGATTTGTTTCTACAGATTTCCTGTAGTGTGTGCACAGCATACCTCTTTGTATCCCGTCTCAAAGGAGTGAGAAGCTACGTCAAAACCACAAGGGCAGCATGGAGAAAATGCAAAGACATGAGGCCAAGCACATGGGTGCCTTCTGCAGGATCTTCCCCTGTAATGGCAAAGTAGTATGACAAATATTTTAAACACAGCAACTCCCTGTTATAGAAAACTGCTGCCTCAAAGGCCAGGAAGGAGCATGAAAGGTAAATACTCTGTTCCTAACATACACACCAATAGAAGAGCAAAAGTGCAATGGCATACTTTGAAGAAACTATCATCCTTTCATTGGATTGTAATAATATGCATTATTAACATTACAAAAAATTGCCAGAAGAATTGTAGATATTTCTGTAATGTTGTAAAACAGATTTCTACTCAGGACTGACACATGGTTACCCAGCAGCATGCCAAGGAAAGGAAATGGTTGTCTACTTTATACTGGGATTGTACTTGGCAGTCATGCTCTGTGTATCTCGTTGTCCCTTGCGTACAGAGATTTTTCCGGATTCTCTGAATCTTTTAATGATATTATGTACCATAGATGAAATTCCGAAATTCTCTGCAATATTACATTGAGGAACATTATTCTTAAATTGTTGCACTATTTGACCACACAGTCTTTCACAGAATGGTGAGCCTCTCCCCATCTTCACAACACAAAGACTCTACATTGCTGGGAGGCTCTTTTTATACCCAGTCATCTTACTGACCTGTAGCCAGTTAACATAATTAGTTGTGAGATGTTCAATGAGGTGTTTTGTTTTACCATTATACAATTTTTCCAGTCTTTTGTTGCCCCAGCCTAAATTTTTTTAAATGATTTGCTGGCATCAAATTTAAATTGAGTTGTCTTTCTTCTATTTTCTATTTGTAATTCAAGTTCTTAAAGTGCACATAGAACAGCTGTATTTTCCACTGATTCTGAAGTAACTGTTAACTACTTAAGCGATTGAACTCCAAGTTATTTAAGCGCAGTTTCTCTGTAAATATCTGCAGATTGTACATGTTTAGGCATGTAAAATATGTTAATCATTCAAAATACATGCTAGGAATAGGCCCACATCTAGGATCTTGGGTACTAGGTTCTAGAAATTAATAAAAATAATTTGGCACCATACAATTTTTATACCAATATCATTTCATACAGCAGCAATAAAGTATGTGTATGACTGATGAATTCTAATGAATTTTAAGTAAGTTCCACACTTGTTTGAAGTGTTTTTACAAAAATGGTACAAGTCAGACCCAGGACACGCTGGAGAGATTATACCTCTCGGCGGGCCTAGAAACATCTTGGCATTCCCCCATGGAGCTGGAGGAGGTGGCTGGTGAGAAGGAGGTATGGGCGTCCCTGCTTAGACTGCTGCCCCCACAACCCCACCCTGGTTAAGTGGTGGATAATGGATATATGAATGGATGGATCCAAGTAAAATTAAACTATAACACAAATAATTCTATTATTTTGCATGGACAGTAAGTACACGAACATTATCTACTAGGTTGTGCAATGTCATTGTGAAGTGTCTCATAGCATGTTCTCCATGTAGTGGGAATCCTTGACTTCTCTCTTCTGGAATCAAATGGTCCATTGTTTTTTTAATCCAACAGAAGGTGCCATGGGGGGGCCTAACCGTGCCACTGGCCATGACCCTGTCTACACAACGGCTACTGGAGCCTGGTTCAGAGTGATTCCACAGGTTTGCTGCAGCTGACAACTGAAGCTATAGGATACAAGGAAACTTTGAGGTGGTTCATTAGCTCACATTAGCTCATGACTGACATGTTTAGTACAGTATCTGTCACTGACTAACTTCCAAATATCTCTATCCCCTAAAGTTTTGTTTCACTAATACATATAACAAATGTGTGTTACATCTGTAATGGCATGGCATCACTAATGGCCCACTAGGCAGGTTCCAGAGCACAAAGTGGAACTTTATGGAAAAGGAACTTGAAGAAGAAACTAAAACGAACCATGACAGGGTCAAAACAAAGGCAGAACAAGGACCAACAAAGGCTAGAACTAAAGCAGAGGATACACTGAGGCAACACTAGCAGGGAAACAAACATATGCAACATTGAAAGCACAAACAGACCTACTGAACCTAATATGACCAACAAGACAACAGGGCAAAGGCAGGCACCTATATACACACTAATGACAAGGATAATCAAAAAACAGGGTTGAATGATTAACAATAAAGCCAACACTAGGGATTAGGACTTACCAGGAAACACTGGGATGAAGGTGAAACAGTACATACAAAATTAAATATAAACAAGGGTATATAAGAACAAAAACACATAAGCCAGAATTAATGCTGAAATACACAAATACAAGATACATGATAAACACAGGGGCTTCCAAAACTCCAACAAATGGCCTCTAACCAGTCTCAAACTCATGAAAGAAGAGAAGTACTATTTCTTCGTTCTCAGCCGCACATGCAGCCTGTTCAACCATACAGTGGCCTAGGAAGCAGGGGGAGAATGCTCAGAACTGAACGGTACTAAACACAGGAAAAGACAGGATGGCCAGCAGCACCTGCTGGCCAAACGGGGAAACAATGGACAGAATGGGACAAAGCGTGGACTGATCCTGACAATGCAATTGTTTCCTAATTTTTCTAAAATGACCATATTATTCTTTTATCCATAATAATATAATTTATAATATAATATGACTACTCTAATGCACATCTAATGCATCTAAACAATAATGCACAAAATTATCTCTATATTCTATTTGCATTGTCCTCTTTCTTCTCCTTACATTTTCAAGTGCTTTTTCCCAGTCAGCATTCTCAGTAAACGAATTTGTCAGGCCAATGAGTTCATATTTTGTGGAGGATCATGTATGGACTTGAGTCCTAATCACCCAAACCATTAACTGATGTGCAATATGACACCCACTGACATCAAAGCTATGCAGAACCTACTGGTCATCTGCAGCCTTAAGGCTGCTTTACACTTCTGAGTAGAATCTAAGCCACTGATAGCTGCATACCCTGTGCTGTGTGCTACAACATATCTTGACGCCTGTAGTTACATTTCTGGGGAGGTGCGTGTCAAGATATGGCATAGGGTATGTGGTTACGGACAGTGTAGATTCCATGCAGAAGTATAAATCAGACTTTTGGAGATATACCCATTTAGGAGATATACCCATGTTAGATGCAATTCTTTGAGGCTGATGTCCGTGGTCTGTATTTTTATTATATACAGATAGGTATATAGTGTATCTAAAATATACAATGTTAACAAAAACCTTAACTTCTCAGGATAAAAGGTTAAAAAGTCAGATTAATTATCGTACCAGTTTTTATGTTATTTAATATATGGTATTTATTTATGGCATTTAATGTCAGATGACAAGTGAGATTGCATGAAACAGTTTGGACCCAAAGATGTAGCTGGTTCCTTTGCGTTTCAATTACACGTAACTATTTATGCGTAATCATAAATAGTTTCATTTCAGTGCTCCTTAATATAAAGAAAAATGTCAAATCAGTAATATAGAATAAATTAGCCCAGTCTATGGACAAATAATGTTAATGATAATTGAGTGGAAGTCAATAACAAGCTAGCATAAATATTATTATTTATTACTAGAATAAATGTGTTAATGATCATTGTTAATTTATCATGCCAGTACTGTCAAATTTATTTGTATATACTGTATGTCTTTCAGTATATACAACATAGATCCTATCTATATCAATGGGGACTGTGTGGAAAGGGTCTCTGATTGCAGATTTCTGAGAGTTTACATAGCTGACAACCTCTTCTAGGATACCAATACCACCATATTCAACAAAAAGGCCCAGCAGCGACTACCTCCTGGGGTTCCTCAGGAAGAGCAGCTTGGTGTACTTTTACCACTGTTCCATCAAAAGTGTGTTGAGCTATTGCATCTCTGTATGGTTTGCCAGCTGCTCCTCAGCAGAGAGGGGAGCACTCCAGAAGGTCATTTCCACTGTCCAGAAAATCATTGACTGCCCACTTCCCACCCTTGAGGACATTTACAACTCTCACTGTCTCAGTAGAGCCACCAACATTCTCAGAGACTCATCTGACTCGGGACATCACCTGTTTGAACTGTTGCCCTCTGGAAGGTGCTACAGGGCCATCATATCAAGAACAAACAGGCTCAAAAACAGTTTTTATCCCAGAACTATTATCTCACTCAAGTCAGCCGAACCTTGAACACTATGTCCTTCATGATTACATGTTTATGTCCTCACCTTTTATAGTGGGTTGGCCAAAACGACACTTCGTGAGCCGTTTGCTGTACCCCGTTTGCTGTGTTTCTGACGCCACTAGATGGTGTTCCCTGTTCAAGAAACAGCTCAAAGCATGCCCCAACGCAAACCAGTGGCACCATCTGGTGGGATCGGGTTGTACAGCAGATGGTTCAAAAGCGTCGCCTGTCATATATTCCTTATTAGCATGCGCAATATTTTCTCAATCATGCTGTTTCATATTTATCGTGAAACTGAATCACAAGGAGCAGAATACTTATATATTTGAACACGTTTTGTAATTTTTTTAATTTAGTTTTGCACCGTTTACATTTTTCTTCTTTACACTCATATTCAGTTCTATATTCTATTTACTTATTCATATTGTGTTTTGTTTATTCTGTTCATATTTTGTTTTTTATATTCTATTCATCTTACTTCATTCTGTATTTGTATTCTTCCTGACTCTTTTCCTTTCTTGCACCAACAAGAAAAGTCTTCCAATTCCATTGTACCTTGTGCAGTGACAATAAATGCATTCTTCTATTCACATTGCCCGCAAAGAAAACTTGGAATTTTATGAATGCGTAAAGGGTGAAAAAAAAGCTTTCCAGTTGGCAACCTGTACACCATGTCTGGAGTACAGATCTATGTCCTGTATCCATACCACCAACACCATGTAAGTTAATAACCTGTTTAATACCTGAGGAGCTAGAATGATGTGGTGTTCCAGTTCCAACCAGATCATATCTAACAGTCAATGTCAGTTAAGAGCACAATTGATGAATCGGTTCAATAGATGAATCAGTTCAGGCAGCTGGAAAACAACTCAAGCTGACTTGTATGATCTGTGGAAACACCTCATAGTCCATATGGACCAGGTCAATTGGGAACAAGCATTCCCTACTATGTCGGCTGAGAAGAAAAAAAAAATCAATATTTTAAAAATATATATTTATTTAAATGTGGTTTGTCTATTATCATCTTCTTTGCGCGTCAATACGCATAATCAGAGGAGCTTCAGCAGGGAAAATATGTCATATCGATTACCCTTTTAAAGACCGGCGTGCTGTTTCCTCGGAGGCGCCGTGGTGACAGATAGAGGTGTTAATTGTCTTGGTTCTCGGACCTCTTTGTACTTTTGTTAAGGAGATTTAAAACCTACTTCCTTCTTTTTATTAGGAAAGACGCTACCCGCAATGTTAAACCAGCCGTGATTATTCTGTGTTGCTTGATCTGTTTTCGAAGGGCAATAACTTACGTCCTAACGACTTCGCAAGACTGGGGTAATATGACTTTTTCAAAAAAAAATTGGAATTACAATACATTAATTTCACATTGAATAATACAACAATGTTTAAATAATACGGGGCTCCTTCAGTATAAATAAATATTTAGGCCTACATAGCAATTTTAATGTTCAATTAAGAAAAACGTTTTTCATCAAGCCTAATGTTTCTGTTGGAGGCAAAAAAGACGAAAAACACGAATAGGCCTAGGTGAAAATAAAAATATTGTTTTGAATGTAGGTATTAGTAACAATAAAATTGTTTGTCAGTTAGTTATAGTATTCATCCAAATTAGTTATGAACATAAATATTACGAGATTTTCTGCTCGTATACATGGAGAGAAGGGGTATGATCGTATGATCGTATCTCCCCAGATGAAACAGAAAGGCTTTACGATAGAAAGCGTAAACGCCATACCTCAAGAAACAACAAAAAAATGCACATCTGCTCCAGTGTCAGGTGGCACTCGTTCTGAGGATCACAGATATCTCCAGCTATGTTGATCATCCAACGAGAGAGAATCCAGGGGAGACAGTAAGTGAGGAGGTTGACTAATCGGAAGAATTTGAATGTTAAATTCACTCAGCGTTACCCAGTTCCGCAATGGATACTTAGAAGTAATTTTAAATAAGAGCCAAAGAAGAATTGGTTTTCAAATTCTTTTAAAATCACTTTGAATTTCGAAGTTTACTTTTCATTTGTTGAAATGCTGCTCACTTTATTCTCTTATTTTGGTATTATTTATTATGCAGGATTATTAACTGTGCTAAGAAAATTACATGGTATTGTTGTAGAACACACAGAAGAATATTTCCATCCACCTTCCAACCACTTATCCTGGTCAGGTACTTATCCTACACACTCAAAAAACAAAGTACAGATATGTACCAAAAAGTGTACAAATGTTTGTCACCGAGGCTGTACCCTGTTGAAGTACAATTCAGTACCTTTCAGTGGGATTCCTTTTATGTAGGCCTACCTTAGAAATTTGCACTTATTAACTACAGTTGTGTTCCATGAATGACAAAAATGTTCCTTTCACTTCTGGTACAATAATGTACTTTTAAATAGGTGCATAGGTAATATGTTCCTTGAATGGTATTACTGCAGTGGCAACTCATTTTAGACCTCAAAGTAGCAGAAATTAAATAACCAGACATACAGAGTAAATCTTTCTTTAATGTTTATTTCTGTTAAAAATTGAACATCAGTTTATTTGCCTTGTACAATAAATTACTTTAAAACAACACATGAATAAAATCAAGCTTTTGTAAATTCAGGACATACAGGTATCAGTATATAAACTTTGTCACTTTAGACAGAATATTTTAATGGAACAAAACATGTCATCAACTGAGTATGTGTCTAGAGCTTGGAAGTCCAAATGGAGTCTTTCAGCTTTCACACGATAAGCATGAAAATGAGTATCAAATGAAACAGGACACAAAAGTTTTTCATGAAGAACCCATAGAGTATCTATTTTTAATATGTATTTCACTTTCCAAGATGACCAATTACAAATACATCCCCAAGGCAATTATGTAACATTACAGATAAGCGGGATATACACTGAAGCACCCTTTCCTGAAATTTGACACGACGGATTTCATCATTTAATTTCAAAGCCTTCTGTAGCTCAACTGGCAGTGGTGACAATGGTATGCTCACACTTTTACCAAGTGACTTTTCAGAATCACCCAAAAGTGTGTGAGGAAAATGCCCGGCACTGTCTCATCCGATGACAGTTTCTTAAAGTCACAGCTATGTTTACAAAACTCCTACACATTCTAGCAATATCTTTAAAATATTGGTGCTTACTTTTAAATCACATAAACCACAAAGAACAAAGAGGACCATACATTAAAATGTCTGAGATAACATATTAAATAATGACATTTGAGTGCTAAAACATTTCCAAAAACATTAGTTGTGTCAGTAAAAAGAATTCTTCTGTTAAAACTGAAAGAAAACAAGCTCATTTTTCTAACTGTAGAAGCCATAATAATATCTGTAACTTCTGAAAGTAGTAAAAACAGACCAATATGGAATGTCACTTGGAATATGGTCGGTCATGGGAGAAGGCAAAAGTCTGAATAAGCACCATTTGTGACTGGCTGGTCCAATAATACCAGGCCAGTTTTTCAGTCAACTGATTTGGCTTGTTTGCCATGTTATCCTTTTCCAATGCATACATTTTTAAGCTCATCATTGATCTCTGGTACTTGTTTTTGCTTGTGAGCTTCACATATGACCAATTTCATTACCAGTGGCAGAATCCCCTCTAACAAATCATGCATTACATCTAGGGGGAAGACACTGGGTCACATCAAAGTTATCCAGTTCATCAAAAACACAAGTTTCACAGACAACATGAAATGAAGATTTTTCTGCATTGCTTATATACATTCAAAGAAGATACTTATGCACTTCAGTTGTTCTAATGACAAAACTATCATCTTGGAATTTTTGTCTGATCTCAGAATAATGGGCCATGCAATATCGACAAATTCTGCCAGAGCTGAAAGACATACTAAACCCTCCAATCATATGAGCAGACAGGTTGTCACATGACAAAGTTGCTAAAGCTGCATTCATTTTGTATTCCATTCCACAAACAAAGAAAGTAACTTCAAATCATCCACCACTGGTTTTAATATAACTTCAAAGCTACATTCTTTCAAATATGAATATCACACCGTCAATGCTAAATAAGCGTGGTTAAGTCTTGACCTGTACCTTTCACTGATATTACTACTTGTGTAATAAAATGCACAGATTTTGTATTTAGTTCTTTTAGACGGTAACAGATTAACTACTTCAAATTCATCCTCATATAAATGCACACATTAAATGCTCTTTAAAATAAACTACATCAGTATACTCGGTAGAAATTCTAGTCACAGTTATTGGCAGTGGTTTGTCTCCCTCCACCATGATGTTTACACTTAGGTGCTGAAGGAAGCATAATGTGTTTTCTAGCTATGCTGGGTATGCCATGTTACAAACACAAAACATTCAAAAGGATGTGACTAAGGCCTCATAGAGTACACCTCAGCTCCATCAACTTTCACAACATTGTGACTTTGCCTGGAGATGGCAGTTTTCCAGTCCTGGTCTCTCAGATGAATGATTGGATAGGGAGTAGCAGACTCCCCCTACATGATGGATTCTGTATTTATAATAATATGAAAGACTAAAATCCTGCACATATGACAAGTTTGACTGTCAATATGGTCTGCGACGTCCAAGCTGTTTAAAGAATAACAAGAATAATCCTTGATTTATAGCAATGAGACGTCCAGCTCTAAAGTCAATGGCTGGAAGAAGACACAAAAACAATTTCAATAACAATGTTACAATGATATATTTTCAGTTTGCTAACTGATAATTATTAGAACACATTACACTCACTGCCTGGAAGCTCATCAGTCAAAACATCTCTTGCCTCCATGTATACTCTTTTCAATGGTGAATCCAACTTTAGCAAATTAGGGAGTACAGCTGTAAAACCATTTACAAAGCAGTGGCATATGCCGACTGTTGAAGGGTGGATAGTATCAGCTTCGTCATACAACTGAAACATAAAAGCAAAACAGCTTTATATTGCAACAAAACGTCTGTCTGAAGTTATTGTGTAGTTTACTAGTTGGAGAAAAGTTCCAACAATTTCCCATTTGAAACCAGAGCTCCAGACTGAGACCACTTTGTTGCATTTTGCGACCATTTTTGGAGACAGTGCAACTAAATATTATAACTAGGCGCACCAGTGCAACTTGCAAATATACCCCCCATTTTTACCACTATTTTTTAAAACCATTGTCACGTGAAACACCCCGAGAGAGTGTGTTATGGCGGGGCATGGTGATGGCACGGTTAGAAAGTGACAAGCCACGGAATAGCTCCAACAAAAAAGGATTTATTAACAAAAACAGAACACAAAGGGGCAAACCACAAAATAAAGAGACCACAAGACATCAATACAAAACAGAAAAAACCAAGACCTAACAGAATCCATAAATAACACCACAAGGGAACTGAACAAAACAGGGGGCAAGACTAGGACATAATCACAGCTGCTGACGTGCAGAAATACACCCAGTGGCGACTGGTGAAAAATATTCTAGGTGGGGCTATCTGTGCCATATGCAGTCAGTTTCAGTGACCATCCCAGTACAATTTAACACAAACTGAAGGATACCAGTGGTCTGAGAAATAGTCAGTAATTATTTCATTAGCATTACAAATCGACGGATTATAAACAATGAAAATTATCATTACAGGACTTGCAAAAAATTTTAAAATATTTTTTTTTTTATTCTTGAGTCGGCTTCATTTACTTCAGTGTTACCCACAAAATTTGAACATTTCTCTAGCGCCCAAGAATAAGACTGAGTGAGAGAGGGAGGAACATGAAGCTGATTTTATCCCTAACATATTGGCGGCTGGTCAATAGAGGGCACTAGGGCGCCACCCTCCCTAGTTTAAATGGGATTTTTGATTTTTCTTTCTAAAATATATATTTTTAAATAAACAACAATTAGTTGTTTTAAAGTTATTTTTTAATATATATTACATGTTACTATGCATTTTCAACATAAACACACTTAAAAATAATTGTTATTTTAAAAAATATATTTTTGAAAGAAAAATCAAAAATGCCTTTTAAACTAGGGAGGGTGGCACCCTAGTGCCCTCTATTTACCAACCACCACTGGTAACACCTACAATGACTGAGTGGGGAATTGAAAAAAGGCAGGCATTTAAATACACGGATAACGAGAATTAACAAAGGGCGAGTGTAGACCATCACAAAAAAAATCAACCAATCAAAAGAGGAACAGGACAACAAGCAACAGGTGGAATAAATCACAATTAACAAACACAGGAAATAGGAAACATTGACAACACTAAGGGCTATCATTAGGGAAGACTACCAACAAGCAGAGCAAAATAAAACAGGGCACAAGCAGAGTAAACCAAGACAGGGACACGAAGATAAATCACAACAGACACTAAGGAAAAACAAAGCCCAGTAAATTAAACAAAATGATGAGGCAAGACTCAGGCCCACCTAGAAACCAGGGGTGGAAGGATAACAGCCTCAGAGCCACTCACTCAACCCATTGAGCTATAGGGCAGCTCAAGAGGTGGGGAAATACACTAGGGACTTACAGCTATAAGACAGAGGAATCAGGATGGCCAGTGACACCTGCTGGCCAAACGGGGACAAAACAAAAGGGATATGGTTGGATGGCCACCAACCCTGACAGAGTGACAATTGGTGTATGTGTGTGTGTGTGTGTGTGTGTGTGTGTGTGCGTGCGCTTTTCCACCGCAGGAACTTTTTTCCGGAACCTGGAATTTCTGTCATGTTCCCACTGCTGGAACTTGGTCTGATTGTAGTGCCTTGGGGGCACTACTGGGGTGGAGCTTATAGTGAAATCTTACTGATTGGTTGACCACAAGCACCAGTGCTAACTGGGGGGTTTTGTAGAAGTACAGGGAAAAGAGATAAGACCAAGGACAATTGAACAGGTGGAATTATTTTTGTATCCCATGTACATTCAATATATTAATAAATACTTTTTTGCTTGCGTCTCCAAATTTCTGCATCGGACAATCTGATCGATAACTGATATAGTTTTGTCTATTATTGCCAGTGCCGGCAGTGATACTTACAAGTGAAATAATGGTACATCATTTTTTATTCTTTGAAAAATGAAAGATCAATCTGCTGAGCAAATATAATATTGAATGAAAAACATGGCACAAGTAGTATAAAAATAGGCTGTGTCCTTTTATGATTGATATCAATCCCCCCAGTAACTAGCAAATAACTAACAACTTGTTCATCCTCTATAGTTTTGGGGTGGAATGAAATTATGTGTGAAGTTTGACCTATGAGCTTTTTGCATCTCCCATGCTTGTTTAGCATAAAGGTCCCAGTTCATGTTGTGTGGTGAGAAAGCGACACATGAAAGTAACTAGGAGCTACAAATATTCTCAGTTGAAATGGCCCAGGAACTAGGTTTCTGAATTTCAATGGGAATGTGCCTCATAAAACACTCATAAAGCACATCAACAGCATAACCTATACTGCAGAGACAGATGACCTGACAGATTAGCAGCTCACCACATACCTTATGTTTACCTTTGTAAATTTATTATTTGATATATATGTTATTTAAAAGCTCATTTAATTTCATTTTTTCTCTTAAGCACTACTTCAGTTTGTGACTTTTTCCTTTAAAATAAAACATCACATGGTTATTTCTGTAAATTGTACATTTATTATCGAAGCATTTATCACAAATACAAAAAAGATGTGTGTATTGCATTGCATGTTGATTTAAGTGGTGTACTTAAATTTTGTGCTGGTGCTCCTAAAATTTTCGATAAGGACCAACAGTACTTACTACTAGTGGAAAAAGTAATCTGGAGCCCTGAAAACAGTATGCTGTTCTGACAAATGTGAACAGTATTTAAGACATATAACTGGAGAAAAAGGGAAAAGGGAAACTACAGTATGTATTTCTTTGACTTCCATTTGCTGCAATACTCAACTTAACAGTTGTATTGTTCTACCAAATCACTCACACCTGAGGGTGTCTTCAAAAAATGGAATTTCATCAATATATCCTTAATGGCTATGCCATTTGCGGTTTCTTGCCTCCTCCATGTACAGGTTTTCTTCATACAATCCTTCACAATTGTTTTATCAGGGTGAGTCTTTCTGTACTGGTCAGGCAATGTCTTAAAGTGGGCATCAACAGAGACAGAATCCTCCCCAACAATGCGTGAGTTCTTTATAAAAGTAGACAATATAAACTCCTCAAATACTCCTCATACTCCTCAAATTACTCATATCTTTCTTACCCTAAACCACCTCAACTGGCTCCTTTCGATGCAGAGGAGCAGCTGCTCTACTTTGAGCCCCTCCTAATACCTTTTAGTGGGAATCCTAGTACATTACAAATAGAGCATGGTGGTTGTACCATGGTTTGAGGAATAAATGGTACAATTTTGTGCTTTTTGGTATGTAGTCAGAAAAGCTTCCAAGGCAGAAATAGACCTCTGATGGAATGTCAGTCCAATGCAGGACATATTAACACATACTTGCATATGAATCTCCATCCCTTCAGTTCAAAGCTGTAATGATATTTAGAACTCGTAATTTATACTGCAGGCATTTATATTCAAATACAATTTTATCAATTCATCCTTCCATTTATGCATCCATCTTTCAAACATTTTTCCAGGTCAGGGTTGTGGGGTGTGATATTTTTTGATTAATTGTTTTGGTATAAGTTAGTAATGTACATCATGAGGAGAAATAAGTACATTTATGCTTCTTTAATTAATCATTTAAACAACTGCTGGCTGAGTCTCATTGGCTGCAGGTTTGTGGGTTAATTACTGCCCCCGACTCTGTGTATTTGGAGTTTACATAATCTCCTCTATGTGCTGCAGTTAAGCAAACTTGTATTGCCAAATTGCCCATTATGTGATTGTGTGTGATTGAGCACACTGGACTGGTACCCTGTGCAGGGTATCCCCTACCTCACGCCCCATGCTTTCTGTTATGGGTTCTAGGCTCACTGTCACCCTGTTATATGCTGATAGATGAAATCTTATTTTCAAAGAGCCCATTTAAAAACGTCTGCTTGGTCATAAAAGGATTACTGATTCTACAACATGTTGACCTTCTGTGAATTCCTCCGTAGCAATAAAATCTGCCATTACTTTCTCCAGCATGCCCCACAGCTCCCCAGAAAACATTCCAAGCTGTTCATTGCACACAACCAAAATGGGACCATTTCCAGAAATCTTAACGTCATTTAGGTCATGTTGGTATGGTTGTGAATTACATATTATTTATATTAATACTGCACTGTGACATTGCTGTTATAATTGTGTTTTATTAAAGGCCTTTATTTATCAATGCTGTCAAGAATCAATTAATGGTATTAATGTTATCATAATAGTTGGTGTATTACCTCACACCTCAGGAGTTGTAGGGTGTTTCTACTCCCTGCTCTGTATGCGGGTTTCATTTTCTAAATGTTTGTATAGCTTTCCTTGTTGTATCCTAGGTTTCTCCTGCAGTCTTACCATCCATCCATCCACCCATCCATCCATCTTCCAACTGCTTATTCAGTACAGGGAAGGGGGTGGAGTCTATTCCAGGCAGCATAAGGCACCAGGTAGGTGTAAACTTGGCATGGTATGCCAGTCCATCACAGGGCACAGTCACTCACATATACAACTGTACAGTATGAGCTGTTTAGAAACACAAATTTAATTAAATCCAAATGGAATAAAATTCCAGATTAGCCACAGGAAAATTATGCAACACAGGGAGAAGATTGAAACCCCAAATGCAAAAAGCCGGGCCAGAATTCAAATGCAGCAACCCAGTATGTCACCATGCCAAAAATACGCAGCTAAAATTGCTATTATGCTAATTATTGTTAGTGTTACTATTATATAATAATTATATTTTTTAATTGTTTATCTCCCCTTACATGAGGTGCACTAAGTTAGTAGTTAGATGATGTTGCTAATGCATTTGTACTGTATGCCCACAACCTCTAGGTCAAGCAGTGAATGTATATGTAAACAATTATCAGATACATCTGGATGCTTGTACCTTCAGTCACATTCTTGTGACTGTAGATTTCGGTCAGGAGAAGACATCATCCTCCAGTTGGTGGGTTGGCAGTGATGGCTTCTCCTGGTTTCCAGCTCTATTCCTCTCACCTATTCCAAAGCCAACAAGAAGCTTTCTCCACTGTCTCCCCCAACCTGCGAGCAGCTGTGTTCCTTTCTCTTCTTGCTAGTTCCAGAGCTGTGAAAGATCTTCACACAGACTTTGCTGGGAAACTCTGCACAGACTGTGCTGAGAAGCCTACCAATCACTGTCCCAGCATTGTTGGACCAGGTCTTGGTATTTAGTGGCTTTCCTTTGTGAGGCCTCCTAGCAACCATCTTCCCATGGGACCATCAATTTCATCAGGCTAATCCTCTTTGCCTCCTCAGACCATATAACCACATCAGGCCTCAGGGCTGTCTGAAAACCTAGGGAAAAAGTAATTTCCATCCCAGGTCCACCCTAATCTCCCATGATTGTGCATGTTACCGGAGACTCTTCTTGGTTCTCTTTAATGATGGAGGTTTCACTCCCTTGCTGATGAACTGGTTCGGTTAGACTGGTCTCGTGTGGGTCTGATGCCTTTTCTGTCTCTCCTGTTCTAAGATGTCAGCCTGTGCTCTGAGAACCTTATTGTAATACCATTGGTATCTTCCCTGGGTAAGTGCAATCTTGCACCCCATTATTATTGTGCCAACATGCCTCTCCCTCAACATAACTTGCATAGTGGGTCCTCCCTCAGTCCCCATCTGTGCAAGTTTGTTGATGTTGGAAGGGTATTGTACACTGATCGAAGCAGGAAGGAGATGTGAAAGGGCTCCAGTCTCCAAAGTTCAGGCCACGTGATCTTCCTCTTTAGTAGGCCCCACCTTGTCCAGTGGCCTTGTGATCCAAATTCCACAGCCCTTACCTTATATAGCAACTTTATATATACTGGCCTTACAAAGTAACTTTTTGTACTTAATCCGGTTGTGCGAACAGGCCAGTTATGTCAAACAAAATTTAATGGAAGGCCATAGATTGATAGCAATTCAGAGGGGACGAGAGGACAATTTCTATTTAGAATCACAATTGCATACTGTCTGGAGCCCTATAAAGGAGGGTAACTCAGGATGATTCTAAAGGTCCCTGAACGACATAATTGGATTGTGGTCTGGGTTGGAGCCCTATGTGCTATGATTTCAGGATGCCCAAAATCTGTAGTGGCACCCCTACATATCAATCAGATACTACATATGACCAAAATGATAAAAGTTATTATTTAAAAAATATTTTTAAAGGCACTGTCAGAGAGTGAGCAAAGTCAAACTTTTAATCATAGGTACTTTTAACCTGACATACGTGACCACAAGAAGCCATTCCAGACATACCATGTTAACCTGCAATAGCAACAGAGGTCAAGGTAGAAAAGGAACACCCAGGGCAGTATTATCCAACAGAAAAAGGAGGCAAAGGAGTGGTGATATGACCAAAAATCTCTGCATCTTCACTGTAAAAAAATACTGTAAAAATACAGCCAAATTCCAACAGTAAGATACTGTTTTTGTTAAAAACGGTAATATACAGTGAATAACAACAGTTTAAAGAAGGGATGTTAGTGACGTATAGCGCCAGTAAAGCATTCTACAATATTGAACCGTATTTTCTCAAAACCATCTTCAGTCCCGCCCCTGGTCAGACATCCCAGTACCTCTTCAGCATTACTGTCTCATCGTCCACCACTGAGAAGGTGCACTGCATCAGTAAAATAAATAGTTTTGCTACGAGTGGAAATTGGGATTGGTTAACGGATCAGAGCCCGGTTTCTCGAAACCTGCTTAATGCTACGTCGTTCGAGAAACCGGGCGCAGATGTCTAACGAAGAAAACTGGTACTACACAACTGAGTTACTCTTAGCTAGATCTGGGACCTGTATCAAGAAACTGGCTCAGCCTGATAACTTGTCGCGTTTCTGGTGCCGCAGTGTAACGTGAACTTAGTCACTGAAAGCTGCTTGTCAGCATTTGTTCTCCCGTGATTCACCATTAAGAAGACACCTTCCTAAAATAAGTTTTGTTTTGGTACCTTTAGAAAGTGCAATTGATGAATAGAAAATAATGAAAACTTTATCTACGCAAATAAACGTAGATTAATAGCTATAATGTTTGATTATGTAAATTGACAGATTAGTTTACAAGCTCATGTGGATTTTCATTATATGACAAACTGAACCGTTACGATTTAAAAATACAGAGCAATACCATATTTTTACAAAGCGATTTTTACCGCCTCTGGCTTGCATGAAAACTTTAAAGTCCCTGTTCATCATTCATTTTACCATAATCAAAACGGATCCTCGCCGCGATAAGTTGGGTTTGATTTTGTCTTACCTTTGTGTGGGAGTAATTAATCATTGATAGATTAAAAATCTCTCTTATAACGGCAGGATAAGTTAATCTAGGAACTTTTAGTATGGTAGCTAGCTAGCTAATTAATCTCGCTAATATTTGCTATATTACACAAATTTATTGTTGTTAATAGTAATACGAAGTGATAATAGTCTGAAAACTCCATGTATTATGTTTATGAAGTGTTCTTTGTGTTCATAAGTTGAATGTATAATGTCCCAATTCTAAAATGAACTGCAAGGTTTGTGGACATGCAGCTAGTATGATTGACGCACATGTTCGGCACATGCGAATTCATAGGCATGTAGCTTTTAAGTGTAGTTTTGCTGATTGTAAAAGAACCTTCAAAAAATGTGCAGCATTTAAGACTCACAGAGGACCCTCACACTCCCTGCAAGTCCTCGCCTGATACTTCTTGGTATGTATACAGTAGCATGTGTTTGTGTAGAATATTCATCACTATGTAAGATTTTGCATATTACCATACTTGTTTTATTAACTAATGTAATATTTTAGCAAAATTAAATGATTGTAGAAAACATTTAATCTTTGTAGTTGCAAAATACCTCATGTACCATCCATCCATCCATCCATCCATCCATTTTCTATAACCGATTATTCCATCCTCATGTACCAGGACATGTTATTCAGTCACTCTCTGTCACACTCTCACTTACACTCACTCACTCGCTCACTGTTATCAGACTAAATGCCAAAAGAAGTGCAGATGCATTGCATTAATGACCTGCTGTGTCCTTAAAACAAGGTTTTTGTACAAATCTCAGGTGGAACTGAGCTAGACATTCAGGGCTGGATGATTAGTCTTGAGGATCATGTCATTTGTGAGGGAATTCTACCTAGATTCTTGACTGGGCTTACAACTTTGTTTGCAACATAACAACTTACAGTACCAGGAGGAGGCCTCTTGTACTTTAGAGTTCATTCAGAGGTAAGACACCTTGTTTGTCAAACCTCTCTTTTTGTTCATTTGCATGTCTCATTTCCTGAACAGGCACCAGCTAATTGTTTTTGCGTACTGCTGTGTTTTCAGGCGCTTCATTGGGATAAACCCCGAGAGGAAATCAAAGACTAGTCGGGGCAAGGTGGTCTCCAAGAAGAAGGGTAGAATCGTCAACAAGAAATCTCTCACAGTCATTCCTCGTGTCTCCACACTCCTTAAGAATCTCATGGACTTTCAGTGGGACTTCATTTAGGCAAGAATTTTTTTACACATACTACTTCACTCATTGGTAGTATGTGTGCAGATACTGGATTTTGTATATAAAAATCTTATTCTTTAACAGACTTTTGTATTTCAATTTTTGAAGGAACATTTTAGTTGGATTTCACTGCCATATCACAGAAAAAAGTGTATATATGTGCCTGAACATTTGTTCACCTGCAAGTTAACTTCTGAGAATGAGAGAAGACTACAATATTGTTTTTTGAAGGAACATTTCAGTTGGATTTTACTGACTTCTCCCAGAAAATGTTGTACTTATGTGCCTAAGCATTTGTTGAACCGCAAGTTCACTTTTGAGAATGAGCATGTAGGAAGATTAGTTGCCAGATTGTTCAGACAACTCTGAATGCTCTGAGATTGTGATTATATTGTCATTTTATTTAATGAATAATGTAATTGAATAACACTATCTGAACATTATTGAATCCTGTTCCAGTGTTGAATCACTTAGACTGTTTTTAAAAACTTGATTTATATGTCAGTTATTTAATTTAGCAGATTTTATGCTTGTAGTGGGCAGCAGTCATGAGGACAAATGTTTTTCTTTTCTTTTCAATGATAGGAAACTGATTCAGAATACTGTATAGAAACTAAAAGTTACAGAAAAAATACTGAAATTTACAGTACTTAATGTTTTACCAACAACAGTAATAAACTAATTTAAAATACAGTATGGACACTGAAAATTACGGTAAACAGCTGGAAACTCTGCTACCAGTATTTTACTGTATTTACTGAAATTCACAGTATTTCACTGTTTTTAAAACAACGGTATGAAACTGTAATTAAAAATACGTTATAGATACTGTGAACATTACGGTAAACAGCTGGAAACCATGCTGCTGGTATTTTACTGTAATTGTAATCACTGCTAACCCACCAACTGGAGGATGATGTCTTCTCCTGACCGAAATCTACAGTCACAATTACAGAAGTGTGCATTACAATAAAGTTCCAATTCCTGTTGTGCGGTGAGAAAGCAACACATAAAAGTGGCCATACCGTCTGTGCTGCCATAAAGGAGAGGAACTCAGGATGATTCCAGGGGCCCCTGAGTAACATAATTGGATTAGTCTGGGTCTTAGTCTGAAGCAGGAGTGATGCGCGGGTGCACCTGCAGGTCAGGTGGGTTCGAGTCAGCTTACCAGAAAATATTGTGGGTCTGGGTAGGTCAGGTCAGTGACAAAGCAACATTTTGAACAAGTTATACATATCTTACAGAAATGTTACATGCAACTGGCTTTGGGCTATAGGCTCTTTGAATTGCATGCAACAGGAGTGGCTGTGATTATTAGTTCACCTATAGGGCAGCAGGCATGCTCAACTTCAATTCAGCTGGAAACGTCTGGCACTAGTTAAATAAAGACTTAAATAAAGAAAAAAATGTACTCTCAACGAACACTCTCATTGATTTATTGGAAACATATCAAATGACCGGTGAGGCTCCTGGTCAGGTAGTTCTGCTGGGGTATATATACTGTATATAGGCCTAGTGTATGTATAAAGGACGAACTGGAATTCTAAATGGAGTGTTTCAGTATCCACCAGAAACATGCGATGCATTCAGTGCTGGACAGCTGAAGTATGAGGGTGTCTGTCTGTCTTACTCTAGCAGCAGCGCACGTACATGTGCTGCATTGCGAGGACACACTACTTCAAACCTATTTTTTTACTCATTGTAGTTGAAATAATTATTTTTTAATCACCAGTCATTTAGCCTAATTGATTCATCTACTAGGCATGTTCACAAGATAGAATATGTCACTTGAATCTTGCCTATTGGTAATATACTTGTATATACTTATTTATTTATACATACTATAGTGTTGTAGAATTCTTATATAATTCTGATATAATCACATGCGTTTTTGATTGTAACATTTACTTCTAAATGTATAATACATGTAAAAAAAGTTTCGTTTTGTTACATGTTCGGCCTTCTGAACACAGCAATATTGCGTCTGGCCATGTGGCGTTTGACGTTTGATCTTAATACAGCCGCTGAGTCGCGTAGCGGCAGAATGGGTCATTTATATGTGACACGCCCAAATCTAGGTGCTTCTCGTCCCTTAAGTCAAAAAAGCTAATTTTGTGCTAATTTATACCCTACATTATAATTTTATTTTGCAACACTGACCAAGCATTCTTCTTCTTCTTCTTCTTCTTCATATATATTATTATTATGTTGTTGTTGTTGTTGTTGTCGTTGTTGTCCAAAAAGGAGCGTCAGTGTGTTTTTTTGTGATCCATTTCGGGCAACTTCTGTGTCTGTGACAGAATGGCAGTCAAAAGTTCAAATAAAGAATAGCGTGGAGAAAAACGAGCGGGTCGCACCACTAGTTTATTTACAAACAAGATTACGAACTGGTTTAGTTACGAAGGGTTTCGGGAAAGACTCGCTAATTAACGAACGATCTTAAGTATGTGATAACGAAGTACTTACCGAAGCCTTGGGGAAAGGCACCCCGATTCATGAGATTTCCTAAAATTGTACTGTACGGCAGTGTTTTGACGAGAAACTAAGACGTCTCACAGTTAGTCCATTAATTATAATCGAACGAATAAGGCAGTTAAGCTCCTAACTACAGTTTTAAAACGAAATATGTTTTAACAGATTGAGAAGTGTTCATTTGTTTCGTAAATAAAAAGAACAGATCTACTAAGAGCGAAAATCACCGACGACGACCACAACGTTAATAATAGTAACAAAAATAAATCATTATTTCTCATCTCTTTAATTTTGGATTTGAAAAGCGTTGAAGTCCTTATGTTTGCACTTTGGATTTCGTGCAAATTCGAATTGTTCAAACAGTGTATCGTTCTTCTCCGCTTTATTCTAAATCTACAGTAAATAAATTACGCTTCACTTTGACTGGCATTATAGGCCTGCTTTGGTTTTACAAAAAGGAACTTTTTGGATCTGATTTTTTGAACTTACTATTGTTTTGCTTTGTGGTATAGGCCTATACAATCTACACAACAAATGGAGATATGTAAATGAATATACAAAACGATGTCAAATGTTATTGTATCTTTTTCTTTTTTAAATAAAGATCGGTTAGACTGTTCACTGTGCTCCACAATCGAAATTTTGTATTAAATTGCACTGTGCGCATGCACGCGCTACATTTAAATAATTTCTAAGGGTTTGCATTTTACCTAAATATATTGATAATGATAAACCTTCAACACATTTTTAAATAACGAGAACTTAAATGTTTTTATTCTGAAAAGTTTTTGAGTTTACCCTTACCATCATAACAAGCAACTTGAAGTTTTCATTATTTTCTCAGAGGTGAGAGGGGGACAACCATATGGTCATGGAAGCAGTCTATGACCCCCCCCCCCAACATACTCCAGGGGTTACAGCTGGCCCCAGCCGCCAAGACTATAGAGCTTCAGGCAGTATGTAACAGCCTGGGTGGTTCACAGGGCTGATTAAATGTACCTCAAATTCAGCACCTTATTTATTGTCACATATTAGGAGATCAGCCCCATTTATGGAGGAATTTGAGTCATTAAAGTTTGGCTGAAATATGTTGTATGAAATTTGGAAGTATGACATAGGGAAGAAAATCTATGACACTACCATAGTAATTTTGTACATTAGCTTTTACAAAAAACAAACTATTTTACATTTACTGTTTACTGTGTGTCATTTTATATATTTCTGGAGAAAAAAAAAACAATGTATGCATGTCCAATAAGAAATAAAAATGCTACGTATATTGTCTCATGTGACAATACAGTTTTTACAACTGTAAAAACCATGACTATTTATACTTCAGATGCTTTTAAAAACCTATGGAAAAAATGAGAAACAACAGAAAATGAATACAAAAATCCAATAATGTATAAATGTATATTCTATTAATACACATGTAAATAATGGACAATAAAATCAAAGTTCTTGTTTTATTTAAAGCTCTAAAATACATGGAGACATGCAGTACTGTGCAAAAGTTATAGGCAGTCAAAGAAAATGATGTTTAAAGCTACTTATCTGTGCCGAAAGGATATACTTGCTCAGAACACATGTTATCATTAGAATCTATACAAATAAAAAAGTAATACAATAAAAGTATAAGTATTTTGTCTGTTATTGATATCTTGTTGGATGGCTAGAAGAACACTTCTTTGGTTTCCAAACTTCCCCTAGGGACACCCCAGTCATTTCATATTTTTGTTAAATCTCCCCACCAGCTCATTTAATTAAAAGGTGAATTAACTTCATGAGGTACTTATTACCTAATCAAGGTGTACTAGTGGGGGGGTTCAAAAATACATCAATATATCTGATGATAACTGCAAATACTGGAGTGGCATAAAAAGATGCTTTGCAATGGCTAACCTGACACAATTGTACAGACATAGGATCCTAGGTTTACTGTACACCAACATAAACAAAATTTCTGCTATAGGTTGGTGCCCTATCCTGGATTATTCCCTGCCCTGAGCCCATTGTTTCCCAGGAGAGGCTCCAAACCCTCACAACTCAGAAATGGTCAAGTCGTATAAAAAATGAATAAATGACTTAACATAATTTAAACATAATTTTCTTAAGCTATCTAAGACTTTTCCATAGTACTGTATATCAAGTTAACATCTCTGGACAAGGTCATAGAAAATATTAATATGCATATATTAACTAATACGCCCCCTGCGCAGCGGTATGGTAGCACTATGGATAACACTGTTGCCTCCTGCCTCAGGGTCCAGGTTTTGAGTCTCTGCCCTGCCTCTACATGTATGGAGTTTGCGTATTCTCCTTGTGTCATTGTAGGATTTCCTCCAGTTTCTCCCTACTGTCTAAAAACATAGTGAATCACCAAATCATTGTGAGGTGAGTCACCAAGTTGTGTGAATGGTGTATGTGCCCTGTGATGGGTTAGTGTCCCATCCTGGTTTATTTCTTTCCTTGTGCCTGTTGTTTCCAAGATAGGCTCCAGACTCCCATGATCCTGCAAGCGACAAATGAGTTTCGAAAATGGATGGATGCCTCCTGACCAATTACCACCATTTCTGGACAAGGTCATAGAAAAAAATGAATGTGCATATATTAACTAATATGCCTTCAGACCATGTCCTGTGCAGCTTTGTACATGTATAAGCAGGTGACTAGCACTCATATTGAATAGTTTTTTGAGCAGTTTTTTTTAAGCTGGAGAATTTGGACTGTCCCCTTAGGAAGCTGTAGAATTAAAAATTGTTTTTTTGCATTGTGACATGGAATAGTGTCATATGACATTCGGTGTTAGGTCTTAATCCCCCTTTTTTATTTTTTATGGCACCTTCACAGTTATCTGGCTGTAGGTGCATAATAATTCTGTCATGTCTATTATTTGTTCCATTAAAGCAGATTTTTTGTTTTTTGGTAACACCTACATGTATTCAGCCCTCCAGATTTTAACCAATAGCACAAAGGTGTCTACAATATTTTATGCAATAGAATATCTTTATTGTCATTGTACATGTACAATGGATCTCTGTATGTTTTCCCACCAATGCTACAACTTATAAGAGAGAAATTTAAATTAGGTAAAGAAAAATAAAATGAAGAATAATAATATACATGTGTAGAATTATTATTGTTATGTTACTAATTTGGATGTCACTATTCTCTTGTAATTTTTTGTCTGTATGTGTCCTATGTATGATCACATTGACTGCATATTTGACAGTGCATTGAAGAAGCTGCAAAGGAACAGATATGTTGGCACAGCTATTATGAGAGCTAGTATCCCTTTTCAGGTGGAGTATTTTGTGATGCTTAATGATCCCGGCCAGTGGAACCATATGCTGGTGTTTGCGTCTTAAGTCCCCTGGAGGTTCTTAATCCCGTTTAGTGTTGTACACTCTCACTAAACTGATTTAGCATCCATAAGGCCTTAGACTACATAAAAGCAATTGTATTTCAGTTGCATGAAAATATGTGTTCTTCCATACTACTCAACTTATGATTCACAGCCTCAGACTCTTGACGTTTCCACTTATTTAGACAGACATGAGGGGGGTAGAACAGTGATTCTCATCTGATGGTGTGCGATTCCATTTTCAGTAGGTTGTGGAGTGTAGACTATATCATTTGATGGCAAAGAATATGGGAATTTGTAAAATTAGTATGAAGAAACACTAAATTTTTGCAGCTTAAACTGAAATTGTATGAGCCATTGCCATTGCATTACAGAAACATATTATAACCTCTGGATGCGATGCGTTCAGTCTATGGTTGCAAGTCCAAGTCCTGCACATGGCTCCTTATCCAAGTGGAGGTTACATGTTCTATCCAAGGTGAAATAATCTACATCCAATGCACTGCCTTAAGGGGCGGCAAGATTAATTTGGATCTCTCAAACTCTACATATGACCTGTTCCAGCTTTTTTCTTATGGCAGACGACTCAGATCCCCGCTGACAAAAACCTCCGTTTTCAAGAAAACTAGCTGAACAATTAAGATGTTACTGCTGTACTGCCTGACTTCATGCAATGACCTCACTGCAGCTCACGTAAAGTACATCTCCCTGGCGATATAATTTATTTATGAATACTCACCATGTATATATATATCAATCCATCCACCAATCCATCTTCTAACTATTCATTCTGATAAGGGTTTGGGGGATGGGTTACATATATATATATATGTGTGTGTGTGTGTGTGTGTGTGGTATGTCCTGGATGGGGTTTCTAAACCCCGTATGTTTGGAACACCATATTTCCAGGTAATAAGAAATACTTTATTACCTGAAAATATGCCTTAATCAACAATTTCCCTAATCTTTAAAAAATACATAGTCCTATTATATTTAAACATATTGTTCAAATTTATTTGCACAAATTATCTTTTGGGTTATAGTTTGGCAGTTATATTCAACTTTTTTGGGAAAAGTGTTTCCTCTTCATAATTGCAGATTATATTCTTATTCAACTCCTCTCCACATTCAATTTATTTACAAATAAAAGTGTACTATTACATTTTACTTCATTTTTTTTTTATCACACATGACGGATTTTGATTGGAAATTATTACATATATTATAATGTGTTATAATGCTTGAGGTCGTTAACTACTGCTTAAAGGTTAATTGTTTTAAACGTAAATTGAAAACTTGCTGGCGTTTGTTTACAGCTTTCATCCAACGCGGATCCAAACTTTGCTTTGTATGTGGAAAAAAAAACATTCTAAAACCTATCCAAAACAGCAACTCCTGTTTATTTTATTATGCAAAATTGTTCGAAAAATAAAAATCTATTTAAACCTATGTGTATTGATAGTCCTTGGTAATACATCAAATGCTTTATAGAGTATGCCATCTTATGTCATACTATTATACTCCCACCTGAGTTCCAAAATTAAAAATGTTCATTATGTTCATAAAGTCGATTTTTAAAAGTAGATCTATACATCTTGGCAAAGCAGAATATTGCATGAGTACGCATCAAACCTGTACTCAGTGGCTTGTGACGTTTTGTTTGCTTGATGTATAGTTTTCATATTGTAGCATTTCTCATCTTCAAATAATCCTTTACGCAATCAAATTGATTATTGAGGAAATGGCAAAATATTTCAGATTGAAAATTGTGCTATTTTAAACGTTGGCTCACAATATTATTTGTAGTTTCAAATTTAAAATTTTAATTGTTTTTCCGACAAAGGATCCATTTACAATGAAGCAGTGTCTACTGTCATAATTACATTTTTGTACAGTGACGAACAGTGGTTTTACAATGACGTTTCTGACTTCTTATCAATTAAGTATTTTTACCCATAACATATTCTATGAAATGCTTTCATATTGCGTTCTTAGGAATTCATCTATTAAACCACACTATTCAACAAAATCTTTTTATAGACAACGTTTTTGCTTTAGCTGTGTAGAAATTAACAGCATTAAGGAAGATATGCCGATTTTTTGAAGGCAAATACAGTACACACTCCTTATGTGAGTGCAATGCTTCCCCTTGCCATTTTACTAGCCTACTACCTCGCATTTGGATGTAATTTGTTGACAGCCTGGAAACCTAAAGGAAAATACATATATGATCACGTCCTTATAGTTTTCACCTAACAATTTATTCATTATATCTCATTCTTGGTCGATTCAAACATGCATGCATATCTTACATGAAAAGGTAGTCTGCTTTAAGTAACTAACGTTACAGTTCTTTTGCTGTTGGCTCTGGTGGGATTTAGAGATTGATACCATTTCATTCTAGAATAGCTTTTAAATATGCCACGCTCTTGCTTTTGTAACATGACATCTGGCAGGACATTTAACGGATATTAAGGGATTTTTAAGAGGTATTAAGCTTTTCCAAGGTTCATTGGTTGCGTAGGTTAAGCGATATAACCTCCAAGACTGTAGAGCAAATTTTTCGAATGTACAACTTTGCAGCTCCTACAAACAGTTTGAATGTAAAGAAACAATTGTTTGGGAACAGTCAGCTTACGTACAACATTAAAAAAAAAAAAGCCGGGAATGTATTTAATGAGGCTAATGTCAATCTAATTTTATTTCTGTAGAAATTATAATACGATTTTGCTGAGATGTATGCAGCAGCGTATTTTCTAGGCTAGAAAACGTCCAACGTCCTACATCTTTAAATCGACTGTTTTTGTTTTAATACAGATTCGGCCTTTAGACAATTAATTGGCGAAGTCGTAAACTTGAACTTGCTTCTCGGGCTACCGTCTGGCTGGTTTGTTTGTTCCTCATTGGAAGCCTTAAAGAGGCTAGACTTTTAACTTTAAACTTGGCCTTGACCTTGAGGGCTATGTCTGACCTGTATGTAAAGAAGCTTGAGGAAAAGAGATGGGGAGGTGGTTACAAAGGTTACCAAGTCCATCCTTTCGGAATGGGTGGTCGGAGCTACGCTAAACGCAGATTGTGCCATAATGGAAGCACTTTAAAATTATAAACACTGATGCAGGCACTCACTCTTCAGTTTTGCCTTTCTTTGCGGGGACTGCCTATTGCGTCTCCGTCTCATTAGATGAATCCTAACCCATATCTAAACCAAGAACAGGAAAAAGTTTGAAAGCAAAAACTTATGAAAATAAGTCGATCCTACGACTGTTCTCACGTGTAGCCCACAAATAAGGCACGCAAGTTGATACTTAGATAGGCATGTAGATAAAAACGCTTGAATTGAGTATGAAACTGACGTGTAGCCAGTTTTGAAATTTCAAAAGTAGATTCCTACAAAACTCAAGTAGCTACAATTTGTCATTGACTGCATTTGACTGTATAAGCATGACAATACATATTATTCATTTTATACTTGTACTCAAAACTGAGATAATTTCCTATTTTCCTAATTTCCTAACTTTTACAGAAATTATGCGTGAAATTTATTAACTTGTTCTTACCCAGGAATATCAATCGGAAATGTTTAATATTCCTGTTTTCTTTATACAAAACAACAAAATATTCTTTATTTTAATGTCAATATAAAACTTTGTATTCAGCATGCCGAAAGTATTTGACATATTAATAGTTATATATTATTAATTAAAATTCATCCAAAAAGAATGCTCCATTCATAATCTCACTTAGCAACACTAAACAATGTAATGTTTGGAATTACTGTTAAAACACGAATTCGCTTGATCTTGCAAAAAATAATGTTGAAATAAAGAAATATTTGAAGATTTGTAAATAATAATAATAATAAATTGAACGATTACACCTGTTATCTTCAGGATAAGTGAATCGATTGGCACTTTAAATGTAAAATACAATGTAAGTTATGCAGTGCAATTTCATTTCGCTACTCTTTGCACTACGCATATATACACAATACTTAGGTCCGATATGCGCTCTTCCATGGTAAAACATGCAAAAAGGTTCATATTATGAGATGTTGTCTATTTCAGACAAACGAGCTGCTCTTCTATTGCATGTTGGTGCTTTAATGCTATATTAAAAATACTTGGGTACATGTGCTGATCCGTTTTCCATAACCGTTTATCTAATGCACAGCTCATCCAACTGAGCTCAGGCAGAAGTTAGGGGGAATCATAGGTGGGATTCTTATCAAGGCACGCAGTGTCCCACATTTATACACACTAAGGGCAATTTATAGACAATACTTTATATCTGGTATAATTTTTTGGGGCTCGGGGGAAATCGTAGTACCCAAAAGAAACCCACAAATCCGGGACGGGACCCACAACCCGAGGTGCTAGTCACCAGTGGCTCCCACAGATCTAAAAAAATCTTCAGAAAATACAATCCTGCTAAGTGTTTTCACAATAATTATTTTTGGAGTGTGTGTCTTTGAAATATTAAAGCTTATAGCTTAGTACAATTTTAACTTACAAAATACAACACAATAAAGATTATACAGACATTTCAAAAGCAATTCCAAATCATTGTTCTGACAGACATCTACAAGGTTACGTTTCGTATACCACGTGACCACATTTCAGCCAATGGATCTTAATTGTTTCGTGCCTAATCCTTGCGTCAGGACGTTTCTTTGGATGTAATCGTGTGTTCTCCTCTGGATTTCTGTCTTTAACTCAGAATTCCTTCGCTGAATGGTGAGCGTGATATGACCACCTCCCTGGTTCTAAATCCTCGTTGGGCTGACGCGGTTATGTTTGTATATGAAAACAATTTGGATGAGCTGAACAAGAACATGGAAGGTCTGGTCGGTGCAGGCAATTTCGCAACTAACCAGTGCAGAAATCTAATGGCTCACTCTGCTTTGGGAGGTCATCCCTCTAGTCTTGTACACACCTCCAGCTATTCCATGGAAGGGTCTGCTTCAGGTTCGGGGGAAGCGGGCAAACAGTGTCCCCCGTGTCAGGCAGTTCCTCAGGGGTCCTCCGCTGCGCCTCTTCCATATGGGTATTTCGGTAACGGGTATTATTCTTGCAGAATGGGGAGGGGATCTCTAAAGTCCTGCACCCAGTCCAGTGCCCTTACCAGCTATTCGGCAGCCGACAAGTACATGGACACTTCAGTTCCATCAGAAGAATATTCTAGTAGACCAAAAGAATTTGCATTTTACCATGGTTATGCCAACCCTTACCAACCCATGGCGAGCTATCTGGACGTTTCAGTAGTGCAAACTATCAATCCAGGAGAACCTCGGCATGACACTCTTCTGCCAATGGACAGCTTTCAACCGTGGGCACTAACTAACGGATGGAGTAGTCAGATGTACTGCTCGAAAGACCAGAGTCAGACGGGACACCTATGGAAGTCTGCACTAGCAGGTAATATATATTTTTGTTAATTATAGCTACATATACCACATACAGTAATTTTTGTAATTATTTAGCCGAAGCAAATACGACTTTCCTATTGTGTAAGAATGCTACATAGGCCTTATGTGGTTAACGACACACGTTTTTTTAATTTTCCTTGAAAACGAACTACTTCCAAGCACAGATTGTGACGTTTTCCTTTTAAATGATAAAAGAGTCCACTAGAAAATTCGCTAAATGTCCTCTCCCTTTTCATAAGTATTCACATTTTATTATGATGCCGGAATGTTATTACAATATGGGAATGTTGTGTTCAGATCGGTTTCCGGTCTGGAATACAAACTACTGATGGGAAAAGCAGCTATATTGTTATTATTATTTCCAGACGTAGTGGGCCACCAGCAAGACGGCAGTTCCTTCCGTCGCGGGAGGAAGAAAAGGATACCTTACACCAAGGTGCAGCTTAAAGAACTGGAAAGAGAATATGCTGCAAACAAATTCATCACGAAAGACAAAAGAAGGAAAATCTCCGCAATGACCAACTTGTCCGAGAGACAGATTACTATCTGGTTTCAAAACAGAAGGGTGAAGGAAAAGAAATTTGTGGCAAAAGTGAAGAACCCTACTCCGTAAGGGCCGGTAGTGAAATTTATTACTGACTTAAAATCGTGTTTATATTTTCTTCATTATTCATTTTACATACATTTATGTTTTGCATTTCGGATTGTATTGCTCGCCTGTGAAATCGCCGAAACGACCCCTTTAAAAGGTATGTTCACAAATGGAGGTTCAATAAAGATTCCAATGTATTAGTAAGAGACTGAAATTAAACTCTCCTTACACCTTTACATTTGGCGCGTTTATATATACTTTCACATGTATTTCACTATCTAATAACATTGGTGGTGTTTGTCGTTATTACTATTTGTTCTTTTCAGCACTTCTACATTAGTAGATTTAGAATTTTATATATAATACCACCTTTAGTGTTTTTCGAAGAGGCAAACATGCATGTTGAAAAACACTTGGTTGATGGTTCATCCGTTACGGACTTAATCCTAAAGAATTATATAATTTCATTATTTTAAAATTTCAATAAGGCAATTTATAAATTAAGATATTACGAACACCGTATTTTCTGTGTCGTTCGCTTGTTAGCATGACGTCATCTTTAGATGAATGAATTCGTATAACGCAATTTTTGGGTTGTAGCTTCAAAAAAAGTTCAGTTTTGTACTGTTTCGATTTAAATGTCTTAGTTGCATGAAAAATATTAGTATTGTCCTAACCCCGCTGCATGAGCACGTACGCAATATTCTGCTTTGTGTCCTGTAAAATGCAGCACTTAAAAGCTTTTCACGATGGATTGGAATATGAATGTGAATAATCAATAATATAAAAAATAACTGTCTTGTTATTCATGTAAAACAGTAACGGTTTGAATATCTTTAAATGAATAGGTTCCTATAATTTTTAAGGAATATATGATTCAAAATACGTTCCGGAGTAATGAGTATGATCACATTTAAATATGACTTGTCTTTACTGTCTACCTTTTGAAATATTGTATCTGTATTCTGTGTCTCTCTGAATAAAAAAAAAAAACATTTGTAAAGTAAAGATTAAATATCATGTTTGCATATGTCAGATATCAAAAATAACCGTTAAGACAGCTGTAAATTGACTTAGGATCGTGTTATACTTCAAAGAACGACATTTTAAATGTTAATAAATTTGGTTTTTATATCTTTACACAATTAAAAATCTCTACTAGCCATCATTCCTGTTCTCTGTGGGACATGAGTAGTGTTTGATGTTCAAAAACACAAGATCCATGGAGCCTTTATAAATCCGTTCTTAACCTTGACCTTCAGCGTCACATGCACTGCAGATTAGTGGGAGTCAAGGTCATTGCTTGACATGAATAGTAAAGCAGGGATCGGTTGTAATTGTAGATTACGTGAATGACCAGCAAATAGATCGTACATAGATCTTGATCGCATCTAAGCATATATAATTTGATTCGGGTTTATCTAAACATTCTAAAAGTTCTACATCTGCCAATAGTATATTTTCTGGTGAATAAACATAAGCTCTTCCTGTACTTCTTTTTATGGTGTTTTTGTGGATAATTTATTCATGCAGAGGCTTTAACCGTTAAATTAACCAGCAGCATAGCGTCACCGTATTTTTTACCTGCGTATTGATACAATTTGAAAAGACTTTATTTTTGGTTTAATAATGATTTAAACATCTTCACATGATGCACACGAACATGCTTCCTGTAAGACTACGTACTTGTCAGCTTCATTGCTGAGCGACAAGCTTCCCTGTTTGTGTATCTTTATTTTGCATCCTCTTATCTTTTGTAGTATTTCAATGAAATTGACAAAATAAATGTAAAAAAATTAGAATATGCGAGACAGAAAAAAAAATCCAAACGCAGTAATAAGTAAGGCGAAAACATATTTGCACTACATACCGTTATAAAAATACAAGTGTATATAAGCTTTTACTTTAAAGATACATGCATACACACACATATATTTGTTTGATGTAAAATAATATATAAAAAATATTAAATAGCTTAGAGGTTGAATATCTAATGGGACTGAATATAATAAGGATAATATCCATATAGGCCTATGCGTAATTCTTTAATTCTTCCAGAAGCCCAATTCTGACCAAACATTGGAACTACTACACGAGATGCTACAATTGTGCAATTATAAAATAATAAGTAAACAAACAGTAGGCCCCTAGGTTATATAATCGCGAGTACACACAAAAATCGGTTTACGTTGTTGTTTTGCAGTTACAAAGTACTTTTTTACAATGTTTGTTTCAAATAATAGGCCTAACTGAACTGAATAATTAATATGGCATGAAAAATCGGAAATCTCAAAGAGCTGTAATGAAAGTCGATCAAAATTATTTTGTTTAATGTGTTAATAAATTACACAGGCCCTGTATTTAATATTTTTTGAGTTTAGGTCGTTTGTATTTTTGCTACAGCATAACATTTATTTCACCCAATACTCTTCCAGCACTTCGACAATGTAGGTTACTCCTAAAAGTGCATAATTTGAACCCCACATGTTTTTTCCTAACATCTTGCATTTCCTATATGTTGCATTTTAAATCGAATGATTCATTTTCTGTATATTAACTCTTATCGTTATATAACGTATAACGCATAGTACATTTTTTTTTACATTATTCTTGCTTATCGACATACAGACCATCTGAATGACTATTTTATCAATAAGTACAGCAACGCATGGTACGATTTTATCCATATTCTTCCGAGAACACTGAAGTGTACCATTGTGCACGTCGGTTTATATTTATAAACATGGTAAAAACATAGACGTAATATAAGATAAGTAAATTAAAAAGACTGGTAACCAAAAAGCGATTACTTTGCTCTCATGGTCGGAAGCATTTCCACATGCATCTCTGCCCCTTTCGGCCTAGTAGTCTTTACTGCATTCTTGGTTAGAAAAATGTCAGAAGAACATTCATCAAGTTCACGTGCACAGTCTCCCCACCTCCATGCTACAACTACACCACTCGTCTTTCCCGTTCCGGCTGTCTGCATTGCGGGTATTCTTTTGTTACATGGTTGACTTTGCAGTTGAACTTGAGACACCTTGTAAACAATTAGTAGTCTGGCCTGTCTGGACTAAGATGACAAATGAGTTTAGGGAGAAGCTTTGCTCCAGTGAACACAAATAAATAACAGTAACAACAAACTAACATAAACAAATAAATAAATTTTGGTTCGCATAAAAATAAAATTAATATTATAAATTTAAAAACCTTATTTTTAAGTTAGTTAAAACAACATTACAAAAGAGTGAAAAAATTTACGGTGCAGTTCTGAAAAGGTCTGAATAGTTCCGGAAATGTGTGAGTAGACAGGAAATCTCATTTGTCTGCAAAAATTTATTTTTCTTTTATCATGTTACTTAAAAAATGTACATGTACGGCGGTTACTTCCATTGAATGTTTAATTTCAGCCTCGCGGATTAAGCATCGCACCACAAACTAGGCCTATGTTTGGAAGGAGAGCGTGAGTTTTTCCTTCTAACGCGTGCTGTTTCTGTGATTGACTGATCTTTTAGACGTATTGTCTGTTAAGATACTGACCTGTCCATGATTTAAACACTGTTGGTATATGAATACTGAAAACTGAGATTAATGTGCCTGCAATAATTACACGAAATATGTGAACTAATATGTCAGCATTTTTGCATTGACTCTCTTGATCCATAGCACTTTCTGTGGAGATACTTAAGATAAGAGTAAATCTCCTGAGAATTATCATAGGACATGTGCACACGATGCTTTTATTTTACAGTACTTAATAGAGACGATAATTTGGAGACCATATATTTAACGTGTTTGATGTTGACTTGTAGTTACTAAATTGCCCATAGGTGTGTATGTGTCAGTGAATGGTGTATTAGTGTGCCCTGCGATGTGTTGGCACCCCATCCTGGGTTGTTCCCTGCCTTGCTCCCGTAGTCCCTGAATAGGCTCCGAACCCACCACGAACATGAACTGGACAAGCGGTTGCAGAAGATGGATGAATGGATTTTGGCGTGTTACCATATTTCATTAAGAAAATTAACCAGAAACGTACTCTACACATTACAAGGTCAGCAGGTGTTTGCATGGACGGCGACT
This sequence comes from Mormyrus iriodes, assembly GCA_011763525.2. Lineage (NCBI taxonomy): Eukaryota > Metazoa > Chordata > Actinopteri > Osteoglossiformes > Mormyridae > Mormyrus > Mormyrus iriodes. The sequence continues at coordinate 27,647,604 of JAAGVU020000092.1, read as the reverse complement.
GTAGGTATCTATACAGTTCTTATAAATACTAATAGTTTCTACTGAAAAAGAGCCCTGCAAATACCAATGATCAAAGCACATTTTCTCAAAATTAAAAAGCAGGATTTTTTACAAAATGTTTTGCTTGCATGTCTGTTTCAAATCACTCCTAAACGTCATTTTGAGAGACGTTTGTGTTGCTAATTTCCCTATACATGAATACATGCATGTTAAGTTAACTTTGTACTTTAGAATAGATTCAAGCATTGAAAAAAGTAAAATTTCATTAAACTCAATTAGATTGCTGGTAAATATAGGTCACTGATGTTCCTGTGATAATATTAATTTATAACACGTGTTTGTTGTATTGCTTTTGGCGTATTCCTGAAATACAACGCAGAGTCGTTGCCGTGCAATTTATTCTTAAAATGTATTAAATGTATGCATTTTCTGTTTTATTTAACCAATTTTTCATTTTACTGCTTAAAATAAATGTTATATTATTTGATAATATTTTTTATGTATGTTATTTCAAGTTTACACACAGATTCCACTGAGTAATAACAGAAAAGTACTTTCCTTACAGTATTAGCGTGTTTCATAAGAATTCCTTACAACAGTCGTTCTTCAAAGGCAACGGAACCGGCTTATGCCGTAATGCGCATTTTCTCGGGGTGATTTTGCATCGCTTTCTGTAAGCCTACAATATCTTCCGTACATTAATTTCTGCAGTGTTTATGCTTAATAAAAGAGTGTAAGTGAAATTTCTTAATAATACTATTATTACTGTTTAATTATGTGCAGTAGCTTATATTAGTAGGACTATTTTACAAGATGTATTACGCAGTTTCATATTGCTTAGTCTCGCTATTAAAATATGGTACAATATATTTTAATAACAGGCCTATCTTTCAGAAGTGTAATTAAAAAATAATAGTAGTGATGTTAGCAATAACAGCTAGGCCTACCGTCTACACTCCAAGTTAAATCATCAGTCTCGTATGAATGTAGCCGTTAGGTAAAACTGATGAAGTATTGACTACCAGTAGCTCATTTTCTTGCACAGCTTGAGTGGAGACACAGATACAAAAATTGTATGTAATATATATGTTAGCCCTACTCGTTAACGAAAGAATGCTTTGTGAACTTTCACGGGGTAGAATTATAAAAAGCATTTTAACGGAAGGGAAGGTGCCCATAAATTTAAACAATACATACTGGACAAAAAAGCTATTTGAACTCTTTATTAAAGATATTTTACCACAAGCAGGATAAAAGCACCACATTCCTATCACCATTAACAGCCGATCAGTTATAGAAAGGAATGCATGCATAAATTCTATAATTCACTTACTCTGTATTGTGAGATTTTTTAAATGATATGATAATCCCAACAACCGTTAAATTACAAACTGTAAAAGCCACTGGCAGCTGGAGGAAATGCAGCGTTAGGTTTAACAGACCATCCTCATTTTAATTCACCAAGGACTTATTCTACAGTTCTGTTAGATACTTTATGATATTAAAAGAGGTGGTTTATTTGCACCTCAGGGCTGACTACAGGGAAATATTATATGCATGACATTGATATGAGCAAGTTGAGTAAGGGTGGTAGTAGGCAGGGCTATGAAGCTGCGGTGTGTCTCAGTGGGTTAGGAGGCTGTACCTGTGAATGGAAGGTCACTGGTTTGAATCCCAGGGTTGGCTGATTGATTTAAATGTTAGGATCCTGAGTAAGGCCCTTAACCCTCAATTTCTCCAAGATTGGTCTGACCACACCTTGTCAATTACATATTGCTTTGGATGAAAGTGTCAGCTAAATAAATAAAATATAATGAAACTTATAATACAATGCTGGGTAATATGACTGTATTACTTATATAGCATTCCAGTGTCAGTATCTGACAGTGACTAAGCAGTGATTATCACCTTTGTCAGGGAAGTAGGCTTAGGCTACACACAAAACAGGATAATCAAAGGGTTTATGATTTGGCTTACAGTTCAGGCTTCTAGCCTATGTTTCCGATGCAGTTTAAAAGAAAAAGCACCAGCTTCCCTCCTTATGCGAGTGGTTGAACAAGACAACAACTTACCATTGTTAATTCTCGTTCAAGATAAGGAAATTGCTGACCGCCTATTGATGGCCTAGCTACGAATTCCTTCTTTACAGCTCCTTTTATTTATGTGAGGGAGCGGTCTTCACTGGCCAAAACTTAAGAAAGAAGAATAAAGAACCACTGACAATATTAGGTGCCCAGTTCTGGGTTATTCCCTGCCTTGTGCTTGTAACTTACGAGATAGGCCCCGATGCCACAAAACGCTGCATAGGACAAGCAAACACAGAAGATGGATGGATGGATGACAGTTTTAGATTAGGCTAGGCTCTTCATTAGTTTTAATAGCTTGTCCATTGTAGTGTGCAAACAATCCCATACTGAAAAATAAAATCCCATGTCCTGAACTGATCCACGAAAATACGTGATTTGTCCTGAATTTTCCTACACATTTCCTACCCGTCCTCCTACCAGATCTGCAACTTTTATCACGGGGTATGCTCCCACCCTCTGCCTGGCAAGTGTTACCCATCCTGTTTGCTCATTGTGCTTGCATCTAAAAAATAGAAACAGCTAAATTAATGTACAGCTTTGACTATTGATTTAAAATTACTATTGACCGTGCAAGCCTCTGTGGTGTGTCTGTGTGTGTGTGTGTGGTGGGGGGGTTGGATGACTCAACCCACTAACATCACCCATGTGACTCCTGTAATTGTAGCTATAACTGAGTGCAATGCCTGACTATCATATATTTTATGCCCAGAGTAATTAGAATATCATTTCGTAGAAAGTCACTCTCATCTTTCTTTTGTAAGGGTTATAGAATATTTGAAAATGTACGTATATACTGAGCTTCATTTTAATTGTTTACAGAAAACTCAGGGAACAACAATTTGTCTGATTAAAGAAAAAAAAAATCTTTAAAAGAGAAGTATAATGAAAGCTATGCCTGCACGGGTGCATATTTGGGAATAGACAGTATGGACATTTCCCTACCAATATTGTGGGAGTTCCTTGTGTGTTTAGGAGGGTGAGAGGTTTGGGACTGATTTGGTCCCTACTGGTGTTGAAACCAAACTTATCCCCATACATTACTCTGTAATTGTGTGCTTTACTCTCAATCCCCTGTAAAATGGGAGGAGGATGTAGGCCTTCCAGAGCTAATGCACACAATCAGTTCACCTTTTCCTTATACACTATCTTTACTAGAGAATGAGTTTGGTTTCTATTCTGTGTTTTCGCAATCCTAACGGTGAAGCAGATGTCTCATCCTATTTGTTGCCTTTGCCTGTTGCAAATTCTATCTCAAATAATTTTACCGTTCTTTCCTTCGATCCCCGTGTCACTGAGTTATATGTACAACCCCACCCAGAGTGCTTCTTTTCTGTCACCTATTCTTGCCAAACCATCTATCTTCTTTTTTTATAGTATATTCTCTATTACTCTGGTCAACTGAGTGTTTTTTCTGTATGCATTAGGTTTGTAAATATATTTTCACTGTTTCTTTTTTAAGAATTGCTGTTTGACTTCTACCATGACATTGTACTGGATATTCAGTACAGAAGTTGGATAGATGATTTACACCTTTAAAGGTCAGAAAGTAGGCAGTTACAAAAGCTAAAGGCTAAAGACTGACACTTGGCTCATAGTGAGGCTTTCACAAGGCCCAAAAATAAAAAAAAAAACGTTTTTTTTTTTCCAAGCATATTTTCCACCCTGCAATTGTGTTACACCCTTAAACTCAGTGTCACGTTTATTAGATAGACCTGCTTGGTAATCCGCATCCTACCAACATATGTAAGATATATGACAGTACGGCCATTGGACTGCTGATTGAAGAATTTACTGTAAAAAGAAATCATAACAGCAATATAATAATAAAAGCAAAACTTATTTCTTCTCAAAGCATTATTAGTTTTCTAATTGTCATCTAAATAAAAAAAAACAGATTTTTTTTGCTAAATTACAATTCATTTGCATATTTTGTAAACTGAAAATCTATACTTTTCTTTAGCTTTTATCCCAAGTATAATCCACTTTATTACTTAAAGGCTTATTTATCATCCTTTGATATTATGGTATCACTTACTGTTCAATAATTTCAAGTAAACATTATTTGTGTTGTATTTATATGATGAAACCAATCGGGTCATTTTGATCCCAATATAAAATAACTGAAATAAACACACAGTCATTCAAACTTCAACATTTTTTAATATGTTTTGACTTGTAAGTTGGATGTCATGGCGGCTCCGCGGGTGGTGCTGTTGCCTCACACCCCAGGTTTGGGGTTTTGAATCCCAAGACTGCTCTGTGTTTGTGGAGTTTGCATGTTCTCCCCGTGTTCTGTAGATGTTTTCCTGCAAACATTGGTTAGACTAATTGGTGCTTCTACAACTGCCCGTATTATATTAGTGTGTGTGTATATGACCTGTGATGGACTAGCCCAGCCTTGTGCCCCATGCTGCTTGTGATGAGTCCCAGGTGACCCTGACCAGGACAAACAGACTGATGGGTGGGTGATTTTTCGGGATGGATGGCACAGAGGCTCAGCACACAGCACTTACATCACACATTAGGGGCGGGGAGGGTCAAACATCACTCTTGCTCCATGTCTGGGTTTTGCATGTTCTCCTAGCATCACATGAATTTTCTCTGGATCCTCTGCTTTACTCTGAAGGTTGAAAGAGGCGTATTTAAGTAAATTTGTCTCTAAATTGCCTCGAGTGTGTGACTGTGTGTGTTTGCCCGGTAATGATCATCCAGAACATTGCCCTGGCTTGTGGCCTATGTTGCTGGGCACAGGTTACCCTTGTAACTCCACAGTGGTTGTATACATTCTTTAGTCTCCAAGATGTGTTGTTTTATAACCCAGTATTTCCCAGCCCAGTCCTCGGCAGAGGTGGGGACTTGAGTGGTTGATTGGCAACTTGACTTTGGATTCAAGTGACAGATTTGATGGCTTGTGACTCGACTCGGAAAAACTGATGGAAAGACTTGGACTCAACTTGGACTTGAGGGCAGATGACTTGAGACTTGGATTCGACTTAGACCCTATGACTCGAGAAGACGAAGTTATAATCTCCCCTCTGGATACCATAAC
>JAAGVU020000092.1:27565670-27642368 GCA_011763525.2 Mormyrus iriodes | reverse complement strand
ACCCGGGCACAGACACGAACCCTGATCCCAGAGGTGTGAGGCAACAGTGCTAACCACTGCACCACCGTGCCGCCCCCTACCATAACATTAATTTTATAATTTCAGTAAAGGCTATATTATTCTCTGCTGTCTGCATTTTCATTTGGCTGATTGCAAAGTTTCCTGAGATAGTTTGTTGGAAGGTTGCATCACTCCCTGCATATACATGGATGTAAAATCTATGTGAGGACAACCCTGGCAGAGTGGAGACACTCTTTTCAACCTGTCTCTGCCTACGAAATACTTAACCTACAACGTACTGTGGTGCGTTTATGCTGAAGCAAGTTTTAATCACTAAAGGTAAAAAAAAAATGACATAGGTAGGGACTCAAGTTACATGACTCACAACTCAACGTGGACTTGAGCCACAATTTTGATGACTTGTGACTCAACAGCAAAAATGATGGAAAGACTTGAACTCGACTTGGATTTGACGACACATGACTTGAGACTTGACTCGGACTTGAAATGTTTTGACTTGAGACTTGAATCAGACTCGCTGAGGAGTGTTCGCACTCCTGGCCCTCAGGGAACCACAGCCAGTCCATGTTTTTGCTGCCTCCAAGCTCCCTGCCAGACAGCCCACATTTGTTCTGACTTTGATCATCATCTTATCTTACAGCAGTAACTCAAGTTGTTGACAGAACACATGTGGAAATCTGTGGCTGCTGCACCTGTGTTTGTCCTCAAAATGAATGACAGAGTGACTATCCCCCTTGATACTGTGATACTTTTAATTAGGACCCATGGCAAACATTAACTGAATAAATAGTTCCATTTATTAAAAATACATGGTGACCCCAAAAATGTATAATTTTAAAAATAACTAATCAAAAATAGAATACAATGATGTAAAATCATTAGGAACAACTTGACTGACAAAGTCATAAAAAACTGGAATGATAAAATAAAATCACCTGTAAGATATGATACCTGAATATACCTGTCTGCTCCTCCAAACAGAGAATCTGCAAAAAATGCAGCACTTAAAAAGATCAAGAGGTTCAGTTACTGTTCAACAAAGCAACAGAACTGTGCCTGGTGTAAGTGATTTTGAATGTGGTATGACTGTTGGTACCAGGTGTAGTGGTTTTTGCATTTAAGAAACAGCCACCTTTTGGGAATTTGCACACTGCAGTGTCACCAGTTTACAGAGAATGGTGTGAAGAACAAAAAAATCCACTAATGGCATTTCAGTGGCCAAATACTTCTAGTTAATGAGAGAAGTCAGAGGAGAAAGTCACTAAGACCAACAGGAGGCCCAAAAGTGCAAAAATAACAGCTCAGAGCAACTATGGTGTGCAGAATGGCTTCTTGGAACCCACAACCCACCTACCCTTAAAGTGGTTCTAGAGGGAGGAGTGTGTCATTCGCGGTATTAGCTAGGCACATCTAATAAATTGGCCACTGAGTGTACATTACAAGTGATAACCTGATTTGGAATTATGTTTTAGTGTCTTAACAATACACGCTCATCAACATTGTGGTGATGTAAGTACAGGCAGACTGACGTCTGACTTACAGACAACTCATGCTTATGAATGGACTGCCATAAAGCCTATCATATTAAAAATTTGGATTAAATACAGTGGTTTGTAATAAGGAATGTAAGCACTATTTTGTGGCGCTTGTGAAAATATTGCATAGCTTCAGCAGTTCATTGGCTGTACTGCATGGTATCGTACACAGTTACTTTTATTATTCCTGTATTATTATTCCTGTATTATTATTCTTCCAATTTACCTACAAATTTGACTTAAGCACTGGATCTCATTTATAACCTGGGGACAGCCTGCAGATGTTGATACCTTTCTCCAATTTACGGATTTGTCTCTGTACACTTCTACTGGATAACAGTAAGAACGTGTCTCTTTTGTTAATGTTATAGCACATATAAAGCAAAACATATATTTGCCGGTCTGATTTATGTCATTATTATACTATATGGAACATAATCTGTGTTAGAGCAATTCGTTCCAATTGATTGTTTCTGGTTTATTTTTAATTCTACCTCTTCAGAGGAAGGTTAATGCTGTTAAATCCTTTAACTATATACCCTGGGAAGGTTCACATGGGTATGGGGAGCTTAGCCCAACAGCATAGGTCAGAAGACTGGTTTACACGATGGACGGGATATCAGTGCGTTACATGTAATACACATGCACTATGGGCTATTTAGAGATGCCAGTTAGCACAACTGTATGTCTTTGTACTTCAAAAGGAGATTGAGGTACCTTGAGGAAACACGTGTGACAAAATGGACGAGAGATTTTAACCCTGGAAGTGCAAGGCATCAGTGCTACCTATCGAGCCACATGAATTTAATTTATTTGGATCATTATGATAAAACTGGGATGAAATGTGGGTAACATTTTACGTGAGGGGGTACAAATAATGTAGTATTACAGTTATACTTTAATGTATTAATTAACCAGAAAATATGTGTTAGTTACATACTGATCCCATGTTCTTTCATCATTAATTAATCACAATGGTTCAAATATTTCATGCAGTTACTAAATTTCTTCATGATTACAGAGTTACTTGTGCCCCCTGAAGTAAAGCATTACCAAACTCGGTTTAAACTAACAGTTTACTTGAGGGGGCTCATATACTTAGTAATAACTCAGTTACTACCGAAGTGAAATCATTAACAAACATAGTAGCTACTTGAGATAAAAGATACATCATGATTCATTAATGATGAACAAAAGTGACATCAGTATATTACTTGTATTATTAATTACTTGTTCCTTCAGTAGTTCCTTACTTACGGCTTTGGGCGGGGATAATGTAAAGCGCTTTGAGACAATGTAATGTTGTGAAAATGCGCTATACAAATAAAATTGAATTGAATTGAATAAACCTTCAATAGTTCACAAAGATGTACCGAATTAACAGATAAAGTAATTAAGATGAAAGATGTGTCACGATTCATTAATGATGAATGAACATGACATCTGTATGTAACCAAGACTTAGTTTGTGGTTAATTAATACATAAGTAATAATATAATACTATATTATTTGTGCCCCCTCCAGTAAAGTGTTTCCAAAGTGTGATACACACATTTACAGTAGTATAGTAGTACGTTATAGAGTGGTAGTAAAAAATATGAAGTATTTTGTAGTGTGCCCTATTTGAGTCCATTATCATTTTCTTCTCCCGTTGAAGGTTGTGGTGACAGCATGCTAAGTAGGTTAGACCGCATCTCAGATCTCTCGTTTCAAGGCTACAGACTCTAGCTCATTCTGGAAGTTCCCTAGATGTTTTCAAACTTGCTGGAAGACATAATCCTTCCAGTGTGTCCTTGGTCTGCCTCAAGCTTCACGGTCAGTAGGACATGCCTGAATCAACTGTCCTGGGAGCTGACCAGGTGAAATCCATATAAGATCTCAGAACTACCTCAGTGGAGTCCTGTTGAACTGAAGGAGCAGTGGCTTAATTTAGAGGTCTCACTGGATCTCTGAACTCCTCACCCTGTCACGGAGCACAAGCCTAGAAACCCAGCAGAGACACCTCAATTCATTTTGGTGAACACCTATAGCGCATGACCATAGCTGAGGACAGGAATGTAGATTGACTGGTAAACCATGAGCCTCCATTACCATCACAGACTAACTCAGTGCCCACAAAAGTGCAGCCACTAAACTGATCTTTCTATTAGTCTGATGTTCCCTCTGATCATCACTCATGAACAAGATCCCAAGGAACTTCTTCACTAAGGATAGATACTCCCCCTCACCTAAAAGGAGCAATTCTTTCTTTCCCAGGAGAGCACCACAGCCTCAGATTTGGAGGTGCTGATTCTCATCATTGCTTCTTAAGACATGGCATTGAATCATCTGAACGAGCCCTGGAGGTCCTGGTCAGATAAGGCCAAAAGCACATCATCACCTGTTAGCAGAGATTTCACTTATACTTCCCCTATACTGATCCCTCTGCTCCATGCCATGAAAAATGGGTGACAGGTCACACTCTTGCTGGAAGCCAACACCACTCTAAATGACTTTGATTTTGTGCCCAGTATCTGGACACAAATTATTCCACTCACAGCATTCAGCAGCAGCTCCATTATCCCATATTCCTGCAGAAGTGATCTGAACCTGCTCGGCATGAATGAATGAATGTTACATTTATATAGTGCTTTTCAAGACACCCAAAGCGCTTAAAAAACTGGGATGCTACCACCATGACCCTCACTAGGAGAAGCAGCATGCAGATGATATAAATCTTGCACAGTTAAGCGACACCAAAACAACATTGCTTTTTTTGTCCATAACAAGCATGGCTGCATAACAAATTCTTAAAAGCTATGCAATGCATAATGATTTTGGCTCAGCTGAATTCCAGTAATATTAAGGAAAATGACTATATCAGATGTCAAATTCTATAATGGGTTAAATGTTATGTCATCACACCCTTCATGGCAGTCTTAACGAAGGACATTTTTGATTAATTTTCCTTTTCAGGACAGTGTTTTTTATTAAACATTGATAATGTAAAGTAAAACAGTGTTACGTACCCAAGTCCAGTTATTTGTATTTGTTTTACATCAATTTTCTCAGTCAAACAAATAAAATGAAATAAAATGTCATTTGTGGCTGCACTCTGCAGCTCTTAATATTTCATGCTTTCACAGTAAAAATCTTCCACAGGGAGTAGCAGATTTAGGGTAAAACGTCGAAGCCTAATTTTATAGTGTTACAGGACTTTTTATTGTAATGCAGCATTTGTATGACATGGGAATTCTATTTTAAATGCATTTGCTCTATGGTGCTGACATCTACTGGCTAGAGATGGATGACCCAGAGAAAACTCTTTTCAGGCTACATGCATTGACATTTATGAATTCAGTAATTAGGCAAAGCTGAATAAATAATTAAACATGTACTGCTTGTTAGCTTTGAAATAACTAGTATGGCTATGTTTTAAACTTGATCTTATCTATCCTCTGTCCACTGACGTGTCATATTAATTCAAGAAGTAGCATTGTAGCCTCTCTGCCTCCAAGGTTATGAATTTCATTTCAATCCTAGTAGAGCGTTTAGTGGGATTAAAGTGGGTTTTCTCCCATGGTCCACAGTTTAGTTGGATTGACCATGTATACAGTCATGTGAAAAAGTTATCCCATTAAATATTTAGTTCTTCGTTAAGAAATATAAACATATCAATATGAAATCTTCTTTCAAATAATATCTGTAGATAAAGGGGTTGTAATTGCATCGCCAATGCAATTGCACCACATCGAGTGAAAATGATTAGAACATTGTTACAGAGATTTTGGTGGAGCCTGTCTTACTTAAAGCACAGACATTTAGTTTGCTCTAGATTGTTTCATTCAGTGGTATCACCATGGTGAGATCAAGAGAGCTCTCTGGGGCCTTCAGAAAGAAGCTTGTAGATGCATATGAGTCTGGGAAGGGATATAAAAAGATCTCAAGAGAGTTTGGAATCAGCCATTCCACTGTCTGGAAAATAATTCACAAGTGGAGAACCTTTAAAACAACTGCCAACATGGCCAGGTCAGGCTGTCCTAGCAAGTTCAGGCCAAGAGCAGACCGCAAGAGGCTGAAAGAGGTCTCCAAAAATCCTAAAATGTTATCATGGGACATACAGGAAGTTCTTTCCACAGCTGATGTCAAGGTAAATGCATCTACCATCAGAAAGAGACTGCACAAGTTTGATTTACATGGGAAGGGTACAAAGAGGAAACCCTTGCTGTCAAAAAAACACCAGGGCAAGACTGAAGTTTGCCAGAGATCACCTAGACAAAGGCCAAGACTTTTGGAACAATTTTGGAACAATTTGGATACAGTAACAGAGGACATGTTTGATGCAAACCAAAGACAGCATTTGAGCAAAAGAACCTCATACCAACTGCGAAGCATGGCGGTGGAAATGTCATGGTCTGGGGCTGCTTTGCTGCAGCAGGACCTGGCCAGCTCACCATCAAAGAATCAACTATGAATTCTTCATTGTATTAGAGGCTACTTGAGGACAATGCGAGATCATCTGTCCAGAAGCTGAAGCTGAAGCGGGGGTGGACCATGCAACATGACAGTGACTCAAAATATTCCAGTAAATCTACCAAGGAATGGCTTAGAAGAAAGAAATGTAGAGTTCTGGAATGGCCAAGTCAAAGCCCAGATCTGAATCCTATTGAGATGCTGTGGGGTGATTTGAAATGGGCTGTGCATGCAAGACACCCTTCAAACATCACACAGCTTAAGGAATTCTGCATTGAAGAGTGGGGAAAACTTTCTGCCAGTCGACGTCAGAAATTGATAGACGGTTATAGGAAACGTCTCATCGTGGTTATTTCAGCCAAAGGAGGAAATACTAGCTATTAGGGCATAGGGTGTCCTAACTTTTACCTCAGTAGGAATTGGCATCTCAGTTAATTTCTTTTGTTAAATAAGTGAATTTGTTTCTTGTTTTTGCACAGGTGATGCAAGTGCATCCGTTTTATCTACAGATATAATTTAAAAGAAGATTTAATATTGATATGTTTATATTTCTTAATAAAGAACTACAAATTTTATGGGGTATCCTACCTTTTTCACAAGACTGCACATGTATATACATATGTATGTACAACAACTGTAGACAATTATAAAATCTAAATACAGTAGAATTGATGAGCTGCTGTCAGAGGCACACTAACAAGTAACACAAAAACACAATTCTCAAAAAAAAACACAATTCTCTCTGGTGTCTCTCTTTTCATTTCCGTTCCTTTTTGACTTATGTTTGCTTTTTGAAAAAAAGGAAAACTTAAATGTTATACCCTTTGGCTTCTTGTGAAATAGGTGGTGTGCACCTTCCCATTACTTGGTGTTGCATGTATTTGCAGTGCTTGATACTAAATTATATCTGTTGAAGAAAAAATACAATTAAAATTCAAGAGTAATCAACTTTAGCCAGGGTAAATGGAACAGGATGTCTCAATCAAGAAAAAAAAACACGTACTGCTCATGTAAAATGAAATGCACTTTATTTAGACAAAGTGCTGATGCATTTTCGATTTTTCACATACACCATCTTGTGCTACCTGACAGATGAAGTTTTAGAGTGCCAGGCCAGGCAGCACTCTGGGGATTAAGAGCCTTGTGTAAAGGTTCAACAATGACACAGGCAGCCTCAAGATTCGAAAATACAACCTTCTGTAGGCAGATACACATACATAACCCACTGAACTATACACCACCTCAGAACAGCATACATGGCTCATTATCACTCCAGTGTTATTCATAAGACACAACAATACAAAAATGTTATGCATGGGAATTCCTAAATTAGGTTGTTCTAATTGCAAATGGCAAGTTAAAAGTGGCAGACTTTTGGGCATTCTATATAATCGCATGCAATGAAAATATCCAATCCACAGTTAGCTAACTAGATGTTACTTTTTAGGAACTTGACAGAGGTCCTGAATGTAAAGATGTTTAGAATTTCTCCTCCATTTTATTTTTGCAGGCATTGTTGAAGGTTGGCAGGCAAATTTGATAGCATGACAGATACATTATATTAACTTAGCAGGTGCTTTTATCCAGCGCAACATTCATTTATTGAAAGCAATTGGGGTTAAGGGTCTTGCTCAAGGGCTCTGTGGTGAAATCACTCTGCCAAGTCTGGGATTTTGGCAACCTTCTGGTTACATATACAGCATCCTAATCTGATTAGATGGTAAATTGTCTCTTGTCTGTTTATCACATATAAAACGGACACTGGAAACTAAGGGCATAAGGCAAGGAATAATGCAGACTGGGACGCAGCATGGTAGCAGTTGTTAGCACTGTTGCCTCACACTTCTGGGAGCACAGCAGGAGTCTCAGCCCCGGCTCTACATCTGGGAGTTAGCATGATCTCCCTGTGTTGTCATAGGATTTCTCCATTTTCCCCCCACAGTCCATTAATCACAGTGTCCAAATTGTGACTGAGTGCCCTGCAATGGGTTGGCACCCTGTCCTGTGTTATTCCCTGCCTTGTGCCCATAGTTTCCAGCATAGGCTCCAGACCACTAAGACCCTGCATAAGACAAGCAGGTATATAAAATGAAATAGACAAATGCAGGGATGACATTTCTGTTTTTTCTACGGCTTTTTAAGATTAAACTTTTAAAACTGTTTTACTTAATCACAGCTCTTGTGTTTATTGACTATTAAATCTTAGATATTTAACAAACCTACATGCAATAGTTAATGATGTATAAACAGGAAATTAAAAAAAAAAACTTCTAAATAATGACCATAAGCAATTATTAAATGCAGTGCATTCTGTGAAAATTTAGTACATTTCACTTGTACCAAATAACATCATCAGTCTGTATACTGATTTCACTGCTGAGCCGCCTTTAGGGCAGCGCAACTGGTGTGGCTGCACCCGGCCCCGCCCTCTAGGGGGCCCTGCTCAAAAGGAAGACTTGCTAGATAACAAGAGGCTAAATATATCATTTTTGATTCAGTACACACAACGTAACAAATAATACATTTATTGACAGTAATAGAATCTAAATTCACAAGTGGATGTTCAACATGAAAAATATTATACCCATTGTAGCTGTCACTTGGTTATGGCTAATGATAGTTATACTCAGCAATAATCGGTGGGAACATTTTGGTTTCCCAATAAAGTACACCAGCACTGTAGAGAGTGTAGTTGTTAAGACCAAAGCTGTCTGTCAACTCTGTTATCCAGAATTTGGATATACTGCTGGAAACACATCCAATCCATATGTGCTAAAGTATTTGAAACAACATCATCCAAGTTTGTCAACGACCGAAACAAGTCAGAAACAGCTTGTGTGGGTTAATCTCCCCGTGGCATCTAAGGTGCTTTCATCAGGAAATTCAGACCAGTAACTATAAGCTGAAGGGGTGTTTATCACTGTAGACATGCAGCCAAACTTGGTAGCAGAGAACATGAGATTCAGTTCATTATGATTGATCTGATATTTTTGTTCACAGACACGTTGCCTTTATATTGAAACTGTTCCTAATTATGTTTGCAGTTTTGGTAATTATTTCAAATTCTGTTTCCCTGCTGCACAGAAATTGCACCAAACCATGAATCCAAAACCAAGGTTTGTACCAAACCGTGAATTCTGTGTATTGTTACACCCCTACTAAATATATACTGGAAATACATTTAATTAATTTAAATTATGTTTGCTTTAGTGTCAGCTGAGGCCCCAAATAAGTTGGCTTGGCCTGCACCCCGTCCCTCCTCAGAGATGGGGCTGCTTCACTGGCTATATGTACACTGAAGATCCAAAACATTATTACCATCCACAAATGATGCAAATAAAGGAGATTATCTCAGAACTGTTCTTATCAAGATCTGGGATATATTAAATGACAGAAGAAAAATCGGTTCTCATAGGCAAAATAATTATTATTTGGATCTCAAAGAAATGAGCAAGCATAAAGATTGGAATGACTTTGACAAGGGATAAATTGTCATGGCCAGATTACTGGGTCAGAGTATCTCCAAAACAGTAAGGCTTATGGGGTGCTCTCTGTGGAGCTCCACTCATAACATAATAAAAATTATATAAATTGTGGTCACATTTTACTAATTCATTCCCACTCTGTATTAAGCAGGGGGAACATCCATTTCCCCCTACCTTACTGGCTCTGAAGGTATCAGGGATGACTGCATTTTATTCAGAGATATATGTACCTGTAGCAAAGTTAATATAAGCAGCAACATTTTTTAGAAACGGTCTTTCAAATTTAAGCAGAGGGAACAGATTTTCCAGGACACTAGAAAAAACCATTCCCCCCTTCCTGCTGGACGTAAGAGTAAGAGGGGTGACTGAAAGTCAAGTATGAAAAACACTCAGGTCCTGAGTTACTGCATGTCTATTTATCAGGGGGAGCCAAATATCCTGGATTTCAGGAAATAATGCTCCACCCTCATATCTGGGCAATGAAGTACAGAGATGGCTGAAAGTAGAGCCCTCCGCGGGACTATTTTTTTAATCCCGCTCCAGCTTAATTTCTGACCATTATCGCCCGCTCCCGCTGAATTTCTGAACGTTACCGCAGTCCGCTTCCGCAATATTTGTGTCCAAACCCGCACGCAACCGCAGACCCATTAATTGATATACTGTACGATGAAATACGTTTACATGCATCGAAAGTTTTATTCCAGCAGAACAAACAACATAAAAACAAATTCAACAAAAACCTCTCAGCTTTGAATCGCAAATACACATGTAAACTGAGGCCAAAAACTATTAATGCGCCTGCAGATACTAAATGCCTCTCTGATGGCGCACTGGATGCAGGTACTCAGAACGAACCGCACAAGCATCGACAGCGCAGGGAGGCGATTTTAAAGCTTTTCCAGATATCTGATTTTCCACTATTTCCTTTAGTTTCGTTCTCTCCAGCCTTAATTTTGATACCAAAATCAATTGCACTCTCCATCCTGACAACAATCTTGGAACCCGCTGTCTATTTTTAGCCGCCCGCGGCAACCTTAAAACCTCCCGCTTCCGCAAGATTTGCATTGGGTCCCGCGGGGTCCCAGTCCCAATGCAGGGCTCTAGCTGAAAGTTATGCAGGTACATAATTACATGTGTGTAAACTAGTATTATCAGTATTGAGGTCCAGAGTTGCCGTGTCCCTATTTCAGCAGGGGGAATCATATATTCCAGCAAGGTAATAGTGTTACTCCGTCATATCTATGCACTAACGTATGACTGATGACTGAAAGTCATTCAGCTACGTATTTCCATGTCACAAGATTTGTATCACCAACTTGGTGTCCTGTAATTTCTGTACCTGTGAATTCGTATAGGAAACCATCCACCCTGATGTTTCAATAGAACTTGGTTTTAATGGGTACAGATATACCGTTCTCAGCAGTAGTTGATGAATGCAAGCAGGAAGTTGCCAACAATCAAGTCAGAATTAGAATAAACAATATCACATCGAATGTCATGAATTTTCCCAGCAAACAGGTATTAACAGTGATTTATATCGTTTCAATTTTCTTTAAAAAAAATACACAAATATCGAAGAGACGTACGATGTTTTTGCATCGAATAGATAGTCACGCTTTCAAACTTACGCTCACGCAAGAAATCTTACCTCAAATGTATATTATTCTACTGTAAACAAAAGAAAATAGCTACATCAAAAGCGCCGTGGTAGTTTGCAAACCATATGTCCTATTTACAAGGTAACAAAACTGGGGTGGCTTTCCAGAAAGCGATCGATCTTAAGGAATAACGAACGACTTAAGCAAAGAACGAGTGAGGTCTACGTGCGTTTTCATAACCCCCTCGTTATTCCAGGAATAACGAACGAACTCTTAAGTAGTACTTTGTTGCCTCCTCCCCCGCGTAAGAAAAACACAGACTATCGATAACAAGAACATCGGTCCCACTTAATTCAATGGTGAAAAATGTTATATGATTGTCACACTAGACATATGCGAATGTAAATAAAAATATAAACTAATTAGAAAATCAATAAAAACACACCAAAGCAACCAAGATTAAGACCAAAATAAATTAACCTATTCGTCGAAAATATAAAAATGAGCTCAAAATGTGATGTTGCTTCCATGTAAGCAAAACGCAATGGCGAGCAGCAGTAGGAAAAAGGAAGTAATGCTTCTCAAAAGAAGCCTTAAAATCACTTACTGAGGAGGTGGTCAAATATAATTTTAATAAAATAATTACTGCAATGTTGTGCAGCATACTACACAAAGCAAGAACAGCACAGCAGCATTCAGGGGAAATCTTAGAGCTCCCAAGGACTCGTGTGTGACGACTGCCGGTTGCGCGGCGAGGCATGATGCCGGGCGAAAAGAGGCAGCGGCAGACGGTAGCTAGGGAACCCCGTGAGGGGACTTTATTTGCCGGACACAGACTTTGCAAAGACGTGCAGTGGCATCGACAAAACACTACACGCAGCCATGAACTCACAATAACCGACAAAGGGATACAAGACAAGGGAGTTCTTATACAAGGGAGGAAACGAGGCATCTGTGGCTGATTAACACGGGGAAGAACACGAGGTAACCATGGCGAGTAACAGGCGCGGCTGATTAAGCCCCGCCTGCGGGAAACATCGGGAAAAGGACCGGTAGGGCAGGGCTGGACGTGACAGAACCCCCCCCCCCCCAACGGCACACACTCTGGGTGCGGCAACTGGAGCAGGGGGAGCCCGTGGGGCCGAAGACAAAACGGGCGCACAGGGTCAGGACACCAGGCGAGGACTCAGACGGAGGACTTGGGCAGGACAGGATGGCAAACATCAGATGGAGGACCTGGGGAAAAACCAAAACAGGATTCAACTCCAGACAAGCAGCAGGACCAGGACAGCCACCCACCAGACCAGAAGACAGGATGAGGACGGACGAAGGACAGGACCCAAACCCAAAACAGACCATGAAACAAGGACAGACACCAACCCGAAAACGAGACAGGGCAAGGAGGGACGATGGACAAGACCAATCATCACGACAGACAGAAACGAACTGGAAACAGAAACGGACCAGGGGAACACTCATCGGGGACCAGGCAGGACACATAGCAGGAGGGACACCAGGACACTGGACAAGACAGACAGGCAAACCGACACTACCTGGACGCAGACGGAAAAGGGAGAGAAGAGGCCCTGGGGAAAGGGCCCCAGCTGGGGGAGCAGACGAAGGACATCCAGGGTCAAATGATTAGGGGACAACAAAGGAGAGACAGAACATCCAGACAAAGATGAGGGACCAGGGAGACAGACAGGAGGGGCCCGAGGGGGACCCCCGGGAAGGAGACCAGGGACCGGAGGGACCCATGGTTTGGGGCCTGGAATGGGAACCCGGGGAGTAGTGGCAGAGAAACAAGGTGGAATCTGGGGCGTCATGGTGGCCGGGAAATGGAACGGGACTGGAGGGATGAAGGCAGGGAGATAAGGTGGGACTTGGGGCGGAGGCCCCGGGGCCCGAAGCTGGACCTGAGGGCAAGGGCCATAAGCTGAGGCCTGGGGCCAGCGAGGAGGAAGGAACCGGGCAGGTAAGGAGCGGGGAACCAAGGAGGCCACAGGACGAGGCAGTGAGGGAGACGAGGGGACCGGAGGACTAGGAGCGGAGGGCAACAAGGGGACTGCAGGACTGGAGGGCGACGCAAAGACCGCTGGGACGGAGCTAGGGGGCGGAGCGGAGACCGCGGGGATGGGACTGGAGCCGGGGGGCGACGCGGAGAGCGGAGGACATGGACTGGAGGGAAACAAGTGGACTGGAGGACTGGGACCGGAGGGTACCAAGGGGACCGCAGGACTGGAGGCAGGAGGCGAAGAGGAAACAATGGGATAGGGACTGGAGCTAGGGGCCGAAGCAGAAGCCGCGGGAACAGGAATGGAGTCAGGAGGCGCCGAGGAGGTCCCGGGCCCAGGAAGGGAGTCGAGGGACGCCCTGGAGGCCGTGGGAACGGAGCTAGGGAGTGATGCGAAGGCTGGACCCTGGTGCGTCTGGTGCCGGGCGTGCCCCCTCCTTCCTCTACGGGAGGCTAAATACCGGCCTGGAACTCGGCTGGACCACCCATTGTGTCGACGCCTACACCTCCTGGGGACCTCAGGAGCCAGAAATGTGGGACTCACATCCCACGGGTCCCTGCAAAGGCCGCCCTCCAAGCCGTCTCCCTCGCTCGGGGGCCCAGACAGGCTCTGGGGCAGCGGAGGCAGCAGGTTCCCCTGGGCAGGGCTCTGCGGCGGCGACAGCCAGTGGGAGCCATATGGGCAACGACGGAGAGCCAGCCGGTGAGAGCCCTCCCGGTGACGGCGGGAAGCTGGCTAGGGTGCGCCGTCCAGGCGGCGGACCGGCGGGCAAGAACCGTCCTGGCGACGGCCGCAGGCCAGCATGCAGGAGCCTTCCCATCGACTGCAGAGAGCCATCGGGCCGGCAAACCGGCAGGAGAGGACCGTCCGGGCAGCGGCGGCGAACCGGCAGGAGAGGACCGAGGACCGTCCAGGCGACAGTGGCGGAGAGCTGGGCAGGAGCCGTCCAGGCAACGGCGGCGGAGAACTGGGCAGGAGCCGTCTAGGTGATGGCGGTGGAGAGCTGGGCAGGAGCCGTCCGGGCGACGACGGTGTGGTGCCGGCTGCTGTGAACCTTCGGGGCAAAGGCGGCGGGCTGGCGGGGAAGTGCCACCCTGGTGACGGCAGCGAGTAGGCGGGCAGGCACCTTCGAGGCGAAGGCAGAGGGGTGCCTGCTGGAGCGCGCAGTCCGGACAACTGTGGCGGGGAGCCGGCTGGAGCACGCAGTCTGGGCGACTGCGGCGGAAGGCCAGCTGGCTTGAGCCCTCCTGGCTTGGCGAGATCACCTGGGGCAAGGAGTGGCCCCGCTGAAGGCAGCGACAGAGTGCCGGCTGGGGAGCGCCTGCGGGGCGGCTCGACGGGGCCTGCGGGGAGCAGGAGTGGTGCCGCGGGATCACCGGGGGTTAGGAGCGGCGCAGCGGGATCCCCGGGGGGCAGGAGCGGCGCAGCGGGATCCCCGAGGGGCAGGAGCGGCGCAGTGCCGGCTAGGGTGTGCCGTCTGTGCGGCAGCAGAGTGCCGGCTGGAGGGCGCAATCCTGGCACGGCAGGACCCGCGGGGAGAGAGCGGTGGTTCTGCAGAGCCCGCGGGGAGAGAGCGCGGCTCTGCGGGACCCGCGGGTAACCGGCTGGCCGGCGAGAATCCTCCCAGTGAAAGCGGTGCGCCATCGGGAAGGAGCCGGCCAAACGACGGTGGCTGGCTGGCAGGAGGGAGTCGTCCGGGAGGTGGCGACGGATTACCGGCGGGGTCGCGCCTTCCGGGCGACGGAGTGCCGGCTGGGGTGCGCCATCTGGGCGACGGAGTGCCAGCTGGGGTGCGCCGTCCGGGCGACGGCGGCTTAGCCGCCAGCGGGAGGGAGCGCGGCTTGAAGAATCCTCTGGAGAGCGAGTGCGGCTTGGAGGGAGCCTCCGGTGGAGGCGGGAGCCGTCCGGACAACGGCATGTGTGGCTCTGCGGGACCCGCGGAAGGCTGGAGTTGTGCCGCAGCAGCAGCTGCCTTTTTTCGGGCAGCAATAACCCGGCGCAGTTTCTCCCGCAGACCGGCCAGGTCCTGTGGCAGGGAGGCGGGGCTCACTGCCGCAAAGTCCCGATCCAGATCCCGGAACAGCACCTGAAGGTTGGGGGTGTCCGGGACCTCGGGGCTGCCCCACAACCTCCAAAACCACCCCTGGAGGGTGAAGAACTGCTGCATGAGGTTTGGGGAGGGCCGGAGGGGTCCGCCGATAGCGTCCGTGGCGCCTGTGGAACTCTGCCTATCATGGTCCGTCATCGGGCTCTGCAGGGAGCCTCGGGCGGACTCAGAGTCAGGCTCCCGCTCCTGGAGGATCGGCCACTGCGGGTTCTGACTGGAAAAAACGCAGTGGATGCGCGTTTTCCGGCCGGCGCGGGACGAGTGGATCCGGTTCCGCTATGGAACACACTATATGGTCGGTTATTCTTTGATGGCTGCCGGCTGTGCGGCGAGGCATGATGCTGGGCGAAAAGAGGCAGCGGCAGACGGTAGCTGGGGAACCCCATGTGGGGACTCTATTTGCCGGACACAGACTTTGCAAAGACGTGCAGTGACATCCACAAAACACTACACACAACCATGAACTCACAATAATCGACAAAGGGATACAAGACAAGGGAGTTGTTATACAGGGGAGGAAACATGAGGCATCTGTGGCTGAAGAACACAAGGTAACCATGGCGAGTAACAGGCGTGGCTGATTAAGCCCCGCCTGCAGGAAACATCGGGAAAAGGACCGGTAGGGCGGGGCTTGACGTGACATCGTGTAGGCACCAGAATCACATCCTCCACATGGCCAAAGCACCCTCTACAGCAGTGTGTGTTCTTTGGTGTGTGGAGTTATACTTCTCCTCAGCCACGGGTTGGGGATTCAACACTGGAGTCAGCATGTATTCACTAAGAGGCTGCCTGATGTCTCCCAATAACCAGCCACCAGCAAATACACCATCCTTTACCATCTGACACACACCAAAGCAGGACCAGATATAAGTATCATGTGTACTCCCAAGCCAATTAGCCAAAATGTCTGTATAAGTCCTTGATGGCCTAGTGCCAAGAACCCTTTTCAAGAGGTGCAGGTGGGATTCGAGGGGCTGCAAATATGATAAGGTTTGAGAGTTCCATCCACTGCTCCTCCAATGCCGGGTATGTCTGCAATGGCATCAAAACCACTTTTAATGTTTTAGTGTTGGGATAAAAATCCCAAAGACCCAGACCCACACCGACTCTCCATGGATCTGGCGCCGGCGGGAAAGAATAATGACGATCCACTTACGGCTTCTTAAGACACCAAAAGGGGTTTATTAGGGATCACAGGTAGGCACAGGGGAAAAAATCAAGAAAACAAAGGAACCACGAGGGGTCAAACACAAAACAGGGCAGGGGCAGGTAATCTACAACAGGAGGGCTAGGGAAACAACCAGGAGACAAGGCTAAACACATCTAACCAACTCAAATACATTAATCCACATCGGCTACAACCTAAGACAATAACCGACTGAGGAACAGAACAGAGCAGAACACTTAAATACTCAAAGGTAGCTGGGGCAAACAAGGAACAGGTGTAACTAATACGAGAAATCAACTAATGAGCACAGGACAGGGAAAAAGCCAACAGGTGATGAAACTTAACAATTAACTAAACAATGAACAAATATTAATACTAGAAACATAACAGGAATTAAACACTAGGAGCACAGGTATACAGAAAAACATGGAGATAATCATACAAACAGAATTCAACCAAAGACACACACAGGAAATAAACAGAAACTCAATTACACTAACCAAAACCCAACAGAGGAGGCTGGACCCAAACCCAGGTATGGAGAGCTACAGCCTCTATGCCACCAGCTCAGCCCACTGAGCTACATGGTGGCCCCAGAGCAAGGGGTACTCAGGACACCGGGAAATACTAGGGGACTAGGGGAAAAGACACAAAAGGCGGGGTTGGCAGATGCTGACCATGACAGGGGGAGGGGGAGTTGGAGGGCCCCATGTAGTTTTTTGCCTAGGGACCCCAGAGTCCCTAGAATCACCACTACCCAGAAGACAAGGTCCTGTCAAGACAAATTCCTGCCCCGTCCAGAATGGATTTGTTGAGCAATTCCAGCTGCGGTGTTGAACCGATCCCCCAATGAGAGTCTCCCTATCTCCCCCTTGTGTCCTTGTCTTACATGGACAATTGGCCTTTTTTGAGACTTGGATAATTAGTTTCTTTGTAGAGCTTCAATATTCAAGAAACAAAGATCTTGTAATAACTCGCTTCTCTTCCACTGGCTAAGAGAGCCATCCCGTCAGCCTTCATCTGCACAATCTGACCTCGAAAGGGATTCAGTTACCTTGCAGAGGCTCACCATTTTGCAAAATGCCTACCAATGTTGCCATTGTTAGTCTGAATTAATAACAATAATCATTATTATTATTATCAACTAATCACTCTGATTAGTATAGTTAAACTGGTATACAATTAATATAGCAGACTGACTACTTCCTGTGTCATATGTGTTTCATCCTTCAATTATCCCCCACAGTTATGTAGTTAATCTAAATGTTGTGTCTGTATGTGTTGGTGCCGTGCAATAAAATGGAATCCTACCCAGTGTGTATTATTCCGTATGCTGTCTCGAATAGGCGGAAGTCCGCCTTGCAACCCTGATCAATATAAGAGGTTGGGCGATATTTGAGCTCATGTTGTGTAAGACTGCCCCCTAGTGTTTCATACAAGAGGGCATTTGATTTTGAAAACATGCTATCTACTCAGAATCTCCTTTTTTATTGTTTTTCATCAATATTACAGGTTTTTAAGTACTAGTTTCCAGTAATAATTTAAAATGTAAATTTAGATGCACAGGTGATCCCAATTCATATGTATTTTATGAAATACAGTAATTGCACAATAGAACTGTGTTGAAAAACAGAAATAATATTTTAATTATATTCTACACTAGAATTTATTTCACTTCTGCAAACAAATTCTGCATTTAACTTTACATCACTTGCCCACAGTAAGAAGATTGTAAAATATAGTTAGTCTCAAAATTTCACATAATGTATTTCTAAGTACCCTGTGATGGACTGGCATTCCATGTGGGGAACCACAGCCTTGCGCCCTATGCTGCCCAGGATAGGCGGTTGATATGTATGAAAACAGAATTAGGGCACATATATGATGATGGTGATTATCATTATTATTAGTAGTAGCAGCAGTAGTATTGTTGTTGTTGGTCTTGTTCTTGTTGTTTATGTTGCTTTTGAAGAAGGGCATAGATTTTTGTATGGACAGTAAGGACATGTCCTCACCAATATCGTGAGAGTACCATGTGTGTGAAGGGGGGCAGGGAGTTCTGGGCTGATTTGGTCATTACAGCGTTGAAACAAAACCTATGCCCTTGCTTTTGAAGAAGTAGTTGAAGTCTAGTTTCAGCATTAGAATGATCTTTATACAGTATAAGACTTTTCATAGGACTACAAAACCATCATTTCTTTTCATGCTGCGGAATAAAATGACTATTTTATTATTATTTTAAATTAATCATTTGATAAAATATTAGTTTTCATGTATATACTGCTTTGTGCAAATTCAGTTGTAAATTTGTAACTATCTTCAGAAATAATTCAACATTCCGGTCGAGTTCATCTAAAACACGCAATACAATTATAATGAAACCCGAAAATATGCCGACGCAAAAGTGGAACAGACAAAAGCGCTGAAAACGACAAATCCATACTTGACTTGCTTCATACACGGATTTTTAATTTGGCGCAGTAGTGCAACGATAATCTTTGAAAACATCCATTTTTGTTTGTTGGTATTAAAATCGACGCAAAAATTGATTTAATCTTATTTTATGAAAAACATTGCTACGGTGGCCAATAAATACGTTGTGAATCCATTCTTATCATTAGTATTTTTTTGGCGAATTTTTGCAGTGTTAACATATCAATTGTTGAGTACCTGACTGTAAAATATTTATTTAAAGACATGTCTGGGTTAGCCTGCCCTAGTATTTAGATTTACTCGTGTTGTCCTGTTTCTAAAACGCTAAAAAGATTTGAATTACTTTTCATATAGGGAGATCTATCTAAATAAATGTAATATTAAATACTTACAAGGGAATTGCAGCAAATGGTTTTTGATTGCAAGAAGCAAAACAAAAAACAAAACAATAAACCCTTCTATTTGTTTCAGAGGACGTATACAAGAAAAGAATACAGATAACTTTCCACATAGTGGAAAGGTTTTTATAATAATAGAGATAAAAATAGAGTAGTAGTAATTTTGCAGACGATAGGAAGAACACCTAACGAGCACGAACAAATACTTGATTTGACAGTAGTTTCAACCATTTGCTCTGGGTTTTGGAAAACTAGAGGTATTTCGTGTCCAGTCCATTCTAAAGAGCAACCAACTGAGAGTAATTAGTATTCACATTCCTATTCCAATATGACATTCAGGCATATTTAAACTGCTGACCGAGGTCACATTACTTTGTACAATGGTTGGTTATCAAACTCAATAACATAAAAGTACATCTTTGGATTAACAGTGAGAACATACCAGATCATATGCGATAGCTTATATATAGCTAGTAGAAATAGGCAACGATGCAACCATTAAGTAGGCTACAGCATATTAACTGATATGTTGAAATATAGGTAAATTATTGAAATAAAGAACGGAATGGCTATTATTTGCACAAATTTCACTTTCACAAAATATGTTGTGAACGTGGGTTTTGAGTCTTTTATGTTTTGGTAGTAGTAGTAGTAGTAGTATGCTTTAGTATGATTAGTAGTATGATTAGTATAGTACGCTTTAGTTTAAATGAAATCACCGTTAATGTCTGACTAATATCGGAACCTTCGTCAGCTTTACTACTGTGAACTGCATACTATAGACTGAGTCTCTGTCAAACCACTCCCTGGCAAACGAATTATCAACAATACAAGGCTTCCCTGCAACACATTTTTAAGTCTGTCTGTAGTGACAGCAACCACTTTAGAAACGAATCTGGAAAGCTTATCGTCACATACTCGAACCGGTTCTGGATCGGTTCCTTATTTTTATTTTAAACAGAATGAAGCCGTACTAAAACTTAATAATGTATTTGGAAAAGAAGTCTAGACTGCTAGTCTAGATTGACGTTTTTGGTTTAGGCGTCCACCGTCCACGCGATACAAAACGTGACCGTCAACAAATCCAATTACTTCATATCACCAAAACCTACCGATAATAGCATTCACGAATTGCTTCATGCCTGCGCCTTCTCTGTGTACTCCACTTCACTACCCAGCGACAAATCAACTTGGAAATCCGATAATGATGACAATTTGCAAATATGCTGGTCCAGAACAGAGGATCAGTAAGCTACTACGCATCATTTCTAACCGTCATGCAAGAAATAGCATAAAACCAGATGTAAACTGGCGGCAAGTAAGCAAAATGACCGATAGTCAGTATTGAAAGGTAGGTAAATGGTTAAACTTCGAATAGAATAAGCCGTCTAAGTTAGAGTGCCGTTATGCATAAGTACTGCAGATTTTTATGAACGTCACAAAGCGGAGGCTGTGGGGATCGAGACGACTGGGTTCAAATTGATTTTATAACCCTCAATTTCCACCCTCAATTTTCACCTACGTCTGAATGCACTATCCTTTTCCTATTCTCAGGAAAACCGTGGTGTGAAATTGGCTTGAGTATGGATTTATGAGAAGCATTCCATTACTGTTTTCACTTCCTTCGGAAAAAATAATAAATATTGGGATCCTACAAAATTATTATCAATCATCGTTAACTGTATAAGGCTTTTACGTGACAAACAATTCTTCTAATGGAAAGTATTGTTTTTATAGCAAGTGCGACAGTAGATTTCCTGCAATATAAGGATTTCTGCAAAATAAATGTTTATTATCGATAGCCTAGTTTTGAAACTACAGATGCTGAGATTTTTCAGCGAAGCAAGTTATACATATCTTATATTCGTTATATATACGCATTCAGAACTGACATTTGGTCATTCACAACTCAGTAGTAAATGTATTTTAAATAAAATTAGTATTTTCATCAATTAATTTCATGTGTTGATTGCGATTGTGTTGATGAATTAAATCAATAAATGATTTTTTTCTTAAATGTAATTGAATTTTTGTTTATTGTTACGTACCTATTGTATCGTAATAACTCAAATGCAGCCTATATTACAGTCAAATCATACATTCATTTATTAACTGAGTCATTTGCCTAAATATTTTATACTAAGGAGACCACAGAGCAGTACTGGATCTACAGGTATAACGAGAAAGACACTTGAAGCAATTTTTTAATGTATTTTTTTTCAAGTTCGACGTATAGGCTACTACAAAAGCGTTAAACTCCAGGAATGCAATTTATTTTTAAAGGATATCCGAATTTCTTAAAAATTCAGAAATGTTTTGAAGAAAATATATGTGTTAAAACACAATTTCTAGACAAACAGTTCCGCTGACCCTAAAGTCGCATTTAAAAGTTGATAAATATTTCAGAATACCAGAATAGTAACAGTGTTCTGTTGCATAGTTTTCTAACTACAGAAGGTCATCCCAGTAACGGCCAACAGATTTCTTTCTGTTCTTGATTTGCGAAATAGGCGCCTATATATTAAAAAATGGAGAATTTTATGTAAAAACAAGACGTAGAATAATATTATTATAGAACTGTTGTTCTGGTACTTCTTATTACCGAATAAACACTTGTGGACATACGCCGTCACAAGACAAAATATTAAAACCCATAACAACTTGAAAGTTGTATTTTAACGTGCAGATTGTAACGTGAAAATGAAGCGACGCACTTATAGTAAACACTGCATCATGAAGTAAAACGATGAATTGCTTCTCTAGTCCAGAGCGCCGCCTTCAGATCGGTTGCAGTGTGAGTCACCCTGTGACAAGAAACATCTTTTGAGAGCCGGACCAGCGTGTGCAAGGTTTTTTTTTCGTTCTTTTCTCGTGAGATTGCGGCAATAACCCCAAGAAGCAAGCACCGGAAGTAGAATTTTTCTTCAGATTTGGACAGAAACCATAAAATTAAAACGTTAGATAAGAGAGCAAGAGCTATCGCATGACCAGACTTAAGCAAAGTGTATTTTTTGGATAATTTATACATATCATCCGTGTTATTTGTTACAAACATCTTGTGCATTTCCGTTTTTCTTATCTGTTTAATTTCATCACTTGTCACATTTATAGTTGTTAAGGAAGTTTTAAAGTGCATAGGCCTAATGAAAGCATGACTTCTTCACAAAAAATAAATATAGCAAAATGCATTGCATGCGTTGTTAATCAGTCTTTCAACACGTTTAAATGTATGCAAACGTTTCTATTTTAAGTTTAAGTGTAATTAAAATTAAAATTCTATTTGAATTATAAATGAATAAAAATTGTCAAGCGTATGCCGTGTACCAAGTTGCGATATTTCCGATGTACTTTGTATATTTTTTTATAGATGTGTTATATCTTTACAAATCTTAATCAATACAATATTATTCGCTGTTCTAAATACTTATATTTTCCTTTTAATTTTAAGCATCAAATTCATATTTAGGCCTACATGTTGCAATTCGTTATAGATTCAACAAAAGGCACTATTTCTATCTATCTATCTATCTATCTATCTATCTATCTATCTATTTGTTTGTGTGTGTGAATAACCAAGTACTTGTGGTGTTATTTACTCAAATTTAACTGTCTGCGGTGCATCAGCGGTTTGATTTTTTAACCAAACTGGCATTGCCAGAATTTTCAGCTGGACCTCGAATAGTCTACCGAAGTTTTCCAAGTCGTCTACTACAGAAAATGCTGTGTTTATTCAGATTATCCAGCCACACAAATGACAGACTGTTTCCTGAAACTATACGGTTTATGGCAGTTGAGTTATGTAATTTTATAGCAGAGAATTTTAATTTTTCAGAAATTTCATTAACACAAAATACACTGTAAAACTGTCCTTATATTTCATTTTCAATAAAGTCACATGAAACTCGAAACATTGTGGTTTCCTTCGGCAATGTGGTCCTGTTGAGTGTTATCCAACTCAATATAGCTATTGTTTTTTTACCATTGAAATAGACTGTTGAATGGATTTATCGTTTATTCTCACAATGAAAACTTTACATTTAGTCCGAACCTAACCTGTGTTTTTTTGTTTTTTAAATAAAACTTGCAATTTGCGGACAGTGCATGTAAAGCTGACATCCTTTGAATGGATTCTCCGTCTGATATTACTTCGTCAGCTAAATGGATTGCGTAAGTTATACCACTAAAGCCGCCATGTTGCGAACGCACCATTTTATGTGTTAGCCACGTACTATTTTATCCAGGTTTCCGTGGCGCGCGGGATATGCAAATTTAATAGTGTGTGGTGTATCTGAACTCTGCTTTTTAGAAATATCATTCATATTGTACAATTCTGTACAGAGTTGCTATTCGTCGTATAATATACAAATGGACATATTTAATATTCGGGTATTTGGTTTTTATTGCATTCTTTTCATAATAACGCGTTTATTTTCTTACCTAGAGATCATCTTGTAGCTGTTGCTGGTCGTGCTTATTCCTGGCGTCAGTGTTTCTTGGCAATGAATTCTAGACCAGCGCTTGGGAATGTCGATGATGTCATTGCTGAGACACCTCTGAACCTGGAAGAGCTGAAATACCGTACGATTTAGGTCGGCTCGTATTGTTTGGCTGTACGTTTATTATTACAATGACTTAAAACTTTTTGAATTTTTACAGTAATGGGTAACACATGGCCTTAAAACAAACAATATAAATCCAATATCCATCGTAATAATGATTAAATAACAACGGTAACGATTTTAGTAGAAGGCTGCGCATTTTAAAGTCTTGAAAATCAATTACATACATTTGATATGTTTGGCACATGTGTTTGTCGCATAGGTGTCAGTCATATCCAATAGCTCCATAACATGCTAAAATTGATTTTTCCATACTTAACCATACATCTGTGATTAATAAAAATGCAATGTTTTTTTACAAAATGTATTTTATGGATGAAGTAACTTTTTCTGAAATTTCAAATTTTCAAATTCCGTGCACGCAGAAAACCTGCGCTGAACGGGTTTGATTGTTCTTAACGGCATAACATATTATAATAATTTTATCAAGTCCACGTGGTGCGATTTGAACAGTTGTGTTGTATATAGTGGTATATTCAAATATCTGGTGTCTTCTATTTGAACTAGATCCCCCTGCGAATAGGTCTGCAGATTCGGGAAATTTGTATGTTTGTATGTTCATTAACAATTTGAGCAGTTCATATCATAAATATAGCCGTAATTAAATATATACATTTTTTTCCAATGCTGTATGATAAAAAGACCTAACAATATCGCTTTAACAAGCAATTTACTGCAAAAGACGTTTATAACGAATTATTCACAGATGTATTCACTTGTAAGAATAATAATATGTAGATGTATAGGCTTCTTTGTATTGTCTGAATATCTGAGACAGGCACCACACATGCGTATATACGTATGTATGCATCTCTTTTTAATAACACATTATTCGTTTACTGTGCTACCACAGAATTTCATTCGACGTCAAAAATGCGAACTAATTCTCGCATTAATGTATGTTACGAACGATGCAAAGCCATCTTTTACTTCTATTTCACCAATATCTCTACAAGCATATCAAACAATATCAAGAAGTGCAAATGAGTAATGAGAAATATTGTGACCTTATAGCGTAATAAATAATTACTGCACTCTTCTGTCCCTCTAATGTTATAATGGCATGTACATCATTGACATTAATAACGGGTTCTTTATCCACCTTTTCAAAAGCAGTTCATCTTATTAGTTTAATATTACCCAGTCCATCATTAGAAAACAAATATTTCCAATGCAGTCACAGAATGCAGTGGTTTTACATGCACCGTATATATAATAAAATTAAATATAGTATGGTATGATACAATATAAACACATATATTGCAATTGCTATTACTTTATCTTTGGTTTTAATTAAAATGTTGCTGCTACATTCAGAAATGACGAAACAAACGTTTAACGTTTAGGATAAAAAACACCCAGAAAAGTGTTAAACGGGTTTCGCCAGATTTCACTATCTAAAATACAAAGCTTTAACTTTAGCCTCCTGAAAATTTATATTAATTACAGGATTGTATTCGTGTGAATCTTGTGTAGAATTTGGAAATTATGGTTCAAGATTTCCGTTTATGGTGTTTGACTTAGGCTGTATATCAAGTCCATAAAATCAGAGCTTCCTGGTGTAACTTTTATTACGCCATTTAACTAGCAAAAACTTGTAAGCACTTTCGTCCATAAATTCTGAGGGTGTGCCTAACATTTATGATTAGCACAAATATTTAACATTTTTTCCTAGGGAGATCTATATTAGCTTAACATAAACTTTCTAATAAGTTCCACCATTCATAATGGGGCCAAAATATCATAAGCATTATTATTATTATTATTATTATTATTATTATTATTATTATTATTATTATTGTTGTTGTTGTTACTACTACTATTACTATTAGACCTTGCTACCTAGACCTTGTTCTGGATAAGCAAATTTGGCAGATGGATTTATTTTTGCTGTTATTCTTGTTGGTTCTATTGGTTATTCCTTTGTGCTACTATGTGGAGGTTTATTCCCATTTTCCCATTTAGTACATAAAAAACATGCCGTTACTACTTTAAAACATGGTAGGCGCAAGCAGAGGAGCGATGCTGGTTGCCCCTTTGCTGGACTGATTTATGCCTCATTGAAGCTTTATCAGGCTCAGGGAAAAAAGGCTGACCAATCACTTCACTGGGAGCGCGCAGCACAACAGCCTAGCCTACTTTGTTGGCTGAGAAGTCGAGAAGAGTAGCATGCAAATCTTCCTGTCTCCTATATATTTTTCCTTCAATGAATCGTGAGTTGTATAATGTCTGAGAATGTCAATTTCTGGAACTCTTAGCAACTACTATGTCGATTCTTTAATAAGTCATGAAAACGAAGACGCGACTTCAGCCAAGTTCTATAATGCACAATATCAAAGTTCCAGGCAGCCAGGAGGACAGGGTGATCATCCCGAGTTTCCCTCCTGCAGCTTCCAACCAAAACCTCCGGTTTTCAGCGCTCCCTGGAGTCCTTTTAATTCTTACCCGTCCAACAGTTTACCATCGGTTTACCATTCTTATGTCCCAGCTCATCCTGTTCCTTCACCGGATGCTAGGTACCTTAGCACTTGGCTGGATCCTGCCTCGAGACCGGAATCCATAACTGGACAGGGGCAGGTGAAGCTAGAGCCGCTGCTTGGACATCTCGGAGAGCTGCCTAAAATTGGAGGACCCGAGTATACCGTGGAGTCGTCTTCTGCTAGAGAGATTAATTCCAATCGTGTCTCTGGTTTCGAGGACAATAAGGATATTTGCGAAAGCAGCGAAGACAAAGAAGGGCCAGATCAAAGTAAGTTATAAAGAGAGGAAGTAAACAGTCTGTAAAGCGTTTAAAGGCTGTCATAAAACAGGAACAAAGAAAAGAGAAACCACAAGAACGCATGCTGCAGAATCTAGTGGAAGAGTATGGCAAACTCCTTTATTTTGTATAATAATGGCGTGTTAGTTACTGAAACGTACATTTGTAAAGGGATTATATGCATCTCAGTCTACGAGACTTGTGTTTTTCGGTGGATGCAGAACTGCATTAACTGGATTATTTACCCGTATAAAGGATTCAGAAGGCGAGTTGTTATAATTTTACATTTTTTCTTTGTCTATATTTGCTCAAAGTTGAGCCTCGGATCTTGTAATTTTATTGTACAGCTAGTCTAAATGATATTTGATTAACTGAAATTGAACGTTATGGTCATTTTTGGAATGAGATCGGATTTATTTAGATTGACATATTAAGAAGAAATAACTACAACAAGATGATTTGTAGACGTATAGTTACCAGAATTTTGTCCTTACAAACACTGCACATATATTTAACAGCATTCACAGATGTGAAAGACAAGAGAAAGTAAAAATCCTGTTTTCCTGACAGATCAACATATAATTTGATATTGATGATATCATTAGCAATTCAGTGTACTTCTTTGGTATTTATTCGTGTGCTACACAGCCACGACAGTGCATATAGTGGTTTATCTCTCATAAAGTAATTGCAGCAATGAATGGGTACAGAGTTTTATTAAAATAAGGCTCATTGGAGTAGACTTTCAAGGAAAAAGAACAAGTTAAATTAGATAGATAGATAGATAGATAGATAGATAGATACGTTATTAAATAAGGTAAATTGGCTAATTGGCTTCTGCATTAAACTCAATTTGATAACCAAAAGTTTTTTTAATTCTAGAAATGTGCTCATTTTGCAGTGTTTGTCTTACCGGTTCAGAAATACGTTGTATTACACTATGCAAGCTTCCAGTATACAGTGCAGAGTACAAGCAATGGAATTTGGTACTTAACGTTCTTCTGCTTTTTCAGTGGCCATCGATTTTCAAGAGAACATTAAACCTGCGATTTGTATTGTGATCACATATGTATTCTGAATATATGAAACTTATATTAATGGTGCCCTGCATGAGTATAATTATGCATTATTAAAATTTGCCAAGGAAATATTGCTTTATATTCCAAACACCATAAAAATTGGGGATTTGATACATTGGTACAGGTACATGTTTAAGCCCATCAATGTTCCCCGAACTTCAGACATTCATTAAAATTATAACGATATAACGTAACAAAATCCTCAGGCGTATTCTAGTTAATGCAAAGTAACACAATTATACCTCTTCTTGAAACAGAACGTACTTATTTGTTATCATTTGCCGCTTTAGTTTAATGAATACTTAAAGAAATAGCCAATATTGCAAAACCAGGAATAAAACAGGCCAATTTTGTAACTCCACGGCCCAAATGCTGGCCAATACTATGAAAATGCATTATCAAATGTAAACTTCTACTTAATCTGTTTTGCGTTCTGCCGTAGGTTTTTGGGTTTTATTTAAATTTGCGTAATACTTAAGCGTAAACTGTGTAATAGTAACACTTTTGAGAGTAACACTAATAGTTTGCAAAGAATTAAAATGTATATACACGTGTTATATTGTATCATTATAATGTACATTTGCACAGATTTATAAGTAATTGCAAATTATTTACAAATTGAGTGATGGCTGCAACACTTGTTGAAATGTATTAAGGTAGCGACGTTTATATCCGTTGATTTTTAAAACGTGACGTGATTGTAGTCTAAGTATTTGTGAGTATGCCAGTTGTTTGTTATGAGTGACGAGCACGTGTTCAAACCTATATTCAATTGTATTTACAGACGACCCATCGTCCAACTGGTTGCATGCCCGTTCCTCTCGGAAGAAGCGTTGCCCATATACCAAATTCCAAACCCTGGAACTGGAAAAGGAATTCCTCTTTAACATGTACCTCACACGGGACAGGAGACATGAGGTAGCACGTCAGCTGAACTTGACAGAGCGACAAGTTAAAATATGGTTCCAAAATCGACGGATGAAAATGAAGAAAATGAATAAGGACCAAATCAAGGATTAGAAAACATGAAAACATCAGTAATCCCTCCAGTTGTGTGACTATTTCTTTGTGTCCGGTTTGCCTCATATAGTTGTTTTGATACGACTTTGAATAATTTTTTGTTTCAATAAAACATTCCTTTGTTTAAAGATAATCTCTCATGCCAAGCTTTGTCATCAATTATAGATCATTATCATCATTAATAATAATAATAATAATAATAATAATGATAATGCTAATGGTAATAATGTTGTCATTATCAACAAATTATATCGATGTGTAAGTCGATTTGTTTAAAATGTTCATTTGTTCTAAAAGCTTGATATGTTCATGACAAGGATATGATGAACAAATTACTGTTTTGTTAATGTGGTTGCTAACGATATTGCTATTCTTATTACTTCTTTTACTGTTGCATCCAGCCTTATTGTAATACTAGTTGTTATTATTATTATTATGATTATTGTTGTTATTATTATTATTATTGTTGCTGTTATCTCTATTATTGTTGTTGTTGTTAATGATGATGATGTATTATTTTTGTTTAAACTTATTTTGTAACCTGTTTGGAGGTTTTTCCTTGTATTTTTTCAGTGTTGTATTAAATCCAAGGGCTGGTGATGTCTCTCTTATTAGTTAGTCAAAATTATTAATGCTCAGTGTATTATTGTTGTCATTCAAATTATTTATATTGTTCAAGATATCTTGTGTGTCATGTGAACCTTTTGATTCTAGAATAAAAATAAATGCACATAGTCATCGCTTATTCATCTCTTCTGGTTTATAATGGTTTATAATGCAATTTCCCATGAGGAAGTTCACGGAAGATATGACATGTCTTTTTAAAAGTGTATACATCATATGTGTACAGCAACCACCTCTTTGCATCATTTTGGCAGCGACATCTGTTTAGATAAAACTTCTAGCTGCTGTTCTGAACGACCGGTGTGATATAACACTCTTAATGAAATATCAGAGATAGCTAAAACATTGAAACCAAGATCAATCTCGTGTACTGCGCTTTAGATAGGTGAAATAATAGACGTTATATGTATTGTTGGGCGTAGGATGATAGAGAGATAGGACCGCATACTTGACAATAGTAACCTATTTGACAGTCGCTCACTGGGTTTTCAAAATGGTAATCGAGTGTAATTTTTATTATTTGTAATGATTTGTTGGCGCCATATCATTCTCTTGTTTCTTTCAGTAGTGACGGACATCCGCCTATAAATAGTCTATAAACCGATAAATATATATATGTCTTGCGAACCTTAGATTCTTTCCCCTTAATTTAACAAGTGTAGTCTTCATTTGTACAAATGGTCTTTTACTTTTTACATTGTTGTACTCGATAATAGGGAAACATTTAATTGCTGTCAAAAAGGGAATTGGTGTAACTGTCGCGTGTTCGGAGATTATTTCAGTATCCCTACAGCTCAGAGTAAAAGACATATGCAATAATCTTATGAATTCTTATTAATTTTTAATGAAGCACTACTTGATGCCATTGTCTTAAGGAAAGCAGGCACTGTAGAATTACTTTTCATTTCGTGTATTGCTTTCGAGTTGATGCAAATATACTCTTTTCTTGTTCTCTGTTGGTCTGTAATTCTGCAGCTACACGGATCTAGAGTTGAATTAATTTGAAATAAACGAACAAAGTGTAAATGACCGTGGTGATATCAATGTATAAATGTATATGTTTGACACTCCTTATATCAGGATTAAAACATAGAATGGGTAGTAGAAGTCTTATGTTTAAAATGGATCATATTCTTAGTTTTGTTTGTGTTCACGACG
The DNA here is from genome assembly GCA_011763525.2 of Mormyrus iriodes. Lineage (NCBI taxonomy): Eukaryota > Metazoa > Chordata > Actinopteri > Osteoglossiformes > Mormyridae > Mormyrus > Mormyrus iriodes. The sequence continues at coordinate 27,611,898 of JAAGVU020000092.1, read as the reverse complement.
CCGTTTAGTCTCAAGCTTTACGGTTCGACTGTTATTTAATCTTAATGAAGGACATGTGCTTAAAATATTATCTGTGCACTCAAACATTTGTCTCCAATTGTGGATAAAGGAAACGGCTGACTCTTCTGAAGATTACAATTTTAATCTTATCCGAGGCATTGATGACGTACATGAAATTATACACACGATACTTTTGTAATACTTTAATTAAGGCTTTTAATGATACATATTATGCGAGTTACTGGAATATTTGTTGTTGAGGAGAAGATCGATTCGGGGTGTTCAGAATCACGAGGTAAGTTTTTCTAAGAAGTTTTTTAATTTTAATTCAATTTCTTCTGTAAACACAGACATCAGTCTGAATTGCATTGTAATGCCTTACACTACACCTTTACAACACTGCTATTGTCATATTTGTCCTTTTAATCACATTATTTAAAAATACACTCAGCATTTACTTTTATAACTGTCATAATTCCGTTTCATTTTATGTAATTGATAATCACCTTTAATGTAGGACAATTCAGCTGAATTCATATATTACATTTTTGTACACAGTACATGCTTGTCCAGGAGACAAAAGAACAGACAGTGGCATACATGCCTTATGCAGTCACTTCCAATACAGTTTTACTGATACTTTTTAAAAACAATTACATTTTAACAATAAGTTAGGCTTGCTCCAACAGGGATATTTCTTTGTGCCAGCAGTTAATTCATTTTAAATATTTTTTATTAAACCTTGGTGATTCGGTTTATTTTATATGTCGAAATTTTAGCAGAAAATGTTTCAAAAGTGTCAATGTCCAAAGATTGTTGTATATATTTTGTTTATCTCTTTTATCCGAAGGTGTTTTGTTTTGTTTCTCCCGACGGGAAACAAAAAGGGGTTCAACCGTGATTTGAAAAAAGGGATGGGAAGTGGTCTGTCATAAACGCGAGAAAGTAAATTCAATGCAGTGTGCCGCAATAAAAGAATATGACTGCAATAAAAGTTTATAGGGTATAAATTTCTGAAGGTTAAGAACTAAACGGCTGTAAAGCAAACACGGGAAAAGGAAAAGTTTCAAGACCTAAATAACTGTTGCAGAGCCATAAGCGATCCTTGGCAGCGTTATTTATTTATTTCGTTTGTCCAGCATTTGTTGTGTGAAGATTCTTTGTGGAGGGGGGAATTGCGCGGCAGGGCCTGGTCCTCCATATGCCTGTCTTATTCAAATGTTTGGAACGTCTTCCTTTGTTCCATTTCCGAGGTCTCCCAGTCTGCCCGATAAGGGGCAATAAAACCGAACAAAAATGTTCTGGCGAGACGTCTGGGTTAATCTACGAACCTTAATCTCTTTACATCTTAGTGCCAATGTTCAATTCATCTCTTTGTAACACAATGCCGATTGTTGTCCTGAATAGAAAATCCTAGCTTGTTTCCTTCTTCTTCTTCTTCTTCTTCTTCTTCTTCTTCTTCTTCTTCTTCTTCTTATTAATACTACTACTACTACCACCACCACTAATAATAATAATAATAATAATAATAATAATAATAATAATAATAATAATAATAATGACGATGCGTGTGTTTCTGCATCGGAATTATAATTTTGTAAATCACTAATTCAACTCCAAAATGAAAAACCTGTAATGAAATATATGCCTATTTTTGTATGTTTGTAAATCTTTTAATAATAGTAACGTTAACAGTTAACTTATTTTAGATTTTTCATTTGCGTTTTTGGCAGGCTAAATGTAATACTTTCCTTTATGTGCTTTATTATGCTCAATTAAAAAAGATACATGTACAGATCTACACACATAAAACAATCCAGAATCTATGCACCGATAAACAGTATATTCGTGTGTGTGTGTGTGTGTGTGTGCGGGCTTCTTTGCTTTGTTGTATGTTTAGCTTGTGCTTATCGTGCTTTCACATGGATCTAAGACGTACTGTTTAATGTTGGCCAAAAGATGGCGGTATTGCTCTACAAAACATTGTGATTCCTTTGTTTTCTGTTATCAAGATTTCAGCACCATGAAGATTGTACTACACGGCTTAACTTATTTTACATTATGCTCAGATGTAATTTAAATATATTCCTTTTTTGAGGAATGATTTTAGTTGGGTCCGTATAAGAAATCACAGACCAGTGAAACACAGCAGTAGCTGCTTACTACATGCAGATATCATAAAATTCTACCCAAAAATTCCACTACATTTTCTCTTATAAAAACATTTTGATTTCATTTTCTTAACGTAACAATAAACGTTTTTATAATAAAATATATTTTTGTTATATTAAAATGGATTAAACATATTAAAATACAATTAAAATATATGTGACTATCACAACATTTATAAATTAGCAAGTTTGTAATATAATTTTATTATAATGATATTCTTCTCACTTATGCATCACCAATTTGAAAACGCATCATTACAATTTTAAACACAGAAGTTGTATGTTAACATACGTACATACATACATTACAAAACTATTCGAAATCTAAAACAAATGTCGGTCCAAACACGTTATATTTATATTCTATAGGCCTATTCATAATAATTCAGTACGAAGACATCAATTTCCACTTAAAAAACTCTAGTAATTTTAAATATTAAATCTTATGCAGTAGTATTATATTTTGTGACAAGTACATGCGAATTCGCTGTTTAAATAAAAATATAATTAGGTTATTATGTGAAATCTTCACTCTTTAATGGTCATTGACTAATATCTGCCCTTTGTTATTTTCTTTTTGTTTAGCTTTTGTGGCCCTATTTACTATTTTATTAATATGTATTTTAATTGTCTATGGATCTTAACTTGTGCTTTCAGTTATATCAGTCTAAGGACCAGCAATGATTAAACTATCCCTATATAGTAAACAGAGTTTAGTGAAAAGAAAAAAATAATGATGCCTGAAGAATTATACAGCCACACAATATCAGCAGAACTAATGTTATCTTTACAGCTTTTCTGAAAATTATATGTACGTATGTATGTATATAAAGTATCTTTGACGTTTCTGAAATTTTAGTTTGTTACATGGTTTGCAATCGGTTCCCGTATTATACACTCTACTCCTTTCCTTCTTAAGCTTTTTAACCTTTTATGACATATCTGAACGTATAATCATTAAAACGTTAGGATATGAGTATTTCGGTTGCATTGAATGGGCTTACATCCAGTGAGTTAGATGTTTTCACAAGTTGTTTAAAACTGGCAATTACGTTTATAGGACCTAATTAAGTCGTGTACACTCACAATTTATTAATGCAACCCTGACATTTAAAAATGAATTCACCTCGTTAGAATTACGAATTGAGAACTAGGATTGCTTTATTTCAGGCTACCTATTAGCTACAATATAAAAAGTAATCTTTTAAAGGGGTAGGTGTACATTTGATCTAACGTAAAGCGGCAGATATCTCATTAAGTATCCGGTTGAATATATTAATGCGCATATTCTCCCCTCCTCTCTCACCCCTTTCTCTCTCACTCCCTCTCCCTCTCACCCTTTTCTTTTTTCCCTTTTTCATTCTCTCACTCTCTCCATACCACAAGCGCGCCGTTCAGTGCCCGTGCGGAAATACCAAAGCCAATGGGATAAGGATTCCATAATAGATGCAAATTATCGTGAAAAGACACTGCAAAATATGAAAAAAATTCATTTTCGGCGGAGTAAATCACAGAAAACTGTTTATGATCTGGCATTTTGGTCTGGAATTGTAATGCAGGAATATAACTGAAGATGCGATTGTATGGAATCGATATAACTGTGGCGTGAACATTCACGGGGATTCTTGAAATACAACATATATCTATATACTGGGAATCACTGAAACTACGAGTATCTTCGGAAGTGTTTATTTCCTTAAACGGACAGAAATTTAACATACAAACAACAATAAGAACTGAAACAAGAACAACAACAACAGAAGATGAGTTCCTATTTCGTAAATTCTCTGTTCTCAAAATACAAAAGTGGTGATACGTTGCGCCCAAATTATTATGAATGTGCAAGTTTCGCACAGGACCTGGGAAGTAGACCCACAGTAGTTTATGGACCCAGTACTGGAGGAACTTTCCAACATCCAAGTCAGATTCAGGAGTTTTACCATCACGGCGCATCCACGCTCTCTAGTACCCCTTACCAACAAAATCCTTGCGCCGTAACTTGCCACGGAGAACCTGGCAACTTCTACGGGTACGATGCGCTGCAAAGGCAAACCCTTTTCGGAACCCAAGAGACAGATCTGGTCCAGTACGGCGACTGCAAGCTAACCTCGAACAGCATCGGAGAGGAAGCAGAGAACGCAGAGCTAAGTCCCTCTCCTACACAACTCTTCCCATGGATGAGACCTCAAGGTGAGACAATACAAAACACGGACTACTGTTTGTTAGGCAAGGGTAGGGCACAGCGGCACATTTCCTGCGTAAATGCCGAAAAACGCCCTTTTACTGTTTTATGACGTCTAACTTGTGAATTACTTTATTGTTTAATTACCCTGTGAGAACCGGGGATAAGTGAAATTCTTTCTCCACTCTGAGTTTTATTACACATTTTATGGCATACTGTTATCTTGGAGTTATTTCTTGGTGTAAGTTAAACGTAGTAACCCAGGACATATATCTTTAGGATGTTGCTTAAATGTGTCAGTATTGGTGCATACAAACCTCTTTACATTTGGGCACAATATTATGTTTTTGTTTGGCAAGAAATGTGCTTTAACATGCAATATGACAATTGAGGTTTAAATTAACCTAAAATATTTTTTTTCTTTGAAAATACTAACTGACGTTTTATGTATTATTTGTAATAGTCTTAAAATTGCGTTCGTTTATTTTGCCAGTAGCTGCCGGACGAAGGCGAGGCCGGCAAACCTACAGCCGCTACCAAACGCTGGAGCTAGAGAAGGAGTTCTTGTTCAACCCATATCTGACCCGCAAGCGGCGAATCGAGGTATCACACGCTCTGGGACTGACTGAAAGGCAGGTCAAAATCTGGTTTCAGAACAGGAGGATGAAATGGAAAAAAGAGAACAACAAAGACAAATTTCCCAGTAGCAAATCAGAGCAGGAGGAAATAGAGAAACGAAAAAAAGAAAATGACCAAGACGAACAGGCACGAGTGGCTCGAGAAGAAGACAGCGAAAAAGCTAAACAAATATAGGACTACAAGCACGGAGATCAACATTCTAACGTCGCCGGAGAACTTACAATTCTGAACTTTTGCTTAAAAAACATTACATTCTCATGGTTATTGTTCATTGTTTAGGATGATGTCAAAACAGGAAATGAAAATAAAAAATATCGTATCCAGTGTAAAGAAGTTAAAATGGTCTGACAGAGAGATACTGCATTTCTACCTAATGCTGGGAAATATAATAGTGACATAAAGTAGCTACCTTTATTTGTGGAATAATTAATGTGAAACATTTTTGATGTTAGAATATTACTCTAAAATATACTTTGGCAGCTGTGTAGGTTTATTAATTGGTGCACTTTTTACTGTTCCCGTTAATCTTATGGTAATTAACGTAGCAAACTATGAAATCCAACAACATGAAACTGCCTATTTATGATGTAGGTGCTCTCTCTTTTTACGTTAATCCTTTGATAGTCCGTTTAGTTGTTATTGGTATTGTATTTTCTATTCTTGGATAGGCATGCGCACAGGGCAAAATAATTAAATAAAAGGCTTCGGTGACTGTGACACATAATGTATACTGTACTCGTGAATTACTTTATGGGCACTTGTTGTCATGCTTTGTTGTTCTTCACCTCTTTGTCTTTTGTCTAAACCTGGAAACGGCGGAAAAAGGAGGGCACAATAAAGTTTACAAGAAAGAATCCATAACAATTTTACTGTCTTCTGCTACTTTTAACCTAATGTGTCAATCTTGGAGACTATGATCACTAACACGCGAATTAAACCTTCAGAAATATATATCGTATATTGGGAGCTTATATTGTTTAATCGTATTTCATAGTAGTGTATGAATGTACTGACCTCCTATGGGGTTTGGTTATGGCATTAGCATCGATGGTGATCAATGGCAAACAGTAAAGTATAAGTTTGCGAAAATGCTAAAATACTTCCGCTATTTAGTTTAGTGAATTACTTACAGATCCCACACATAGTTAATAGATTTAATTAGCAAATGCTCGATAGATTTTGCGCTTTGAGAGGGTTTATTTTTTCCTTAAAACTATTGACTCTAGGAATCTGTATATTATTTTGACTACATAAATTACAGAAATTACAATTGTTTAAACCAAAAGCATCATAACCTTTCAGAGACAGAACCGTCAAGATGATATAGGGCTTGCAGACAGAGACCAACCACAATCTTAGACAACCCAGAATCTCGAGCGACGTGAAGAAAAAAGTGTGTATAGACAATGGTTGGATAAAGGGATGGATAACAGGTTTTCATATTGTGTATGCACCATGGAAACCATGGAGATGTCTTTAAAAGTAGTGTGTATTTTTCTGGGGTTCACTGAAAATAGTTTTTTACCAAACAGGTTAGATTGCAAGACTCTTAACACCTAATCGATTCATGTCAATGTTCGATTGTGCTTTTTGCATGCAATTGGACGTAAACTTACCAATAACATATTTTTTTTAATCAAGACTACTGCACATTTCCACGTTAGTTGTACAGTGAGAAGTCCATTTTCCATTGGATGACACTAAATCACGTGCCTGTTATCACGTGGCCCCTGAGGAAAAAGAGGTGCTTTTTGGTGTAAATCTGGATTGCTATTCTGTAATATATCACAGTACCTCGTAAAACCGACAGTAAAACGTCCCGGCCAACAAATCACCTGGTCAAAGTATGAGTTCACTGTATTATGCGAATACTCTGTTTTCCAAATATCAGGCTGCAAGTTCTGCTTTTCCATCCGGGATTATTCCCGAGCGAAGTTCTTGCGCGTTCGCGTCCAGCTCTCATCGAGCCAGCAGCTATGTCTCGGGATCTCGTTCCGCTGCCTTTCCCCCTTCGCTGTCCGGTCTCTACAGGAACAGCGGGAGCATTCATCCTCAGAACATGTGTTCCGGCAGGTATGATATTAACGCCAGCTCCTTCAACATTCACACTCCCGCCTATGAACAAAATGTGTCCATGCTTTCTGGAAATGTGTCGAAGCAATCCAACAGTGATAAAACGGAGGAGCGGGACAGTGATCAACAGACTGAAAGCACCTTCCGGATCTATCCCTGGATGAGAAGCTCAGGTACGTTAAAGAAAATTGGTGTTAAAGAAAAGTGAGGGCATCACGTTAGGTAAAACATCTCTGAGAGTAGACCCTTTTCCAGTGTGAGAGCCATAATCAGTCAGAAGCTTAGTTATCTAAGCAAAACTTTTATGACTAGATGACCCAGAAAGCCGTAATGTTTGTCACTTAAGTATTCATTAGTTGGTACTGTATAACTAACAGTGGGCCTGCTTCAGCCTTGGATTGTGTGTCCCTCGGTCTCGTCAAAACAATAAAAGATCTGGGGCACTGGCATTTGGTATTCTGTATGAGTAACCTTCCAAAACATTTAATGTGATCGTTTATAGTATTCTTCTAAAAGCGTTTGTACAAAGCGTAGGCATTTGTCCTAAATATGTTAATTGCTCGGTATGATTCTTCTTTTAAAACAACTGACAGACTGTGTTGAAGGCTTATGCAATACCGCGCATAAGCGTGTTAATGCGGCCTGTAAAACTGCACGGAGACGTAGATATTTTGCTAGAAACACGGCTTTCGACGCGTCGATATTGCCTGCTGATTATGGCTATGTATCAGTACATTTTGGGGAAACCTTGTCTTATTTTAGATACATTGGTCGTCAAAGTTGTTTTCAGAAACAAGAATGATGGGGTTTGATGTATTATGTGCACTAGCGAGCGCGAGGGTGTGTTTGTATCCTGTTTTATATCCTGTATTCACTTTCACTATTTAAACAACAGCTTTCAACAAACATCGTTTTTCTTATAGATGCATCACTTTTAATAACTTTTTATGAGTTCACAGAGCTGCTTTATGTTTGTTTAATCAAAGTTTGCAGAGTCTGACATATTAATCGCAAAACATAGGCTAATCACATTTGAATAATATATGTAAATAATATTTATCTTTGAACGTTTGAACAAATATATTTTTACATTTTGTTTCTCTCAAATTTTCAGGTTTTATTTCCACTTAAAGGCGCACGCAGAGACAGTGAGAGGCAATCTTTTATATTAGGAGATAACCCACATTTTTTACAGGAAACGCACATGGTTTATATTCATACTTAACGCAAGCGCCTGTTATGAACTATCCTCGTTTATCCTCCAATTTAGCAATTGCCTTTCTTTTAATACTGATTTTACGGTTTCGTGTACCAGATGCATGACCATGCAATACTGACACTCACTCACATTATTATAGTCAACGACGCAACAGGATGCGCTTCCGAAATATCCAACAAAATTTTAATGTTGCGGTAATGTATTGCTGTCTTGCTATAAATCCGATTGCTTTTGCTCACATAACTATTGTAGTACAACTCCGTCAATTGAAAATTGTTAGATTTCACTGAACTTGTATTTAACCAGGGAGAATAAATATGCTGGAAGTTTGTACGGAACGGAAATCAAAGTAATGCTAGCTCAACACTAAACCTGAACTCCACATTTTCTAGTCAGAATTAGGTTTTTTCAAAAGATTAGATTAGATTCGTAATCTCATACTACTGGACCTGTAAGGAATACATTCCCGGCATAAAAATATGGTTATAACCCGTTTTTGCTAAACGTGGTTAAATGCAGATGAAGTTCCTTGATTTAATATTATTTTTGATCAATTCAAATTAAATCAAATAAAACAATTACCATAAAGTTTTGACATGCTTTTTACTGTATTAATTAAACATCATACTATTATGTAATTCTGTTATATAACTGTATACAACATACATAAGCAATCGCCTTGGACATGCTTTTGGTGTCATTTAAAATATATACTTTCGGCCTACGTTTTAATTGCGATGAAGGAAAAACGGCATATATTTTTTTAAACTAAGAACACACATTAATTGGAAATACTAAATTAAACAGGATCCTGGGGATTTGTTGGGATTCTCAAACTCACGTTTGTTTCATGTGTGTGCGTGTGTGTGCGCGCGCGCGAGCGTGTGTATATGTGTGCAATACCATTTCTACTATAAATTCAACTTCACTCTTTCTGTCTTGGGTGATAATTCATTGAAATATCTAAAACAACCTAATAAGTACTTGTTAGACGTATTTGCAAAAGTTAGTTAATGTTGCTAAATATTATTAGTTAATATCACCTATTGTTAGCAAAAAAAATCAAAGGCCTATTTATAACAGCAAGTTATTTATAACTATTGATTGTAAGTGTACTCTAGCATTCATTTTGATCACGTTATGTATATTGATATTAACATTTTTTATAATTGATATATTATATCCAAGTTTTGTATATGATGATATATCTTTGTTATTTTTTAGATGACGCAAACCTCTAGAATGCGTGCTCAATGTACAAAGTATTCTCTTTCCTGTTCAATTTAATGCATGTCTTGATATACTGTCGTTATACTAAGGTGTGGACAAAAAGCGAGGCCGGCAGACCTACACACGATACCAGACGTTGGAGCTTGAAAAGGAATTCCACTTCAACCGCTACCTGACGAGGCGGAGACGCAGTGAAATAGCCCACGCTCTCTGTCTCTCTGAGCGGCAGATCAAAATTTGGTTCCAGAACCGACGTATGAAATGGAAGAAAGAGAATAAGGTTACTGATCTAAGCTCCTGCACCGAGGACAGGCCGGTCTGCGAGGAGGAGGAGGAAGCAGAAGAAGAGTAGCGAAGAGTTCATACAAGTCAGTCGAATAACAGTATAGTAGAATGACATTCAATCCAATGTTGGCTTTAATTTTCCCATTTTAGGACAATGAAAGTAATGAACCGCACTACCTATCTGTATTTCGAAATAGTAGGAATGTATATGTCTACCTATGAAATCACCTAGATTTATTTTTGTTTTATATTTTAAGTATCGTATTCTTAGGTTTTATGATTTAAAATGCTTGCGTCCTGGTTAACGGAATCCAGTACGATCCTGTTTTCGTGTATTTGTGTTGTAAGTTACTTTTGAAAAGAAATCTTAAAGTATCTAAAAGGGATAGCGTATTTCATATTATTTCTATATTGTACATACAATAAACATTTACTTCGCTGTATTTTTACTTGACGCGTATGCGTATTTCTCTTTTGTAAATGGCCTTAGATTACCTTTCTTGTACAGCGGACCACAAGCTGTAGGTATTGATATTATTGTCTGAAGGATAACACTGTGAAATGTTGAATTTTTGCGTGTGTAATCTTTAGTGACAATAAATAAATTAAATCGTTCCAGAATTATATCCATCTTTCTTCTTCTTCTGATTCTTCTTCTTCTTCTTCTTATTATTATTAATATTAATAATTGCAATAATGTTATTGATTGTTTATATTATTAACTCAGCTAACATAGTACAACTCCATCAAGTCGATATGGTTTAATTTTTAGTATTGTCGTTGATTCGTTTTTATGGGTGTAGTGAGGATGGTGTAGAATTTGATACTATTTTTGCTGTTTCCTTCAAAACATAAAAATATAAAGATTTTGCCTAGAGTTGTTGTAATTTTCACTTATAGCCGAATTAGTCGTCGGGGCCTTTTTCATAAAACGAAAGCCTATGTCAAATTTAAGTATTTAATGCTATAATTTTAGAAACAATATAAATACACTTATTTATTTACCTATTATTTATCGCAAGAACGTATTTTAAAAGGTTTCTTACATTGTCATCAGTTAGTGTTTCTAGTTTTAATTTTACAGCCATGGTGGTGGAATTGCTCGTTTGTTATTTTCTACTGTTTCATGGGGCTTTTGCTTAAATTTATCAGCTAGTAAATATGCAAATTATTTATCACACGTAGATACAGGAAATCTGAAGGCAAGTACATGATTATTGCACCCAAGATGAGTGTATGTGTCAAACTGGCCTACCTCAAAATGTTTCTTTGTGCCGCATACTTAAAACTATGTAAGTATGAATATACGAAAAACAATGTGAATTTATTCAGCTTACATATAATGCGGCATTATTCATCGTATCGTTATGTGGAATCTGAATACATACACGCGTGTGTGGTTGTTTATTTAAAAGTTACTTAACCGGTTATTGAAAACATTCTTTCATTTCGCCTAGCCTATATCTGAGCTCATCTTACCATTTTGAGTGTTGTGCTTTTTTTTCTAAAGAAACGTTTTCATATCTTAACCAGGTGAGTCGAATAAGAACACGTTTTCATTTGCATTCTTTTCAGTCTATCAAAAATTATTTTCAGACTATGCTACATATTATGCGTTTTAAACTAACTTTCAGTGTATCTCGGGCAAAGTCATTTCCTTGGAGTTTATAAATTTAAAGAAGTTTAAGATTTTGTGTGTGAGCTTAAACCTTTTAATTATAATCATGGGTATTAGCATGAAAACGCACACGGTCAGCTCTTTTGGATTTGTAGAAAAAGATGGCGACGGTAAGATGACTGCTTCTAAACCAGTCGCGAAGAAATGCAATAAATTCCTTGTTGTTTTATGAAAATTTACAACTTTGTGATAGAACTTTATGAGTGGCTGAGTTCTAGGATTGGCCGAGGACGGTCATGTGGATAGTTAACCGTGAACATGAACTTTTTATGATTTCCCAAGTGGTTATATTGGAGCATTCTTTTGGTCACCGCGCCTTCAGTAGCAACACTGCCCTCCTTAAAGGTTCTTGGCTCCTCTTCATTTTTTATAAATGAAAAATATCAATTTGCTTAGTGTCATAGTTCATGATATCGATGAACAGAGTACGCGAACAGCCTACTCCGTGCTGCTATGCTAATATGCCCTGGTCTGATTGGGATTTCCGCTACAATGAAGGGTGAATAAGAAATCTGGGCTCGTTGGAGATCATCTCATTTTTCATATAGGGATCTTTCTCACTTTGCTAGTGTAAATGATAGGAATGGAGGAGACTTGCGCTAATGGCGGAACAGATTGGAACAACTATAAGGTCAGACTAAAAGCAAGAAGCTAACGATTTCCTCTGGGCCATCAAGAGGCGTAATGAAGGATTATAAACAAAGGTAGGATTTGGTCTCCTTCACCATTCGTTCTTCTTGCCTTGAGTCCTAAACACAGCGACGTAACACATACGCGTTAACAATGAATTTCTTTAGAAATGCAGGATTATGTATATTACATATATTCTACCAGCTGAGTGAACTACTTTTGGCGTTCGATGAATTGTGACATACCACACAAGTTGTGCCGCATCCACAACTTACAAATATGAATCTATTTGTATGCTTAGAAATGCCTACTTATAATTGTTAAATGCCTTCTCTCTGCTACTTCGCTTCAGTATACTGGCAATTTCCGGGTGTAGCAGAGACACTGGAGTTTAATAGTTGTGTGCACCGAATTTTGCTGAAACGTCTTGGTTCAGTTCTTTCTTGGAATGCTTCACCTGGAGGCGAACTGCTATGCGACATTCTGTCCTGTCCGTACTCGGCTTTGCGCAGTAAGAAAAATCAATAAAGCAAACCACAGCTATCAGAAGCATTTAGTTCAACAATTATTAAAGGACACTGTTCTGAAAGCCAAGCCAGAAAAGACACATCGTTTCATTTCACATGAGATGAATTGCTTCCCAATAAAATAATATGTATTACAATAGGCAATACTATTTCTTACTTACCTTAAAAGAGTAATGAACTTGTTTTGATAAGCACTATATGCATTACGAAAAAAAAACTATTATTTATAACGCTGTTAAGTGTTTTACCATTACGTGTGCTACGACATTTGGCCTACATTTGAATTCTACCACTGCGGATGTTGCCAGATATGACGATCTTCCTAGCGGCCATAACTACGGCAATTGCGTTGATGGCAAATATTTACTATTTTTCAATACTGCCTGGCCACCCAAATAAGAAACACTGAAATGTGTTTCATGTTATTCATGTATTTGGACGACCGCACATTAATAATAAAAAAATTCCAATTCTGAGCAAGATGGCTTTTATAAAATATTATATATATATTTATGTGTTTATATAATTATATATTTTATATGACTTTAGTTTGGTCAGGTTAGGTCTACGTATAGATGTATTCTTCCACTAACAGCAGCAACAACAACAACAACAACAATAATAATAACAATAATAATAATAATAATAATTAGTTTATATACATGATGCTTGGTGGTCGTGATGAAATGAGACTGTCTAGGGTTTCTTGATTTAGTCCATTCCAAATCTGCAGTCGTTCTGCGTCAACCATAAGCGATTCTCTGCTCTTTGAGGCCATCTAGTGTTCATTTGGCAAAATGATTAAAAAAAATCTTCAGAGACCGTGGCAAAGTGGGACTGGAGGAAGTGATCTTGTTTATGAAAAGTGTTGCCTCGTTTTCTGCTACAGGATTAAGGACAATAAAAAAGAAGTCGGGTTAGGTCGACTGCTGGTGGTGGGGAGAAGGCTGTAGAACAACAGGAAAAATGTCAGGGAGCGTTGTTTTTTCGCTGTTTTGTACTTTGCTAGACCACATTCTTAGTAGCGTTTGACATGCTTAAGACGCACACATCCATCGTCCCCTGTCCCAGGCTTAAAACTACTGGAAAGGAGAAATGTGTGTTCCGTTTCTTTCTTCAGTGTTCCCCAGCTTTTGACTTTTCTCGTGGGCGTCCAGGTTTTAAAAGTTACTTATATCATGGGTTGCAAAATTGCAGCCTGTGGCCTCCGCTAAACTTCTGTCAAACTAGACTTTTCATTTTAGTAAATTGGTCTCTTAAAGCAAAAGATGTGAAAATATTAGAATTATTATTATTTTTTTTAAAGTACAAGCAAGGAGCAACAGAATGGTTGTTTTTATTGTTATTGTTATTATTATTATTAAGTCTGTTATTATTGTTTTATGATTAAAAGTGCTACTATTACTACTAATAATAATAATAATAATAATAGGACTTACTGTTGTCTGCATTAGTTGATTCCAGATACGAACTAAATTTGCTCGTTAAAATGAAAGTGAAGCACATTAAACTGAATAGTGGGCAATAAAATATTCATAGTTTTGTCTATGCGAAAGGATCAGCAACTTAACTTAACAATGTAACAAACTTCGAATGCAAAGTTTGTGAAGGAAATACAAATAGACTGTGAAAAGGAGAATGTAATCTGCCGTCTGTATTACCTTACTAGATTAATTCTTACAGCACAGCTATTTAAAACTACAGTTCTGAAGTACAAACAAGTTCACTTATGATGTAGACCTGTGCTTTGTCTGATAATTTTAATTCAGACATTCATCCTGTTGAAATAAGGTGAAAAATCAACAAATTTTACTCCCAATAAGTTTTCACTACATAAGTGATGTATTACATAAGCATGCAGTACTCTGTTTGACTTATTTTTTAGTCTCTTTTCATTTCTCTTTCGTCTGAGCGATTCAAAACAATGTATGTATTGTTTTGCGATAAGCACTTACGACACAGTTTCCTGCGGGAAGTTTATAGCTATTCAGATTTTTTTTTTGCAATATGCGCATTTACTTGCATTTTTAAAAAGGATAACATTTGTACATATTCCCATTTCCAACCCACATTCTCTAGCGAACACAAGAAGTACTAACAACATGTGATTTTATCGTTTGTTAGTTTTTGACTGTCAGGTGGGAATAATGTCCTATTGATTGAATACGATCGAAGCATTGGTGAATATAGGCAACTCGGATTCCGTATAGCCAGTTCAATCGCAATGTTCCATTATAAGGTCAGCTATTCTTTCATTCCCATTTCTGATGAGCAAACTAAATTTTAAAAAATGAAATAAATAAAATAATGAAAACACACTTATAGTTAATCTTTTTAATAAGCATATAGTAAAAACACATTGTACATTTTATATTGAAAATGCAAATGCTTATATAATACAAAGAAGAGACGGATTTCAGGTAAATGAATCGATATTTAAGTACCAAACACCATGCACTTAATGCTAAAAACCGCATTTTACACTCTAATGCTATAACACAACATTCGCATCATACAATACAGTACATACTGACGTCACGTGAACAGAATTATGATCAAATGATTAAAAAGTAAATAAATATAGTACCAAACACCATATAAGTACGCAATTACATAATATGTCTTATACTTACACGCTGTCCAACACTCAAACTGCGAGCCTTTCCTGACAACTTAGTCAAGACAGAATCGGTTCCTTTTATTTTGCAAGCTGAACTTAAATTGTCCTCATAGATATACATACTGGCAGGAGTTTCCGCCTCTGTTCCATGCTCGTCCTTCCATTTTCCACTTATTTCCTCCTCCAAAGGAACGTTTCTATCTTTGAATCCAAACGATCCAGAAATGTGCAAGTTCTGCAAAGCGAAGAAAATGAACATTACTAAACTGACAGCTGGGAAATAGTTTCCGTCAGCATAGCTGTTTAGAACTTAACCGTGCATATTCCATGTGAACAATAGGATATTACTGTAATAGAGAACTTTGAAAATTCAATTTCATGTGCATTTAATTGTTTAAAAATGCAGATGAGAAATGGATATAAAACACCCACATTTTCAGCGCCGGGTTACTTGATAATTAATAAAATATTGTAATATTAAAAAAATTAAAGTTTTGCTTATAATTGTTTGGTAAAAGTTTTTTTTTCTGGTGCAAATATTAAGATGATAAGGATATCTAATATTTTGTCCCTTTTATATTTTTTACTCTAAACGGAAGAGGTATGTATTATTGTGAGCTTTAACTTTTTCACGTTATTTTTCTGCAATTTGTATGTGAAGTGAAATAGATTACTTTTCTACATCAAATTATCACGCAAACAGTAAAATGCTTCATTGCAGTCTACCACAAGCTACAGAGAAGTCGAATTTGGTAAATCGATAAATTGCTTTACAGCACTGAACGGATGATATTGTCCTTGCACTGTTTAGTATACGCAAGCTGAATGTAGCATTCTCCAAAGAGATCTCTGCACTGATATTTTGTTGTAGGATTAGTTTTTCAGTTAAAATGTATGCATATATGTATTGTTTTTAAATTTGCTAAAATAATTAATAGGCTTTCTAAAGGCTTGTCTAATCTATAACTAAAACATTAAGAATTAATGCAAAAAGTAAAACCGAAACCTATTAACTAAAATATTTACATAATGCACCCAGGCGAAATGAAATGATATGCATATACACTCAAATATTATTATATACATATTATATATATAATAAAATTTGAATAAAAAAGAACATGCACAAGTAAATCTGAATAAATTTGGTTTTGAAGACGAAGACTTGCCCACTATGGGCTGAACTGTAAGTTTTAAACCACCATGTAGAATGTGTGTGTGCGTGCGTGTCTGCATGCTAATATGAATGTGTGTGCATGTACGTGTGTTTAGTTTTGGGTTTTCAGTCCTTGAATGATTCAGATTGCGTGATTTCATTGGAAGGAGAAAGGAGACATCTAAGCTTTCTGGTTTGCGCTGGGGTCCCCGGCGCATGCAATCAGAACCCCCTCATGGGTGCTATTTTGCTATCACAGAAGCTCGTGATTGGTCAACCCCTGATCAGATGGTATAGTTCCCCTCTGTCCCACACTGGCACCTCGCCACCCCCTTTCAGCTAAAACCCAATCTCCGATAAACTACTAATAGCTAAACCACTTGGAATATATAACACAACAAATCATAAACCCGGGAAAAGAACGGTACCCTCCCAATGAGTTCCTATTTTGTAAATTCAACTTTCCCTGTTACTCTGCCCGGAGGACAAGAGTCTTTCTTGGGACAGATACCGTTATACTCCTCTGGATACACGGATCCTTTAAGACACTATCCCGGAGCTGCATATGGAGCTACCAGTGTCCAGGACAAGTCTTACTCATCTTATTATCACCAAACTAACAGTGGCTACGGCCGGACAAATACCGCTGCTAGTGCGTGCGATTATGCAGCAGCCAGTTTTTACAGAGAAAAGGACCCCGCCTGCGCGTTCGCCAGCCTAGAAGAACATTCGCTTGTTCTAAGCCCAGACCAGCGGAAATCAGACTCTACAGGGCAAAGTAAAAATATATTCGCAGATAACGATGAGCTGAAGTCGTCTGCCCCAGTCTATCCGTGGATGCAAAGGATGAATTCGTGCAATGGTGAGTCAGTACCTTCTGTCATTTTCGTATTGTTGTTCGCGATAATCTGAGGAGCGTGGCTTCCATCCTAATGTACAGTATACGGAGCAGACTTTACAGTGGAAAAACAACATCGCTCTGGCAGTCAGAAAATATTATCTCAGGCTGAAGCTAGAGGGAGCATAACCATTGCAAAGTTCGGTGTGCTCATGTGATATTACCAAATTACACCTTTATACAGTAACGTTAAACAATTTGCTTACATCATATATACCATTCTATTTAATTAATTCACCGGCGCGTGCTTATATTCAGTTTAACACGTAGTAATAATGCATTAAGTATTGGTGCATAGCTACAAATATGTTAAATAAGTACATTTACATCCGTTTTTGAGGTGGACTGACTATTTATCATTTAATGATCCGAATAAACCGCCCAAATGGCCGTTTATACTGTAAATAAACTGTAGGCAGTTTTCTTTAAATATAGTGATAAAGTAACTTCATTGTTTAGATGATTTCGTGTATTACTTTTCTATGGGAATGGACTGAGAAGCAGTCGTATATTTGAAAAGAAAAGCTTTTATTGCGTAATATTAGATATACTAATAAAGCTCTCACTGTAAATAGCGACATAATAGGGAAATAGATTTTTTTACAGTAAAGGCGGAAAGTACTTAAAACGTCATTTATTGGTATAACTGTTGTTGGATACAGCAGCATCAACAGTAGTAACAGCTGTCATCGTTACAGCTGTAATACTAATTGTACGTTTTGTACGATTATTGTATTATTGTATTGCTTCTATTGCAGTAACTGCTACATATGTACATGTCTGTCATTGTCATAACTATATCTTTTCTGACTGGTTTTGTTTAGGGACTTTTGGGAACACCGGCCGCAGAGGTCGTCAAACCTACACCCGATACCAGACGCTGGAGTTAGAGAAAGAGTTTCATTTTAACAGGTATCTGACGAGGCGGCGTCGAATTGAGATTGCGCACGCACTGTGCCTGACTGAACGCCAGATAAAGATTTGGTTCCAGAACCGCCGGATGAAGTGGAAAAAAGAAAACAAACTGATAAACTCTTCACAAAACACAGCTGACGAGGAAGAAGAAAAGAGGACGGAATAATGGACAAGAAAAAAGAAAAAAAATGCAAATGACTAGTGTGCAATTGAATAAAATCGAGTTGCCTCTTTTTAAAAATGTGCAGCAGTTTAGTCATGCTAAGAAATTTTGGTGTAGCATTCCAAACGTTTATCGCATTTCCATTTGTGATTTTTTACTATTTCGGGAAAACTATATGTTTGTGCCTCGTCTTCTCTTATGACTAAGTACCGTGTCAAAACTAATTGAAATACGTGTCATTCTCATTATCATATTTACGCAGTATGTAATTAAAACGAAACTGATCCTAACACATTGATATAGTGTATTTCCTTTGTATTTCCCTTTGAATGTTACCGACGTGTAAACTCTGCGAAAGAATAATAAGCGAATTTATTACAGAGTGCAAAGCAGATTGCAAAAATTGACTACGATATTTATGTTTTATTAATTTTATATGTAAATGTGTTTGTACATTTGTGCTGGAAGGTATCTAATCAGTCAGTATGTTTTGGTATTTTTAAAAAGCTAAAGATCTTGTTGTAGGTGTAATAAGAATACATTTGGGGACAACAGTCTGTCTAATAAACTCGAGTGAAAAGTAGTTTAAAGATTTTCTGACGGTTTCAGTTGTGCTGCCATATTAAATCAAACCTTCCGCTTCAGGTAACCGTTAATATATTGCTTACATTTACTACAGACATGTGCATAGACTTATCTATATCACAGATTACATGTGCGTAGTGACATTTGGGAGACAAAAACTGAGCGGGGGAAAGAAAAAAAAATGTTTAATTATTTTCCAGGTATGCAGTGACACACTCTTAAGCTCAGCATCTCTTAATGGGTTTCAGAAATGATCCGTACAGTACATCATTCAGGTATGATAAGGGTCCAGATTTTTCTCACAATAATTCACACCTAAAGGGATATATGTGTGTGTGTGCGTGTGTATGTATGTGTGTGTGTATTTATCCATCTCTGAAGAGTTAGGCTCCTCTGTTATTACGACTAGTAAATGTTGAAAATCTTAGTAGGTACTACATGCTACTAACATGTCACCTCATAACTAATGTAAATGATTTATATCAAAATTGAAAATTACAATGATTATTTTTTTACACAAACTAGAAGACTCATCCTCTTTTCCCACCACTATCATTACACCACACAACGCGCACCACCTGCAGCCACCGCAAACAATTGCCTATCAACATGTGTGTGCGTGTTTCTGTACTATATATGATGGGCATTTCTGTGCTCTAAACATGCATAAAGGCATAGACATAAGAAATCGGGGTAAATAACCCACGAAATCACATAAAAAGTTTGAATTTATTTTTTCGTCATGCTTTTTTTTAATTTAGTTTCAAGAAGAGACGGATTTTTTTACGCTCTAAAGCTGCTGCTATTGCAAATGTTTCCCTGAAGACAACATTGATTCCCTCTATATCTAATCGATGTAACAAGTAACAATTAACTAACCACTTATAGTGCACGACATTAAAAACAGTATTAAAGGTTATTTGGAAAAATTTCCTTTACATATTCTGACAATTTATCCAAAAGCCCCATACAATTCGATGCCTATCTAAGTATCTTAAATAATATCAATGCTAATACGCTATCAGTAAAACAACTGCAACTATTAAAAAACAACGGTCAACATCTTGTCACTCTGGAAAATTTTAGCTTTCTTTAACTTTTACGGTAGCCGATGTAAGTCTTGTCGTTTTATACTACTGTATTTCATTTTATAAACGATAGAAATCACCCTCTTTGTGACTTTATAAAGTAGGTATTTGGTACGCACGCAATCGCCATTTTAATATTGATGGGTATATTAAATACAACAAAGAAAATATATGTTCAAAGTGGAAGAAATAATAGATAAAAACGAAATAAAATTGGAAAGAGATTATTTTTTCGGTGCAAAAAATTATGTTCCCAGTAGGTGACGCTCTCTGCCAACATGGAGCACAACCTTGCTATTGAGAAGCACACATTGCGTTGAGCTTAACGATTCTCATCTCGTCATCATTTGTAACCACAGAGCATGAATTACCTCTTGAAGTCATCAGTGAGAATTTACGACTGGTCAACAAAAGCACGTGATTCCTAAACGCACCCCCACCCCCATATTTGGCTGCATACATAGCAAAAACGAAGTACAGTGCATTGCTATAATTCATTAATACATCATAAATCGTGAAGCACAGCGTTATAACGACCAAGATCTACAAATCAAGCCCTCTACAATAACCTAAATGAGCTCTTACTTTGTAAACTCGTTCTCAGGGCGCTACCCAAATGGCCCCGACTACCAGTTACTAAATTATGGAACTAGCAGCAGCGCTATGAACGGTTCGTACAGGGACTCCGGCACGATGCATTCGGGCTCTTATGGCTACAGCTACAATGGGATGGACTTAAGCGTCAATCGTTCAACCACCAACAACCACTTTGGGGCTGTTGGGGATAACTCCCGGGGTTTTCAGTCTCCAGCCCCGGAGTCTCGGTTCAGACAGCCGTCTAGCTGCTCGCTTTCGTCTCCCGACTCCCTTTCTTGCGCCAACACCGAAACTCTGGGACCCAAAAGCTCCTCTCCCCCTTCCGACCAGAGCAACACCACCGCCAGCAATAACCTCAACAACAGCACACATTTCACAGAATTAGACGAAACTAGCGCTTCTTCTGAGACCGAAGAAGGTACCCACAGAAGCAGCAATCCCACTCCACGGACACAGCAACAGGAATCTACCGCAACCTCCACCACAGCATCGACCGATGGGCAAGCGCCACAAATATTCCCTTGGATGCGGAAGCTACATATTAACCATGGTATATATGCCGACGCATTGCAAACTTGCCTTTAGCATCGATACAATTGTGTAATGCTTTTTGTTCATCTAGCATTTGTAGTCGGGTTCAGCTTTTCTTTAGTACTAACTCCAAAAAGCGCCACAAATTTTATAAATGTAGGCTAGCAAACTCAAAGAGCATGGAGACAGAGAAAGACGGCATAAACAGGAAGCACTGTTAAGTTTTCATTTAATTGTAAACTTATCTTTATTGCGTGTGGTGACTTCTTAATATTTCGGGAGGAATAACAAAAATACATTTGAAGAAACGAGAAAAACACGAAACTGAAAAGTTGTGTTATGTACCTATCGTGGACCAAGAACTAAAACGTTAAAAAGATATATTCAACCCTGTGATTTACGGTCAGCATTGAATGTTTAAGTGAGGGCAAGAACAGATTCGAAGAAAATTCGTCAGTGTATTCAGCAATGTATAACATTTCTTTCACACACACACACCACCACGAACGTGCAGATTTACTTAATTATTGGTCATTGGGATGTACATGTATGCTATTATAAAAGTTGATTTTATACTGTTGACCATTTTTGTCTGATAAAATGATACATTTTCAGTAATGGTTATTCTTACGTTTTGTCCATGCTATTCAGATATGACTGGACCAGATGGGAAAAGGGCCCGAACTGCGTACACCCGCTACCAGACGCTAGAGCTGGAAAAAGAATTCCATTTCAATAGATATTTAACTAGAAGAAGGAGAATAGAGATAGCCCACGCGCTATGTCTGTCGGAACGGCAAATTAAGATATGGTTCCAGAATCGGAGGATGAAATGGAAGAAAGACAATAAACTGAAAAGTATGAGTCTTGCAACTGCAGGTAGCGCCTTCCAGCCCTGAATATTACCCATACAAGTGAAATGAGAAGGAAAATGGGGATTCAAATAAATAAATAAATAGATAGATAAAAATACTATTCCACTGAGTACTGTACAGCGCAGCACCTTTCGGTATGTTGTTGATGTTTTAGACATCTTAAAATTCCACTATGGTACTGCTAACATATACATGATAACTTGTGTTTAACTGTTGCTGTTTTTATTGCTATGGTAATTATTATTTTAAAAAAGAAGAATGCTCTCCAATGCCTGTTGCTATTGTTACAAGTATAGTTTATGTGTTAAGTGCTATGGTGATGCTTTCTTGAAGGTAGCATGTTTCACGTGAACTCTTAAATGTTATAACTTATTTACGATCTATAACAAGTGTATAGTTCTAAGTTTACAGTAATATGAAATGAATCAGTATCGACTAGTTGCAGTGCTTTTTCAGAAGCCACATTGTGTGTTCCATATTCTCTTTAATGTTACATTCGTGTTAATTTCTTTTATTTTTATCGGGTTATTAGATCGGTGACTTATTTCTGGAAAAAAGAAAATGATTGTAAGGACTAGCCTCTTGTCTCCGTACATACGTGTGTATAATTCTGTTAAAATTGCAGTTGTATATTGCTGAATCACCTCTATGTCCCAAACCAGATGTAAATATTACACATTTTTATTGTGACCAATAGATTATTTGTAGTGAGCAGAGTGAATAACAAACGTTCTGTGGAAAAATGGCAACTGTCACGTCGGACTGCCCGTAAGCATTTTGCCAATAAGCTTTTGTATTTGTTTGTAGCTTAACTTGAAGTAAAAACCAACAAGACAATAAAGTTTCTCTTACTTAGATCAAATGTCTTACTTATTCTAATCGATATGCTAGTTATCCCTATGTTAGTATACTATTTACTTGGTTTAAAACATAAGTCATCCATTAGACTGCATTAACAGAATCTTTAATCAACATATGTCTATGCTTATACGTGTTTGTACGCTTATTCCTGCGTGCGCGCGCGTCAGAGTAAAAACAAATTAAATAATGCTGACATGTACAACTCGGTAGATTTTGAGGAGTCTTGAAAAATCATGATCTAACTCGCAGGCAGCTTTTGAAAATGGTTATTCAGCATAGCGATAAACATCATTTCATCCTCATTTATAATCTTTAAAATCTTGTCAATTGTGATACAAGATTTTCCCACAACAATATATGCCACTTTCAATGGCAAGGCAGAGCAAGCCATACATGACTTAACTGAAAAATAATCTAATAGCATACAGAATGTTTTCACACGTATCACTTACACAACTTGGAGTTTGGAAGTGTCCGTCCTATGAGAATTTTGTTTTCAGTTTGAATGATTTTCGCAGTAAAAGATGCCTCCCACCCTATTGCAAGATTAGGTTTCGTTTACAATAAGCAAACTTTGAACTTTCAAACTTACCAATTACTCCACCACTTATGATACTTCATACGCTATTTTTGAGAGATGATCAGCAGTTGTGCCAAGAAAACTGTAGCCGTTTGCCACTGCCTTTCTTTAGAAATTTTGCTTTGCCAAACTATACCAAAAGTAGCTATGACATTTACATGTCAAATGGATGAGGGTTTTATCTTCAAGTTAGATCGTAAAAATTACCCAGGCCATAGACAGATACCCCTCACTGGCTCTCAAAAGTCACGTGGGATCCATAAAGTTAGTTTTATGGTTTTGGGGAGTTGACAATGTACTATATATTTCACATTCTAGAATGTAAGTGACGGTTTAACTGCTTCGAAGAGATTCCAAAGGGTCAGTCACAACTAGGGACATTTCAGAGCCAGTCCCAGACTTGCCCTCTTCTCAGTACATGCCTTGATTGCCATCCGATTTCGTCATTGGGTTATATTTTGAGAAGGAAATCGAATGATAAAGGATTGTTTCACTTTAAAGTAAGAGCAGATTCTTCACAACCTAAATTTGCTGATGACCGTATCTTGGGCTAGGAAGGAAGGCGGGATGAACCTATCCAATCGTGCTGTCATTACTAATAGCCCGTTTGACTTTCCTTCCCAGTTGATTGCAGTGTTGGTGAGTCTTTGGAATTCTGTACATTTACTCAGCTATAAAACATTATACATTAACTTATTAAGAATTTTAGATGCGTGTATTTGTGTATACATGCATGTAGCCTATCCCAGAATGCCTGTTCTGACAAAAATATATTAATCCGTAGCTCTACTATCCTATTTTCTATTAATATTGTGTAGTATTTTGCCTGGTATATATGCAGAAGAATGCTCAATAGTCTGGTACGTTCTAATGTTCAAAACCGTTTTTTCTGTTCAGTATAATCATGACTAAATAAGTTCATTTATTCTTGTATAAGTTTAGTACTTAATATAACAGCAAACTATTAAATAAAATGTAAATTTGGGGCATACGTTTAATGGTGTTTCTCTTAACGAGTTACATAATGTGTGTAGTTTTGAGATAAAAGGCTCAAAGTAGGATACAACACTGCAAACCAAAAGAACCAAATTCCTTTGAAATTTTCAAAATATTTGTACCAGAATTTACTTAGCACGTCAGTGAATTAAGATGTAGGCGCACGACCCAACAAGTACGGTGTTTTCGGAGCAAGATTAGAGATAATTGATTGTTTATTGCGAATTTTTACACTCTTAAACAGGAATATAGATGTAATAAAAAGTGGAAAACATTGCCAAAATATAGAGAGAACCACTAAAACCTGCACCCAATATAAAGCTTTAGGCTACTTTTAATTGATAATGGTAAAAAAATGGGATTTCCAAGTATTTCTCCACACGTCTGACTACTTCAGCTTGATATTTAAAAAGTGTAATTCTTTTTGCGGTTTCTCTTCAGTAGTCTCGATATAGTATAAAGCTTTACAGCAAAGTCATCGTGTATCAAACGTTAATTAATAGTTGTTTTATTTATTTGTCGGAAGTTATAAAACAAAGTTTGTGAAAATACCAAAATAGTTCCAAGCAACCTAACTCAATGGGTAACAACACTCTATATCGGTTTTGTACGTTTAACACTTAAGGGCTGGCAATGAAAACTACATGGTTGCAGATGTTTTATATTCATGTTATTACCCTACATCAGATTTTACGGTGTAGTTGCCTTAGCTGAAGGATGTGTTTAAATTATTAAAATAGTTAAAAAAAATGTCACCTTTACACTTTCATGTTTGAATGTGACCCATTTCATTCTTAACCTTAAACTGCATTCCTGAAGGTAATTTGGTAACTTATAATAATAATAAGCAAATAACATCACGAAAAGCTTTACAATTTTTGCAATTTACAAGCAGTATTTGGCTGTATTTTACATTCTAGACATAATGCCACCCTCTGGTATATATTACAGTATGGTCTTGGGAGGTCATTCATTTTTCCTCCCCTTTAATAAACTAAGGAAGTTTAAGGGAGTAAACAGGAAATCAAAGCTCTAACTGTGAAGAAAGGCCAGGACTTCCATTCCATTTTTCATCAGTTTCCTTTCTTGGTCAGGAGGTTCAGCCCTTCGGCCTACACTTATGCACAGAATCTCTGTAATGTAACCAACTTAGATATCAGTGCCGGCAACCCATGTTACAATGTTGTAAGAATAGTCTTCAGAGATTTCTCCAGCCTTCACATAGGCTTATTTCCTGTATTTTATACCGAAAACAAACACATTGATGAAGAGCCTTGCACCTGGCTTTGGCTTTGGCATATTGGTATCAATCACCTGTATAGTCTGTGGTATAGTTCACAAGATTTGTTCATAGTAAAGACAATCTCATTACTTTATTGGAAAGATGTCATTATATACAAACCTAAGGCAATGGAATTGTTTTCAAAAACATCATCCCAGGTGCATATGAATAATCAGGACCTAGCATTAGCTTTGATATTCCATATTTTCAGAATACAAAAACATATGTTTCCCTTTATCTTGCAAAGTCAAGTCATAATAAATAAATAAACAAAAACCAAAAAAATCAATAAATTGGCAAATAAAGAAATAAGTAAATAAACAAATAAATAAACAAGCAGGCTTTAGTGGCACAGGTTCTAAACCTTTTCAACAATGCAATTTTAACGTATTAAATTGCCATTTTAACAGTGTAATGTGTTTTGCATATTGATAGGGGTAATCTGTGAGCAGATCTCATCAATAATTCATAGGGATGGGATCATCGCGAGGTCAGCAGACGAGCTGCGCAAAAAGACTCTATTTCGAAGAGAAGGCTCCCTATAATACAATGAGTTCATCCGACACAATTATGCTTTCCCTGGGATATCAACACAACAACTGAAAAAACTAGAGCTTCAGTTTTGTTTGCTTTTTATTTCCTTTCTCGATGTCAGGTCTGTATAGATCTGTAACTTTTTGAAATTTTTAAATTTTGACTTTTTATAGTGTTTGAATTTTGACAGTAAAGAGTTCAGGCATTTATATGCGTGTATGTCTGTGTGCTTATGTGTGTAATTTTCATGCCTATTTTTCTCCCTTTGGACGTAAGTTTCTTACGTTACTTAGTAATAGTAATAATGAGTTTGTGCTATGTATTATTGTGCTGTTTTTTTCTACCGTATTTAATTTTTAAATGATAAAAAAAACAATGAATGATATTTAGTGAGCAAGCAGTGGTATGTTAAGGAATAAGTCTGTAACGCCCGGAGTACGCCATCTATGCAGTGGTATAGACTGGTCATTGTTCCAGGAAGGTTAGAGCAATTATTGATTATGTGGCGCATATGAAACCGAATTTAGACGGCTTATTGGCTAGCAGTTTGTTTTCTGAATTTTTGTCTTATACATCAGTGTATAATCTCTATAGATTCAATAACATAAAGCGACAATGAATATTATACTGGCGGAACCTAACGCGGTATTACCACATTAATATTTTGAAAATTAAATTATTATTTCAATCATATTTGCTACAGTAAAGGAACTTTAATACTACTAATCCACACCTCACTCTTTTATTTTCCAGTAAACCCCAGCAACTGGCCTGACACTACTAGTTTGTATCATAATTTTGAGAAAGTTTTTGGTACAAATTATGAACAAAACATCAGAACATATGACATACATTGACTGATAAGTTTATTTACTTTGGTCTAAATGTTTTATCACTCTCGTTACTCTTGATTAGCAACAATGACACCTACAACAATAATTTGTTAACGTTCGAATTAGTTCTATTTAATTTTTTATTGAATTTTTTATTTTTTGTGTTATAACCAAGTTTTTTTTGTTTGCTTGTGTGGCGAAGAAATCTACGAAGATGCCTGTCAAGAATGTAAAACGTAAACATAATTCGAAAATTATTGTTAATTCGGGCGCTTTCAGATTTGTGCAGTTTTATGATTAAAATAACCGGCACAAAAAGAGTTATAGATCATAACAACTAAAGCAAATATTTTGCCCATTTCAACATCACGCTCCGAGACCATTCAAGCTAAGATAATTCTGGGTTAGATTCTTAATGTTTATTTACACTGAGTGACTCTTATAAGTATGCACGCTTTTATTGTTAAGACTCGAATTTATTTAATTTTTAACGCTGTAACGCCTCTTTATCGCCAGCAGAGCCCGCTTTAGACCAAGTTCACCACCATTCTTTGAACGCTCTCATACACCTTGTGTATTACGATGGAGCGCCTTTCTCTTTTCATTGACTCCTTCCATTTTACCAGTGTAACCAAATATCTACTTTAAATTTAATATGTGTTGCCTTACTCTGCGCATCTTATGAAAGATATTTAAATAATACACCTGTACATGCTTAGTGTTCTACCCTTTCAGATCTTCGGAAAATAATTTATGAAATATGTCGATAATGCCTCCATGTATCTTGTTTTACCTCCCCTTACGTTAATAGCATTTTGCATTACATTCACAAACGACAAAATATCAATTGGGACCCTTAAATATTTCTCTCCATTCGCATGAAGTGAAGGTGAAGCTGGCTTGTTAGCGCAGCTGTATAGCCGGAGGGGTCAAAAAGTTGAGGGTCAAAAGTTTACGTCGTGCGTGACTCTGTCAGCAGTTGACTCTGAATTCTAGACCAATTGCTGGATGTCAATGACAAAAAGAAGAGGAAAAAATGGGAAGAAATAGAGAGGGGATGCACGAAGAGAAATTATTTAAAAGCAAGCAAGGGGATTGAAGTGTCGACCTTCACAGTGTCCCCACCCAAGCAGGGCAAAAGTGAAAAATGGACAGACAATGTAGAGATGGAAAGATCGCGCTTCGATATTCGTTGGGTCGGGCGGGGGGGTGTGGGGTTGGAGCGGTTGGTGGGGCTTAACACTGTCTTATTTCGTTCACGAAGTTCACGAAGCAGGTTTCATAATGTCTATTTGTGAAATCTAAAAATAAAATTAAGTTGTAATTATACATAATTTACAGATTTGCAGATACAAAATTCCCAGCAATAAACCACTGTAAACCACACTTTGTTAGTTCTAAATAATGCAGCTCATATGACTAGCGTTAGTTTGTCAAATATGATATTTGACTACTGAATTATGCGAGACCTGTAAATGGAACATGGTTAGGTTATTTAAGCAAACATCAGGATAACTATAGAGAAAATTACAGCAAGTATCATGGATAAATTCACTGTATTTCGATGTCTTATTTTCTTTACAAAAGTAAAGGCAAATTTAAACAAAGAGCACATTTCCTTCTGACTCTGAATTATGTAGTCCATTTAATATATGACAATGTACAGTTATCTAGATTTTGTGTTTATGACTATAGATACCCTACTTCAAGTTATTCGAATGTGGAAACTTACTGAAGCCGGATATTCGCTTTTACGTTTTTAATTTTCTCATTATAATCCCGTACCAACTTACATATTTAAATATATATCGGTCTAATAGTACTAAAAAGAAAATTTCCGCAGTGAAAAACAATAATTGAAACAAAACGTGGAGCAAATTAAACGAATTTATAGGCGGATAGGGTTGCTAAAACATATTACGTACCCTCTGCGAATTTCGTACGCTGCTGATGCACGCAGATAAAATTATATTGCGTTCCAGTGCAACATATATGTGTAAAAAGTCGAAATTTCAGCATTTGTAAAGATAAGTTTAATAATAATTGCACAACTATAATGTTAAATTGCATTTTACACCTAGAATCAACTTAAATAAAATGCGATAGATATTAAAACTAAGTTTGTTTAGAATGACTCATTTTGTACGTAACCATGAGCTTTGTGTCTGAAGGAGATTTGTAGTAGCAGGGAACGAAAATATATTTAGCAAATGTATGCATTATCCTGGAAATATTTGAACAGAATCATCATATAAAGTTAGGGAATGGTATTATTCAATGTCATTTTATTATGGTTATAAAAGTGGTTAAATAATACTTTTCAAATGGGGTTCATGCGGAGGTCATTGAATTAATTTCTGTTCCACTGAACCTGCGCCATTGCCTGCCAAAACATTGCTGTGCGTTTTAATATCTATAATCGCATGCAATTTTAAACATATTAAAGCAACTGCATTTATTTATCGATTTCAACAGAACAATTTTAACAATTTCAGAAATATTGCTGAGCACCCAGAATTAGTTTTATATAAATTTGCGATAGCTATCCAAATTTATTTTAAACACAGTGGCTTGTATTATTTTTTAAGAAAGAAAAAATTAGAAATTGATTATATAACCTTTGGAAGTATACAGCAGTTGTTTTGTTTACTTCACTTTGGAATTTCACCCTATTTTTTAAATCTGAATTGTACAACTATTTTTACTTTTTAGAAAACAAACAGAGAACGTTAATTACAGAAACCCTTGCCAATGTCACAAACTTCGTACAGCAATGACAGGCACTGTTTACATTATTTTGTGAACTTTGCGTTTCATAGAAAATGCATTTAATTAAAAAAAAAATTAAAATGCATATCACAAGGCATTATTTCTAAATGAAACTGAATTCGGTTAATTTGTAAATATTTATATAATAAACGAAACTCAAGAAGCATGTCACAGTTCAGCTGTTTTGTAGCTCTAGTGTCTGTACCGTATGAACCCGCCTTCATTTCTCTTCGAAGTAATGACCTAGGCACAATTCAATATAACCAAGCAAGCTATGCATATATTACCATAGAAGTGGCAAGTGGGAGAGACTCGAAGACGGGGTGAAACGCAGGTCAAAGCGTCTAACAAATATTAAAATGTACTGGGCTTACGACACGCCTAGCTGTTTAACAAAGAATGCCAAACTATGAGATTAATACGAAAACTTGTGAGTTCTCAACAAAATGCTTTGGAGCACCTAGTGGTTAGTCACATTTATAATAGTAGTAGTGCTTTGTATGTTTTAGATGTCTTGGGGGAGATGGTGGTGTAGTATGAGAGAGAGCACTCATTGTCGTTGATACAAGGTTAAAGCTACAATTGCGCGAATGCAGTCGCTTGGCAGAAGACATTGGTCCCTAGCTGTGTTTTACCTTAAATTTCCATAATACTATGATTCTATATACGTTGTCGACTATCTGATGCCTAGGACTGTTTAATATACACTCTCTTAGTAAATCTATTGAAAGACGGAGCTCGCATTTTACGACGCTGTGAGGGTGGATGATGTGAGGAAGGTATCATAGAAAGGTCACGGGCTCAACCTGTGGCGCAAGAGAAAGGAAAGGGGTTAGACTCACGGGATGGGGAGCAAAGGATGGAAAGAGATAATAACCGAAGAAGGACCGCATAGTGAGTGAAGGAGGAAATGGAGTTCGAAACCAGGTGAATTGTGCGAAGCTGGTCACAACGCTGAAAATCACAGAGTAAGTAGAAGCTTAATTAACACGCAATATTCTCTTGTTGCATATCGCGAAAGTCTCTAGCAGGTGCTTGCTTCTACAGACCACGTGCTTAGAACGGCAGCAGGTCAATTCTTTTTTTGTAATCGACTGAAGAGTTGAATTAATTGGTGGTAGTTGTCCGTCATCTTTTTGTTATATATTTATTATGTATTGGTTTCTTTTAACTATGTTACTTATTTTGGTCAATTTACCTTTCATTCCACAATAAGTATATGCGTTCACCCCCATGTTAAAAAGCGATTGAAAGTTAGAAATTCTTTGATAAGCTATTTTTTTAGTAGATGTATTAATATTAGATAAACCTAATATGGTGTACTTTACACTTTTATGGTAAAATCCTCGTGTAGTTTTCTTATGTTCTTTCCATCTTAGCAATACAATCAGCTCACAGAAAGATATAAATTAAAAAATATACATAACCAATATCCATTTTGTGAAACTAAATTTTATAAAAAAGAAAAAATAACCAAATGATAAAGCTGGAAATTGCCACTGAAAAACAATTTTCTGAAGGCCCATGCGAAGTTTTTTTTGTTTAAACGCTAGGGGTGCTCTTGAATTTTATAATGTCTCCTTGTTTTTGGAAAGCAATTAGTAAAATATCTATTTATCATGATAAATATCATAATTACAAAATTGCTGTCGATGTGTAAACATTTCTGAATATTTCTGCAACAAAAATGAAGCTACAAACTAGCATTTTACTTTATTTTTGGAGAAATATGCATACGTTATTTTGCAAACAATAGGTGATATAATAACTTTATGAACTCGAAAGTGTTTTAGACATGTAATGATTGCAATGATGTTGTTTAAATATTTATCCTACTAAGAAAAAGTACGTTTAATTTGCAATTATTCAAAATGAGCGTTGGACTATCAAAGAAAAATTCAATGAAAGCAAATGCATTAACAACACGGATTTCTGATTTCAACTGTATCAAGGGTGATGGAAATACACATTTCTTAGAAATGCATTTTACATTTCACTTTACAAATATGCATATTTTATTGCCAAATCAAATAAATATAATGTTAATTATATATTTACTATATATTCAAAAAGGCATCCGTTCACATTACATTAAATCGCTGTTCTTCTGTAGAATAACTTCGACGTCTGCATGTTGCTGTATACTTTCCTTTCAGATTGTTTTAAATTTCGCCATTTATGCTTGACCCCCATTATACTTGGCAATAATTCTTCAAATTGAGTATTGAAAAAGGTCTTACCTTTGACTCACGACATTTGTAGAAACTCGACATTTCGGATTTTTCTTACTGCGTCTCCAGAGGCTGAGAACTGTGTTTCTGAAATAGAATAAAGCAGTAACTCTTTCCTGGGCGTTGAAAGACAAGGTTTTATGCGAGAGTGAATGTGTAAAAGTCGTAAATTGTATTGTAATGCTTTGAGGATGTGAAGAGTTTCGAATTTCTTCCGGTCTGCATATTTTATTGTTTTATTATACCTCCTCATCCCGGATATCGGTAGTCCGAGTGGGTTTACAAGCAGTAATAGCATACCATAAAAACATATGTTAAACTGTTTTGACGCCTGCTTTTTAAATTTTCTCCCCTTTTGCCTCAGCATTTACTGTTGACGAAGTTCTCCGTGCGATATCACAGAATTCATTATTTTAGCACACTGGCAAATGTTGAATGTTATAAAATGTACAATTGTTTGTCATTTCTCTGCATTTTGATACAACTGTAAAATTTGTGAACTGTAAATGTTTTGCCTGCATGGGGAAAAAAAAATATTGTTTTAATAATACAGCTTTCTTTTTCGGCATACTTCATGTACAGATAAAACGACCATAAAGTTAACGGTCAATTTTGGGAGGCAGATAGCGGGCTAGGGGTCGGGACAAGGTCATCCAGGTAGCAGAGAACACCTGTCATCTATATATACCCTGTAGATCCGAATTTGTGTGAATAGAAACTCGGTCACAAATTCGTACCTAGGGGCGTATGTAGTTGACATAAACACTTCGCCACTGCAGAATTATGAACATAGGCGAACATAATTTAATATTTATCCTATGCTTAATAATATGAAAATTCATCTGTCATTTGCTTTATGTGCCCTGCCATTATATAGTTCTGAATGCTATGTAAAAAGAAAATCTTCAAAAATCACAAAAATCAGTACAGAACTGACGGTATTAAGTAATATATAATTATTTTATTAGAAGAATTATAAGAAAATTAGACATCTGCTTGAATGTAACCTTCAGAATACTGGTAATGTTGACAACACTGGGGTTATTAATATTTATAATTTGTATGCAAGGTGTGCGAATTTGCGTGCGCCATTAACTTGGTCATTGTGAGGGCTTAGCTGCGTTCGTTTTAATGCAAGGGTCTAACTGTGATTTAGTAGGCCCAGTAACCCGAATTAGTTGATGAATTTTCTATTGATCCAAAACAAGCCTAGATTTATCTCTGACAAGGTTTGGCCCCACGCTTAAGAGTGTTCTTTTACTTCTATTAGTAACTACATTCGAAGTCTGAAGAAGATTGCACCGTC
Source organism: Mormyrus iriodes (assembly GCA_011763525.2). Taxonomy (NCBI): domain Eukaryota; kingdom Metazoa; phylum Chordata; class Actinopteri; order Osteoglossiformes; family Mormyridae; genus Mormyrus; species Mormyrus iriodes. Next base: position 27,578,444 of record JAAGVU020000092.1, on the reverse strand, counting down.
TTGCATTTATTTTCACGAATGCTAGCCAAAATATGTCCCAAGTTAAAATGTGACTGATAGCCGAAAGCAACATTGCCTGCCCTTGATTAGTTTAAAAAATGAAGGTAAACGGGAGGCCGTCCTCGCCGGAGCGGACTTTCTATTGTTGAACCAAGGATGCCTTTCACTTGGCATTTTTATTCATGTAACTGGTGCGACTCACTCTGCTGTTTATAATGCGCATGCCGGTGGATGAAATGTATGCAGATAATATTAGAGAAACCCAAACTATGCACAGATGATGTTTCAGATCTGCTAAATCTAATCCCATTTCCTTATCCGGGAATCGTTGGGAACCACGCCATTGGTTCTTGGTGTCACATGGATTTTTAACTTTGTTCACTTGACAGAAAGTAGGAGGGTTTTATCAAACAGGAAAACGAGTAAAGGGATAGAAATAAATTTTCTTGTGTTTTGTGTGCAATTCAAAGAAATTAATGGCCATGAGTTCCTTTTTGATAAACTCCAACTATGTGGATCCGAAGTTTCCACCCTGCGAAGAATATTCGCAGAATGATTACCTACCCAGCCATTCGCCAGACTATTACAGCGCCCAGAGGCGAGAGCCTGCCTTCCAGCATGAGGCGATGTACCATCAGCGGTCGGGCTGTACCGAACCTCCGTACTCATCGTGCCATGGTACCGGGGAAGCTACAGCGATTATGTCTCCAAGAGGTCACGTCTTACCCCCGCCTGGGCTCCCCACTCCGCTCCCTGAGCAAAACCACCATTGCGATTCTGTAACACCGAGCCCTCCATCCGTGTGTGTCCAGAACTCCGCCAGACAAACCAATTCTTCTTCCAGTTCATGCAAAGAGCCAGTGGTTTACCCTTGGATGAAGAAAGTCCATGTAAACATTGGTAAGTGTTTCTAAGTTCTATTTCTCTGGTTGTTCAACGTGATTGTTCGAACCCGTGTGTAGAATTGACTGATCGGTGTTAAATCTTTTGGTGCGCTGTGAAGTAGCCCTTGAGATTTACGATCGGTTGTTTTCAGGGCAGTATAATTACATCCTCAATAAATTTTTATTGCGCTCACTTGTACAAGCACTTTGAAGTCTTTGCAACCTAACCCTTACAATTTCTCTAGGGGAAGTGTTTTTATAAAGGATTCCCAAGTTGAATGCTTTCGTAACATGTTTCTCAGTAGATATGTGCCACACATAGGGAATCCCATGTTTTGTGCATAGTTAGATAAAGTTTGTAGATTTCAGTAACAGCTAAACACTATAAATAATTAATATTAAAGTGTATATATTGTTAATGCCCTTAGAACTAGGTAGTTTTGGGCGGGGTTATTAAAACTTACCTTAAAAAAGGAAAAACGTAACTTTTTGTGGCATCACCCTTTAATGTAAAATCGCCCGAATACGACTCTTAGATAAATTTTATGAGAACAGATTAGATTTGTATTATACATCTTAACTAGCGGTGCGGTTAGATACTCATTAAGTTTTGTAAAGTTGTGCTAGTTTAAAATAATTAGATAATCTTATATACGTTCTTAGTCATCAGACCCAAACACGTGGATAAATTAAAATCGTATTTTGGTGTACTTTTTACGGAATTAACATATGTAATTTATTCTGCAGTGAAAAATAACATGAGTTTAAATATTTCGCTCTTGTATCCTCCAAACAGTGAACCCAAATTACACAGGAGGGGAACCAAAGCGGTCACGGACAGCCTACACAAGACAGCAGGTTTTGGAGTTAGAAAAGGAGTTCCACTACAACCGCTATTTGACCCGGAGACGTAGAGTGGAGATTGCTCATACCCTGTGCCTTTCCGAGCGTCAAATCAAAATATGGTTTCAGAACAGACGGATGAAATGGAAAAAAGACCACAAGCTCCCCAACACCAAGATCAGATCAACTGCCTCCTCAAGCACAAACTCGAACAGCAGTCAAGTGCTGGGAAGCTCTCAGAACCGATCCAGTGGACAACCATCAAGTCTATAGCTTTATGCACACCTACCCATGCACACTTTAGACCTCACCGTATGGCGTATATTCGTTGTGATTTTTTTGTCTTTTATTCGTATTTTTTTTAATTATTATTATTATTATTATTTGTAAATGAAGAGAATAGCGCGATGTGGGAAATGAAGAAAACACTAGAAATTGCCGTTATTTATGAAAAGATGAAGACTTAAATAAAGCACAGATGCTTCTTTTTGTGCCATTCTAATTCTTTGTTCCCATTTCATTCTAGCTCCCCCTCCATTAATGCCAATGGTTGCAGATAGCAGTTTTCAGATTTTGTGAAGATGGATCCGTTGTTTCGTCTTTAATCATGCCAAACCCAGTCCCATTTGTCATGTTTACTCTGCAGTACAAAGGATGACCGTGGGCCTGCAGTTACCTCGACATCCAACATTGTGCTTAATAAATGATCAACGGTTTCTTCAAGAAGCGACGTTTTTAAAGTTGTTTTTTTGTACGTTATTTCTTATATCTTGAAGACCCGGATTTTTTTGTGTCACTTACCATAAAATGTTAGGTGACTAAAGCATTAATGAACAAGACGGAAAACGATTGTGTATGTCATCAGTAGTTAGTTTTGAGAAATAAATATTTATCGCTTTACCGGATTTATTACGAGCTATGAATCGAATGAGGTATATCATTCAATCTAAAGTCTAAAAGCAATGACACTATTATATTGAACATATAAATACCTTAAGCAGATAAGAACCAAAGGCCCCAAAAGACCGTTTCATTCTGGAAAAAGCACTAAATGGTAGATTTAAAAGTTTAATTACCTTCGATGTTGTTTTGTTGTTTAATTTTGTCTTTATGCGTTAATTGCGTTATGACCTTTTTCATATGATTTGCCCTGCAAGTTTTCGACATATTGCTCATTCATTTCTTGTAAACCAAATGTAAAGTAAAAACTAGAGAAGAACAAAGGTGGGTATATGCATGATTATCGTTTCTTAATTTCTTTTTTTGTTGTTTTGTTCTCTGCACACGATTACACGCTTGCTTCTTTCTAGTTGTGTTATTATAGGTAATTCGTTTCATATCTTCTTTGCATTCCAATCCTCCCTTGTTATGACAGAAATGTGGTCTCCCATATTTGTATTTCGGTCGCTTCTTTCTCATACTTCGTGTATCTATACCGTAATATTTGTAAATAGTGATAGAATGAATAAAACAAAATACGAAATGTTATTATCACCTTTGTGTCCTTTTATCTCTCCTTCTTCATATTAAGCATATATAAGCATATACAGTTATATCTGCGATCTGAATTGCACTATTCCTAATGACAAACAATTTATTATACAAACATTTTTCCGTTTTTAAGAACAGATTTCTGTTTGTGTATACGTGTCTTGAACAACGGTTTTCTTTTCGGTCATTTTGTATAGCTCATGGACGAGTAGTCCTGGTAAATTGTGTCGTTTTTTCTTGTCTTTAATCAAAACCCCCGTTCCTCATATTTTATCCGTCTTTGCTGCTGCAGTTTGCTGATGGGGAAAGGATAAGTGAAATGAGAATCCCAACCGAGGACGTTTTATAAGTTTCCTTGCTCAAAACCGTTTATTGCATTAATGATTGTAATTTTTATACGGACGTTTCTTCGTGTTTGTAGATTTTGTCTTTTTTAATGGAACGGATCTGTGTCATATCTCAAACCCTGTCAAACAAAAAGATAATCAAAAAGATAAATGATTTCTTTTGCGGGGCACAGCCTCTGTATTAATTTTCATTTTCTTTCTGTGCAGAAGTATTGGAAGAATACCACACATGAAAATAGCCTTTTCTTTTCCCAATTTAGAAGTTATACGAGAAATATACCCTTTTATTGCTAAGTGAAAATTTCATGGCTCAGAACAGATTTTCTCTTTACTCTAGTGATGATTATGCAGTAGAAATTAGCTGCTGAAATTGCCATTTACTTCCCATCTCACCTGGTACTCGTGGTATAAGCCATTAAAAAAATCTGAATGATCGTTGTTAAACAAAAAATAACACTTTACATGCTCTGCAGTCATTTTCTTAAAATAATCCCAATTGGTTAGATGGTGAAGAGAATTTTACTCCATTTGGGGAGTACAAAACTCTTTAACGTTGCGTAATTCGCATTTGTAAATTTTGCATCACCTAATGTGCTCTGTAAATAAATGTTCAATTTAGGTTATTAAAACAGTATATTAATGCATGGGCTTACAGCTGCAGGAGTTTATTCACGTGCTGTATGGCACTGTGATCCCTGTATTGCAGCTTGTGGAATTTGTGTGCAGAATATATGCACATAGGAATTCTTTTCTTATTTTCTGTATCTGAGATTCTTCCCTAGTCGTGTGAATAAGAGTAAGACAGATTTCAAAAGAGCTTAAAGTTCACAGCCATTATTTGGAGACAGACGCTAAGAAAAATGCGAGAATTATACAGAAAATCATTAATCACTTCTTTTCTTTAAATACTCATTCTCTTCTATTGTTATTCAGCAGCAAATCTGTACGGACCTTCTGCCGGGAGGGGGAGAGTTCTTGGAGGACACTTGAAGATTCTTCCTTTTTACCTCCTATCCCCTCTTTTCAAGCAATACCATAAGAAACTTTTTTTTAAGAACATCATCCTAGTTTCACACTGACGTGAGACACTTTGGAGTACAGAAGATGGGATCAAAACAGGTAATGACTAAATGTTCTTTGATTGTTAAGTTTTATTGTTTTATTGCCCTATCCTCACATGTCTGGTATCAGAAGAAGCATTTGTTAATGCTGATAACTGAATGGTTTACGGCCACTTTGACAGAAGACTTTTATAGCCTAGCTGTTGCGTATGTTTTTCAGTTTTATTCTTTTATTTATCGTCTTAATTTGGTGAAATGTTTTTAAAGTATAAATTATTTAAACCCCTATTTTAGTTTAAATGTATCTTATATTGTGCAGAACAGCAACAATGTATCAGTGCCATGTAATTGCTGTTTATTTCCTTGACAAAGAATAATCTTAAAACTGGAGCACAGTAGTGGAATATATTTAAAAGGTGGGATTTTGTTTTAGAATATTAAACAGTACACGTAAAAAAATGATACCTTAAATGTTAGACAGACTACATCAAGTAAAACATTTGCTCTTTGATTATTATTATTTATTTAAAACTATTTTACACACATTTAAATTCTATTGATCATATTGTCTTTGATCTTCCACAAAGGTTAGTGGACCTGGGCATTTTTTTCTGTGTATTTGGGAAAATGCAGTCTGTTAAATAGTTAAATAAAATAGTCTCATAAATAAATTGCAAAAATATGCCATATTGTACAGATGAAGAGAAGTGAGGGAGAGAAGAAAATCGATGCGAAGATTCAACAGTAAAAATCGTCAAGCTGGGTTCAACAAGGGGACACGTTTTCTAAGCGATTAGGTCCGTTGTGAAGTCACAGACTGACCCCTGGAACCCTTGACCTCTTTTGGACTGGACACCGCTCCGTGTTACATTCTCAACATAAACCAGGAGCCGGTTACTCATAACAGCGCGGTGGGAGCCCTACAACCTCGAGGGCAGGGCCTGCCTGTGACATTTTGTGTAAACTTGGTGGACACAAACTAAGATGTAGGTAGTGTCATCCGTGTTTAAGAAACAGAACCGCTTCCATTTTTATAGTAAAGGCACATGCCGAGAACCTGCCCCTTCTGTGGATATTCCTTTTTTTAGTGCTGTACCCTTAAGAACAATACAGAAAACGTGTCAAGCCGTCTGGGCTTTGATATCGTCTCCCATATCCTCCTGGAGTTATATCCACACAAAGTTCTACACTTGCAATTGGCACGATGCAGGATTTCTCACAGAAGTATGATTTATTCTATCGGCAATTTACATAATAGGTTTTTCAGCGTGGAAGGTGGGTGGCTGTGTGAGTTGCCAAGACATTGAATTAGGTCTTCTGTGGTGGGAAACTCCTCCTCTGCCAAGACAGGCTATGTTTAGAACCTTGACTGACTTACCCATATAGTTGCGGTCTACTGTGGTCTGCTGCCTGTTTTCGATCACACCGCTAATTGCGAAACAAATAAGTCTGGTCTTTCGTGTAAAAGTATAGCTTCCAAAAGCGGTAGAGTGGATGCCCTCGCTGTGCACAAGATGAACAAGTTGTGGTCCTTGTGGACTTTTAAAGAGAACGAGGGCATCTTCGAATTGATAAATTTGACATTTCTTTGGTGTATTTTAATAGGTGGTGCTGTTTCATAGTGATACGATGAAATTTTGTCCCTTTACCCTGTGCTAAGATGCACTGCTGTTTCAGGCTTTACTAAAAACAGACTATCTTCCGACATCTTAAATCCTGAAAAATTCATTTGTCAATCAAAAAATGGTCAATCGTCCATTTACTTAATCTTTACTAATGCTAAAAAATGTGCATTTTAATTGTTAAGTAAAAGCCTAGTTTTAGTCAAGCACTATATATTTAATATAGATAGTTAAAATAGAAAAACCACTGTTGGAAATCAATATTAACAACTAGCAAATGGCTCACACACATTTTAATACGTCACTTATCCTCTATTAGTTAAGGTTACAGCAACTATGGTAAAAGTAGTACTACTTGAAAGAATAGAAATTTTAATGAACATGGGAAGCATGGTTTAGATGAAAAGACAAGCGGATGAGGCAGACTGCTTGTCTGTAGGTCGAAATCTACGCGAAACGCAGAGTCGACGCCATTACTTTAAATAGATTATGCGCCCAGTACACGCTTTGACAGATTTATGATCTTCAATAAAAGCGGTAATGTTCGGCTCCGTAAATCAATCCCATATCCTCCAATATAAACTTACACTGTAGTAAATTCAATGTTTGTATAAGCTTACTGCTACCTAAGCTGATATATTCATGGTTCCAAAATGTAACATTTTAATCGATTTAAAAATGCTTTTATTTGTATATTTGATTAAAAAAAATAGTTTTATTAGCAGAAATCGAAGTATTGAAACATTATGAACAACACTAGGAAAAAAAACACTAAAATGCAAATGAATGAGCTTTGACAGCGGGAGTAATAGCAACTGAGTATTTTAAACTGTCTTCCTTTTTATTTTGCGTAGGTCCGTGCATGATTATGCCAAACATTTTCTAAATTCTTCATTCTTTTTTAAATCTGAAACATAACACGGGTATAACCGAACCATTACATAATTTGGCAGTTTTAATGCCTGACATAATTTATTAAATTGCTGAGATATAGGCAACATATTAGCAGACAAATTTTTGAAATGAATGACATAACATACATCTTACGGCCATGATTTATTTGATTGCACTTGGAACACTTCGTTGGAAAGTGGTCATACTGCCTCTGTACATCTCCTTTCAGTTATTTGTAAGTTTATGATAATGACAATTAGAAACTGAGCAGTGTATTTTTTATATTAGAAAGAACACATCGATCTTTTATTTGACCTTCAGCATCCACCCATAAACACGCTTGTACTTCGATACGGTCTGAAGTCTATTGTTCGAGAATGCTAAGGCTTGACTACATACACTACGGGAGTGATACAGTATTGTCCATTGTTTCTTAGTATTCTTTGTAGGGCTATTGTCATGTGAAGCAAATTGTTGGTATTGTCTGTTATTATTGTTATTATCATCATAATCATCATTATTGCTATTACTGCTACGGAAACTACTACACTTATAACCAAACGCCGTTCAAAATTCTTAACTTTACTTCAATTCAATTCAAGATGAGTGCCTTTAGCGCCACATACTTTACATAAAGCAAACGATTAGATGCTTATCAATATTAAACCTCCTTCTATAATAATAATAATAATAATAATAATAATGTCATTTAAACACTGTTAACGATTATTGTTATCAAAATTGAGCAATAACAAAACATGTCTTTAATTATTTAAGACATGCATAAGTCTTCTCCTGAAACTAAACTTTATTAGTATGACATATTCTATATATTTAATCTCTGCAGTGATACCACGTACAATACTGTTTAGCAGAAGCAACATAAAAGCGCGGTGCCTGATTTTAGGTGAAAATTCATGTCATACCGTACCGTGCATAACAGCCCAAATGACATCGCGTTCGACATATATGGATATGACGACAATAGTTAAGCTTATTTTGAAAATAATTTAAAGGAAATGAATAGGTGAAAGATTTTATCAGAATGTTTAGCTCTGTCGAAACCTGTCAGTTTTCATGACTTTCATTCATAATAATTCTAAAGATGCAAAAATCCTTTACCATATCTTTAAAATGAAGTATCTTGTGTTTTAATGCTTTGAGCCCACTGTTAGGTCAGAGTGGTCCCGCGAGCGAGAGCGGTGAAGACCCCCATCCCCCTCGCGGTCACGTGATTCATTAAATAATTAATGCAGAGGTTGCAGAATAGATATGTATTCGTCAGGATAATCGCAGACATGGTCTCCCTGTGTCTGACGTGAAATTCAACTGTCCTTTTAAAAACAAGCATATAGGAGAGGAAAAAAGAGAGGGAGAGACACAGAGAGGCTGCAATAAAACAAATTTGGAGGGGAGAGAGTCTCGCCGTGTGGATATTGTAAGTATAGCGGAAAGAAGAGATGCTACCTTTTTGCAAGTGCCTGCTGTGCGGTGTGTCCAAGTATAGGCATTATTTGCTGTGATATTGTGGTAAATATGTGAAAATAATCAAATTATTGCTGTTTTTTAGTATATTCCGCGTGAATGTCATTTTATGTTGTTATTTCTTGCCTATATATATATATATATATATATGTGTGTATATATATATATATATACATATATATACACACACACACACATATACATATATATATATATGTGTGTGTGTGCTGTATGTGTATGTATTCTGCTTATGCTGTAATTTGCCATTACATTTTCCTAACTGTTCCACCCCTCACTACTCATATTTCGCACTCTCTTCCACTCTCTCTCTTTTCTTCACCAGTACTTGGCTTGATTTATAGTGATACGTGTGTCAGCGGTAGCGCGGCTGCCATTGTATGTTTGTGAGAGAGTTGTGTTGTTTATGGCAGCGTCCACGATAAATCATTTTTTCTGAGAAAATGATGCACAAAAGATGATACTTTGGAATGAGGAAGAGATTCCATGATCCTCGCTCTTCACTGGCTTTCCCGTTGTCGTCTACTGTGCTTCTCAGTTTGATTATTGTGGACGATTTACAGTAATGGATCAGCTATTAATATGAAGGCTCTGCAGCTTTGTGTCTTGAGTTACAGCATATGCGATTACCAATTAAGGGAAGATTTGTTTAAATTTGGGAGAACGGGAACGCCTCGTCGCCATATAAATCTCGTAAAAGAGCAGGATCCAATGAAAAAGTTCATGAGTCCTAGACCAGACATTTCATATTATTCGAGCGGAGATTGATTGATTTTCATCCGAAATACAACGATTGTGGACAATAAACTTAAGAGGACACCAAAAGTGTAGTAGGCTTTGTAAGGAATCTAGGTTATACGGTACCGACGACAGATCAGGAGCAAATATCCTTCATTTCTAGCTAATGGAACTTCGGAACAGTGTCCGTGTCTGTTTTATTTAGAGTTGTATTATTTAATTATTTATTCACAAAACAGAGAATGTTTCAAAGCGTTCCTGTAAACTAGCGAAGATATGGACATGGATCAAACAATATATCAGAGGAATCTCTTCAGATTCTGACTATAGGATTCTATATAGGAAAAAAATGTCGCGGTTTTATTGCATGCCATTGGTTTCATTGTATAAGTGTGGCTACAGATTTCAGTTAACAATACCAATGCCGTATATGTAATGATTTGCCGAAGAGCAATATAGGTGGCTGTATGTCTAAGCACAGAAATGAAGCTTTATAGAATGGATAGGCCAGTACTGTTTACATTGTGTGCAGCGCTTTTACACGGATTAGGTGTGATGGCCGCAGAGGATTCGTTTTATTATAAGTAATAAGTGCAAAGAGAACAACAAATACATGATTATATTGACTTTATGGAAGATGTATTTCAATTATCAACTTCATTTTAAACTAATACATTGTATTTTAACAGGAATATTTGAAAATTAAAATGATACCGCTGTGGCTTTTCAATAGCAGGAAGCCTTTGCTCATTATCTTTGTACTGAAAACCTTCATGTATAAACAAATACATGTTTCGGACTTCTGTGAAATATTACTGGGCGCAGCAGTACGGTAATACAATTAAGATACTCGTGTGGGGACCTTTGTCTAAACCTATTTTTGAACTAATTTTGTAGTTTGTAACTCACTGTGTATTTAATGCTATAACATTTCCATCAAATGTAGTCATAAGTTGGAAATATGCTACAGTATTCAGTCAATAATGTTCGGCATAACTGTATTATTATACTGTGTGTTGTAGTAAGTGTAGTAGAAGCCGTAACAATAATAATAATAATAATAATAATAATAATAATAATAATAATAATAATAATAATAAAGATTGTTTTGTTGTTGTTAATATTATTTTCATATTATTATCATCACTTCCAACATCCTTATGGATATTTTAGTTATTGTTAAACTTTCAGTTCATTTTGTGTGAAAAAATAGGATACAACAATTGATCGAGGCCGAGCTCTGCGTCGTAAGTACGATGTCTAATCTATTTGTTTATTAGCTTTGCTATTCATTCATTTGCTTATGTCGGCTACGCAGTGTAAGTCATGTTTATTTTCCTACGTGAATGAATGAAGCATATCCGTCATGCTACGCAGTGACTGACAAAATAATAAGCAATAAGTAAGTAACAGAAATAGTTTACCAAATACTTCCAAAACAATATTTTCAAAAATAAGCTAGATCCTTTGCAGAAAGAGAATAAACATGTTTTCGGTCCAATTCAGTTCTTTCTATAAATCATCCTCATATTTGTGACATGCATAAACTATAAATGGTCAAATACAACGCTGCCATAAAGGGAGCGAGAGGTTAGACAAAATTCGGCCGTTCATTTCAATTATAACATGTAACAGAAAACAACAGAAAAACGAACTCGGTTAGTATTTTTCAAATAGTACCAATTCAGTCCTTTTTTTTTACCTTTTTTCGTTATAGTTAGAAAATAGTAGGAAAATCGAAATGTCGAAACATTTTAGCAATGACTTCGTTCGTATGTATATTGTATATTTTGTCTCATAAATATTAGCGCCAATAAAACACATGGACAATAAAAAAAGTCTTGAGGCGCACTTAAACTGGCCTTCTATAAATCAAAATGGTTATTAAAATTTTACCCACTTGTATTCAAGAGGCCAAAGATCCACTTATTATATCGAGCAAGTATAATAACAACAACAATAATAATAATAACAACAACAACAACAACAACAATTTGTATGGTATGCAGATATATAACACTATTCAAAACCCAGGAAATGAACTGGTGCACCGAAAAGCCGTACAAAGCAGTTTTTTTCTTTAAAAATGTAGCAGTGTTAGGGAAATACCGAAGTATAAATCAGGATTAGAACAAAGAGAATATGAACTCATCTATTACTCTATAATTTTTCAGTGGAACAATCTTGTTAGCAACGGCGTGCACATACGTGGGCGGTTGTGTGTATATGTGTGTGTTTGTGTGGGAAGCACATTCATAACACACAATAGTCTCAAATCAAGCCAAACCAAAGCCAAGTGCGCCCGTCATAAGGAAGAAATAAACATGTGTTTGTTTTGAACACTTCAGCGATTATAGTATATTATTACAAACAGACCTATATTTTAAGGAAATTGATTAAAATTTAATCGGATACGAAACGTTGAGATTGTGAAGTTCATATTTTTTAATATCAGTTTATAGATTTTAATGTCTTCAGCACTTAAGCATGTATGCTGAGCAGGTGAAGCCTCTAAGATTTTTATAGAAGTATGTTCATAGGAATTCAATTGGGATAAAGTCCGTTTTAAGAATTAGATTTGTAATCCTACAGAAGTTCATAGGTTTTAGCTACCATATGTCCTCGATATCGACCTAGCCGCCGTACAATTCCACTTTCTTTTTATTGTCTCGATGCACCAAGTCCGTCTTGCCAACGTTCGCTCAAGACGAGGAGCTGGAGTATAGACCTGTAATCCGGTTTGAATTTGGAGCTTGCAGAAACTTTGGCGGAAGTAATCTGTTAGAAAAAAACCCTCCGGTCGCTGCTAAATGTCCGCTTTTTTGGTGCAGGCGTCCTTGCGCGTGTTTCAGTGCCAGTGTTTGCCGCGGTTTGTTTCTCTTATGTCTCGTGGATAAATTGTGCCTGAAACCATTGATGATCACTTAACCCTGAAAAGATTCACCAGCTCCCCAGTCCGTACTGCGACCACTATAAATATCCGGATGCTGCAAAAATTTAAACATATTTAAATAGTTTTACGTTTAAATTAATATGCATATGTACTATAAAAGCGGCATAGCTTTAACAGGCGCCATAAGAATTTGCCAACCCTTATCTGTTAAACGTACTCGACTACTGCACAGACAGGTAAGTCTTGCTAGCTAGGACTGACTAGAGCTGTATGAGTTTCAGAAGTAAGAGCTATAATTAGTCAACCATTGTATGACCTATGCAGGAGCCATCTGATGACCTACAAGACTAAGCAAAAATTCTAACACATCAAGTCATTTCCATTCAAATGGGTAACTGCGAGGTTAAAGAACAACCAGCCCCTCTGTCTCCCTTGCTCTTATTTCCTGTTCTTTCTATTCTCGCATGTTGCTAACTCAGTTCACAAACGCGCATATAT
>JAAGVU020000092.1:27543159-27563776 GCA_011763525.2 Mormyrus iriodes | reverse complement strand
ATCCGTGCGTGTATATGTATATTTATGGACCTCTATGTGTTATTTTGCGATTTAACTGCATGTAAAGCGCTTCATTTCAGAACTGCCTTTAAAATGAGCCAGAGTTGACGTATGAAGTCACGTGAGTGCATAACTCAATGCATTATTTTGGCATTTGGATGGAAAGGGCCTTGTCGTCTCGCGGCAGTGTTTCACCCAGTCACTACCTGAGCTATTAACAACTGCTTGATAATAACATACCAAATGGGATGAGATCGGGGTTTCGCAAACCGAGATTTTAAAGAAGACATAATGCGGGTTCTTTAAAAGCTTAAGAAAACAGGCTGGGATTTATTCAAACACTTATAATATGTGTGGAGGCAATTCAAAAGTGCTTCATTTGGTTGACCATTAATCTGGTGAGTTACTATTATCCAACGCAATGGTCACTCGAAAAACCGAAAATCTGTCAAATGAAGAGCGTCATTCCGCATACCTCCCTTGTTTAATTCACAGTTTAATAACATAGGCCTATTTCGCAATGCATGTTTCAGAGAAGGGGGTATATTATGGCTTTAGCGTGCGTGTAGCTACAGACATTGGAATGAATATGCGCATGGTGTAATAATAAGTGAACTTTATAATAAAGTTTGAGCTGTCGTTTTAAAACAAATCTTCTCGGATATTTGTGCATTGTTGTAGGCCTATTAAAATGAAGTTTAAAACAAAAAATGTCCATTGAATGTGTACTATAAGTAGCCTATGTGTTCGTGTAGGATTGATTACGCAATGAATTTTGTCATTGTTGCATAAATTATTTTAATTTGTGCAAGGTTTGATGATAACCATTGACTAAGAAAGTCTAAAATCGCTCCATGCCCTTTAAAAAAAACCCGAATGATCACTTAGTCTTCACAAGAGTTCCCTTCCTTTTGTTCTAGCTAATGCCAGCTTTGGGCGATTGCAGGCTGAGTTTTATAAGTTACTTATTTCTCTGAGAGCAGCTTCAACTCATTTGCCTGGTATCGGCGCGGAAAATCAGCTGAGGGGACTTCATAACGAATTATGCCTGCAGTAAAGCATAGTCGCGCTGGATCTAGGCAAGCCAGATCGGGCTGTGAGTGTGTGGAGGCAATAAATAACTTTATAGCACTATAGGCCGCACAGCTGAGGAGGTCAGGGAATCCTCTGTTTGATTTATGTGTTTGGGTATCTGTCAGGACTTGAGCGCACAAGTGCGCCGGACGTTTTATTTTACTTTAATAAGAGGCCTGTATGCAAAGTATGATAGACATTTGGTCCTACTGTTTCTTAGCATTTAAATCTTCGATTTCTTGCATATACTCTCTATTTATTTAGATGTGCATGTCTGTTTATGGGTTTGCTTTTGTGTTTTCAATTGTATACATAAACGTATAATATAGACAGAAATGAATAGTATGAAGAGATATTTCGTTCGTCATCATTCTAAAACCACTTTCAATATTTACTATATAATTTGCTTAGCAAAACACTACTAATTTTCTAACCAGTGGCTGTTGTCTTTCTTCCTTCCAAAATTTAAATCTATAATAGTAATTATAATTGCTACTAATATTTCCAATAGTGATATTATTGTAAACACTAGATCACAAACTGTGAGGTGAAGGAGACTGTTACAATTTATTTAATATTTAAATCTGTAGTTACAGATAATAATGTATCTGTATTGCATTCATAACAACACTGGATATGGACTATGGATATATACGCCCCTCCAGGATAATGGGTCTGATTTTCTGTATTTTGCATGAACAAATTGCTGTCTTCTGACTTTAAAAGGCAAACTGATGCTAAACAATCAGTATATAACTATTCGTTATTAATCATGTAGTAAGTATTTAGCAATAACCATGAGTTCGTTGTGTTTTACTTACCTTTTAACGTTTCTCTGTCTTTAACCAAATGCAAATATATATGAATCCTCTTATTACAAATGAATTACGAAGTTTTTTTTAACATAGTACCAGTGCATATGGCACACGTGAAATAAAAAGGCCACACACGTGATTTATAAGATACATCTTGAAGAAACGATAGAAATGTATTGGGAAAAATATTCATTCAAATTAATAATGATTTGCCTGTAATTTCATATGAGTGAAAAACATTCATAACTATGTACTTCGATTGACATGACGGGTTTTCCTTGTATCTATTAGAATTTTCAGTTTTCTCATTCAATTTAATATTTTTGGCGTTTTTCTCCCTAGACGATACAACTTATCAAGACGCTTTCTGATTGTATAATCTCTTGTCGTGATAAAGGACGCATAAGCGGTGAGTGATTTTACGTAAATTCCTTTAAAATATAGCTGTACACAAAACTTTAATTCTATTTTCTGTTGGCTTTTAAGTGTCTAATACACTTATGTCCATTATTTATACACAGGAGCATTTGTATTACTTCGTATAGTTGTTTATATACAAATTTCCTAACAGGAATGGCTCAACGAATTGTTTTATATAATTTGCTGATTTTTAGTTTGCAGTCATCTAAAGGTAAATACTGTACCTACCTAAAATGACACCTAATCATTTTATTTTCTTAACTAAGATTCTTATCTTTTCAGCATGCACTCCCGTAAAATTACCTAATGTATTGAATAATTAGTAGATTTGACATTTTATCAATGTCAATAGATTATCGTCTCTCTAAATATTACAAAACTCATATATTAAATACATTACCCATGAATTACGTATACCTGGAGCACAGACGATTATGGAATCAATTCCTCATAAATCTGAACTTGCGTGTAAAGCTAGCACTCACCGGCAATTATAACGTCTACCAGCATTTTGCTATTTATAAGGTAAACGTAACTATAATTCCACTTTTGTAACGATAAGAAAAAATACTTAGAAATTTCACGTTAAAGTACATCAAAACGAACATGCTGCACTTTTATATAGATCTTACATCCCCACAATGGATTGCGATGACCCATCCTTAAGTCTGTTAACGCTGTTTTCAGCTTTAATCTTGAAATATCCGGTTCCAAAACATTTCAGATCAAGCTTTTATTATTTGAGTAATGGACTGAAATACTCAGTCTATCAACAAGAAACGGTAGTAAGATAGTAATCCAGAATGTGTGCTAACGGCCGTTTCCGGAAAATTAGTAGACAGATTTTCCACAGTTCATCCCGAGTAGTCCAGTTTCTTTCACTCTGAAAAGCAAAACACTATTTTGATTTTGTGAGTAGTACGTTTTCCTTTCCTTTTTCGTTCTTCAGTTTTAGTTGCAAAGTCACTAACAATGCTAAAGAAAAAAGTTGCAAACACCTACATTTTTCTCCCCTGTTCTCCTCCTACGTCGGGTAAGAGCCTTTCTATTGGAGTACCTACACGAAATGCATCTTTTTAAAGTTGCAGTTTACAGCTGCTACGTGTGGTAGAAGTCATAAATCTTGTGCGGCTATGAACGACAGGGGTAGTGTCCTGAATAACAAAACGGAGAAAGACGGGTGAGAGAGATAAGAAAAGTTAATGGGAGAACGAAAAACACCTTCACGCTATTCCCCCATTTTCATTCGTTTCAGCTTTCGCTCCTTCATTTCCTTTTCTGTCTTTGAAATGAAGATTTGCTGTCTTTGCCCTTCGGGTAAAAAAAAACATTTTTAATGAAGTTTCTTATACCATTTTATAGACTTCTTTGTGGTTCACATATCCATAGCTGTTAAATATCACAGAATACTTTCTGTCCCTTGTTTACACACCCCTCCCTCGCCTCTGTGGTCCGCCTGTTGTCTGTTCACCAAAACTTTTTTTTCCATGCTATGCCACGCATTAATTATGATAGGAGCCCTGTGTGGGGGGTGTCTTGAAACATAAACAACACTGATAGTACAATGTTTCTACCGCTAGTCAATAGCGGGCCAGAGTAAGTAATGTGATATGCACTTGAGAGGGGAAACCTGAAGCTTTGCCTCCATACTAGACAACATTAGCATAGATTGACACTGAACTGTGAAACACGTGAATCAAAAATCACTGGCTTGCCATCGGAGGCCTCTGTCCACCACGTCTGCAATTAGCATAATTTTTCACTAGTGACGCTGTGTTTGATGGGGATTAACACTCCTGCCCGGTACTCCATACAGCCCCGGTATTTTAAAATTGCACAAAGGCCTTGTGTTGACAATACGACCGTTAGCCATCTCCATAAAATTATCTGTAAGAGGAAATTTTCACTACGAAACGAGACTCTATTTGGATTATGTTGTTAAGCTTTGTGCTGTGAAAGAAGGGGGGAAATCTGAGGCCATTGTTATCAGCGAGCAGGGCGTACCAGTCGACGGGGCAGCCAGGATCTCACAGCCTGTCCATTTGCAGCCCCGAGCTTTCCTCAGATCTTTGATGCTAAACCGTCTCGCCTTTCCTAACGGAGGTAATCTGTACGAGAATAACTGCGAGTTTGGGAGTGGGCAGCCGTTTCACAGATACATTTTTTTTAATATTCATCACGATTTCAAAGAACATAACTCCTGCTTATTGATTGCTGTGAAGCTGGATGTGAAAATATATTATGCCTACCCGTGCTTTCCTCGTCAGAGGCTAAGGTAAGCTGGACTGAAATAGGCTATCAGTTTGTGAATGGCGGAGTGTATGTCCCAGTGATTTATGACCATATGACTCCAATCGCGGTTCAAGAAGAGTTCACAATGCTTTAAGCTTCCTTCCTCACAGCTACTCCTTTTCTTTTTCTTCTCATCTCTATAAAACGAACTTATTTGAATCCTAGCTTTTAGCTGCAAAGAACGAGGACATATGTTTTTAGCAGATTTTTAAAATCGCTAACCGTGTGCTGAGGTCCCGGACAGAGCTTTCATTATAAATTGGATCATTTTACAGCTACGATCTTCTTTCAGTTTGTGCCTATTTGTGTCTCATTCTGGAATGTGTTTAAATTTGAATTTTAAAAAATTTATAGAGGTCTTTGGTCTTTATGACGTTCGATTTGCTGAAGACCTCATGATTTTGGGTCAGAAATACGAAAAGGATTGCAATGATTTCACATCGTATTGAAACCTTTGAAATCAGTATGTTAATTCCACACTCATATATATATATATATATATATATATACATATTTGACAATGCCATAGCTAAATTCCGTTTTCCTGTCTTCATTGCTGCTGACGGTGTAGTTGTGTACGCTATACGGATTGTATTTCTTTCACGTCGTAATTGTGTTAAAGAAATGTACTGGAAACTTTGATAGCGTTACGGTAACAAGCAGGCCGAAGGGGTCTGTTTTCAGGTTAATTGCAACACGATATAATTTAATATTTATTATTCCTGCTGTGATTTTTCTACAAATCCTTGGAGTAAATAATTAGAATTCCAGCCGTCCACAGGAAAGATAAATGACCGACATTTGTGACGTGATGGGAGTTGATATACAAAAGCTCTAGGTTCCCCGACAAGCAGAGATATGACTCGCTTTATTTCATTTACATTGATACAATGATTTTTTACTCTACTTTTTTATTTTATTAACAAAAATCAACTATGACGTACATTATGTTTCAATGTCATGTGCACTGTAAAATTAATCCTAGCCACATCACGCCAGTCGGACACAATGCTGTTTAAGAGTTTCTTTTGTTCTGAAATATATTTAGTTTGGCGTTTTCTTGTACCGGACAGCTTATTTTGGAATCTACATAGCCATGTTGAAATTTTGTTGATTGATTGAAAGCAAAATTGCTTTCTAATTTATTTTATGCTATCTTGATTACATATCTGATATTTTACACAGAACCTAAGCGAAATTCGAAGAAATGTAATATGGATTTTATGTTAAATGGTATTATTTCCAAAAAACATTAAATGAAGTCAATGCAGTTGTGTTTTGTCTGTTTAATTAATAATGATTTAATGTAGACCGTTAAGTGTGCCAGAACATTGAAATTTTGAGACATTATATGGTAACTTAAAGAAGAAAGGTTTAAAGGTTTTATTAAATATAAACATACCTTTACGTTTTCTGTACAAATCGATTGTGCTTTCAGACAAACAAAGTGAATGTAAATCTTGAGATTTCACTTTTAAAGACAGAGTTTCAGATAAAACCATGAAATGCGACCTCTCTGTGGTCTAAAATGAAATGTAGGTGCAGGGAAGACGCATCACACCTGATCAGTAAGCTATCGGAACCACACCTAGGTCTACAGTGCTTTCTGTTTTGGCCAAAGGACCCTCGTGCGTCAGAACCCTGGGATGATACTTCTCCCAGTATTCAGTTTCCACTGGCGATTAAAAATCCTTAAACACAAAATAGAAGATGCACAATTGCAGTTTCCTGGTGTTTAAGGTTACCGAAAAATATTTTTGCGACTAAATAGTCAAATAAACACACAGATTTGCTCATAGTAAAATGATTAACTACACAACATTTTGTCAAGTAACATTTTTATATTTATATATATCGTTATTTAAGCTGTGTCTTAGTGTGTAGTATTTGCATGAATTATTATAAAATCTATTACTATTTTATACTATTTTATAAAGACACTACACACCAATAACGATTATTCCTTGAGGTAATGCTTTTATATTCATTTAGAATATATTACGTAAAGAGAACCAAACTTGAACCAATACATGGTACAATACCAAAAATACTGCTTTCCTGTAATTTTGCCATTACATGTAATGCGATTTAATTCTGGGATACAATGTGTTCTTATACAAAAAATAAAGCGCAATAATTTGAAAACGAATGAAAAAAGGAGAGTAAGACGAGAATGCGTGTAAAGAAATCATGAAATAATCAATCCAAATTATATACATTAAATATGTGGAAATTTCACATTCAGATAAATCACGTTTATTTCTTGGTGATGGTTAGTACACTTTGCTCTTCAAGTTTGTAAGCGGTTTAGGGGAAGGAACAGAAAATAAATCTAGTTCCATCTAACAATGTAAGCCGCGTTTGGAAACTCGCTATTCATGTCATGACGCTTTTCAGTGGTGAAGATGGATTTATGCCTGAGCTTCTCTTATTTGATTCTTATAACCCTTCAGGTCAGCTTCCAAGAGGCAATTGGAAAGAGACTGTCACGTGACCTCTGGTGCCAATGTTCTTCCAGAAGGTCGTCAAGACCTTGGTAGCTGGTGAAAAAATTTTCGGAAATGCAGAAAACGTCTTATTACGACAACTCTACACTTTTCGGAGGCTACTCGTACCAAGCCAACGGGTTTGGTTATGATGCCGCGCAACCAGTATACCAGTCCTCAGGGCACTTGGAGAGCGACTACCAGAGATCCGCCTGTTCCCTCCAGTCCCTTGGCAACAGCACCCCACAGCAGCACACGAAGACGAAAGAAATCAATGGGAGCTGCATGCGCCACAGTCTACCACCTGAACATCATCAAGCACCCCCAGTCTCCCCTCCCCAGAATCCATCCAACAGTACCAACAGCAGTACAACGCAACAGCCGGCTAGCAGCAGCAGCAACGCAAAAGCAGCCCCCACCAAGTCGCCCACCCTCCCTCCCAACGCCACCCTCGCCAAACAGATATTTCCTTGGATGAAAGAGTCAAGGCAGAACTCTAAACAGAAAAACAGCTCCCCATGCGCAAGTACAGCTAACGGTGTGTCTCCGATTGCTTCTCTCATTTTGTGTGTTTATAGGTGTCCACCACAGAATGCCATTTTGAAACAGAAACGCTGGTGTTGACCGTATTATTTAATGCAAGGAGGTTTGGCCCATTGCGCTGAATGCCTTGCTCCCAAATGGCGTAAGGGACAATTAGATAGAATCATTAAAGATATGAATTCACTGAAAATAAAAAATATAAATAGCTGTTACATTTTGGTTGTAGTACTGGATCACTATTTGTAAATCGTCGGTAAATCGTCAGAAATATTACTTCTACTAAGGAACAGCTGTTCCTTGTTTTAACATTTTCTAGTTTTCGCTGAAATGCGTCCAAAGCGCGTAAAATTACTAAACATGATTGTCGCATTATGATTTAAAATGTTTAGACAGTTGTACTACGCATTACCTATTAAAACTAATTAGGCTGCTGATCCTAAGTGTATCTATTCTCAATACTCCGGCGGCTGATGCAATTTAAATATACCAGGTCAGTGTGGAGCTCAGTACTCTTAATAAATGCCAGTTAGGAAACAGAAAGGACTAATATAAAGGGGTTAAGTTTCCATGGTTTATTAGTAAATGGTGCATTCAATTTTTGAAGTTAGTAATTATGTTTCATTTCATTTCCACCCAGTGGAGAGCTGCAGTGGTGAGAAAAGCCCTCCGGGTTCAGCGGCTTCCAAAAGAGCGCGCACAGCCTACACAAGCGCGCAGCTGGTGGAGCTGGAGAAGGAATTTCACTTCAATCGTTACCTGTGCAGGCCACGTCGTGTGGAGATGGCCAACTTACTCAATCTTAGTGAGCGGCAGATAAAAATATGGTTCCAAAACCGAAGAATGAAGTATAAAAAGGATCAAAAATTGAAGGGAATGGGTTCCTCCTCTGGGGGAGCATCTCCGACTGGAAGCCCCCCCCTCCCTATGCAGTCATCTGCTGGTTTTATGAACCCCATGCATTCAATGAGTGGTACCTATGAGGACACCTCCCCACCATCATTCAATAAGCCTCATCAGAATTCTTATGCCATGTCAACAGCCTACCAAACCCCTATGAAACCATGTCCTTCTCAACAGAAGTATGGCAATACAGCACCAGAATATGACCCTCATGGTCTACAGGGTAACGGTGGTAATTATGGAACTCCGAATATTCAGGGTAGCCCTGTGTATGTTGGAGGAAACTATATGGATTCAATTCCCACATCAGGGCCATCTCTATATGGTCTCAATCACCTGCCACATCACCAGTCTAATAACATTGACTACAATGGTGCAGCACAGATGCCAAGTAACCAGCATCATGGACCATGTGACTCCCACCCAACATACACAGACCTTTCAGCGCACCATCCTTCTCAGGGTAGAATCCAGGAGGCTCCCAAGCTAACGCATCTGTAGCAGGTTTGGAAAAGAAATTATATTAATACATGGGGCGCTGCAACGGGATTTATTAAATGATCCAGTGGTTTCGTATAGTGTCTAAATATGTCCCTGTTGATGTTGCCATGTTTTTGTTCTAAGTGATATGAATTGTAAATTTAATTGCATTTAAAAAATTTTGCTGCCAACCCCTATTAAGGCCCACTTTAAAATTATGACAAATGTCCAAATGGGTGACATGTCCCACACTTTTTTTTTGACATAGCCTACTTGCATTGGGCCATCCATTTTGACAAACGAATCTGGTTTATTACTCTGCACAACTTTCTAGCACGTATGAAAATGTGTAATAGTCTAGATTTTTAAAAATTGTGTGTGTGTGTGTGTGTGTATATATATATATGTACACACACACACACACACACACACACACACAAAGCTATTCTGCTTATTGCAGAAAACCACTGGATTGTTTCAGTTTACTTTCCCTTTCATATTACCTCTTTACCTAAACCTATCACCTTAACTGACCAACTTCAGTAAACACATAAACTCTTCTGTGCCAATACAAGGAGGGAAAGGTCATGTGTTCTCTAACATCACTGAATGCTCATCACTTCTTGTTCATACTGTGGGGTTGCTATCAGTAAATGTTAGCATCCAGCAAATGTCGATAAATTCTGGAAATATTTGCCTTGTCTTAAGCACAGTATTTACGTTAGACTCCAAATATGTACTACCTTCATTTCCCCCTTTATATGAAGCTTATTCTCTCAGTTTTCATACATTAGGCCATTCTTTTCTACAGTTCATTTCTAAAAGCCCATATCCTTTCCTTTCTTGACCTAACGTGAAAACAGGGTATATTTGAACAAAATGCATGACCGAGATATTAAGCTTAAGTGAAGGCTTCCAAATGTTCACTAAAGCTTTCTTGTCTGGGCATCATTGTTGCACTTAGAGTTTACATTTTAAAGGGTAGATAAAATATTTTGAAATGGAAGAGCCCAATCAGCTCAATCGTGGGTGTCTTCACATGTGTGTTAGAGTGAGCATTCATAAATATATATTTATTTGTTATAGCCAATATTTCTTTTTTATTATTTATCCCCTCAATATTATGTATTTATAACAAGAAAATGTACTTTTTTAGTATTTACCTGTTATAAAAGATGTGTTATTGTCATTGTAAGCACATTTATTTTAGTTATTGTATTTTAGAAATTAGTAGTTTATGTTATTCTTGTACATAAAAAATAACGTATTGGGTTTTGCTGGAGGCATGAGGATGAGATCAGACTGACTGTTACTGCATAGTCGAGAATTAGCTAAAACTCTGTTTGAGAGCCTTTGTTCTTGGTAGATACATTTATTTCCTTGCTAAGAGTTGTCTGTGGAACAATTCTTAAATAAAAATTTCTGTTATGCAGTTCTATTGGTCTTTTAAGCGCCACAAGTAAGAATATGTAATAATACTCCACACCAGCACTGTCCTCGTAATACACGGAGACCCAATGAATTACGCACAGAGTGTAATAAAAGGCATTTACTCGTTGTTTCTCAATCTAACTCTTACATGGGAGCATGCGCTCTGTAAGGTTTCTTGCTAGTGCTTTCAGTCAAGCCAGTCCCAATAAGTGTCGAATGCCTCTTCGTTGTCGTCTACAGGTCACGTGGTATCATACCATTGTAGGATCACGGGTTTATCTGGAATACATACAAAGAAAATACATTCAGACTTCCAAATTCCCAATCTATGCATCTTAAAGTTAAATTCTAGTATTTCTTATATTTTTTAATTAATGGCTGGTTACATTATAAGACCAAGTTTGTAGTATAAATGAAAAACCGCTATACAACGAACTATGCTAATAGTGGTTACGTTGTATATAATTAATGCGTCCATAGAACCTTTTGGCTGTTTCAGTTAAACACAAAATGGGTATTTAATCATCTGCATCTCTGTGTTGCTTGGACATTTTTATACTAATGGTTTATGCACGTTGCATCTCACATTGTAGATACACAGTTATATATTTCCTTGGGTTATTATTTTAAGATGAACCCTTTAAGTGTTGCTTTTATATCTTTTACAGTTGTGTCCAACGTGCTTCCCAAAGTAAAGAACCATAAGGGAACCGCCAGAAATGAAGATTTGTAAAATATTTGGAATTGTGGCACAATCAAAGCCAGTTAATCGAATTATGACAAAAAACAGCTGATCTATATATTTTGTCACGTATTCTGTCGAAGTCGTTTCATTTAAATGTTTAGCTAATTTTTACATGCACGTTTATATCGTTATATAAAAGCAAGATCTTTTAAACCGTTATACACCTAAGCATCAGTGCAATTGGACAGACAAAACTAATTATCAAAATTATGGCTAATTTCAGCAATATAACGTATTGCCACTACTATTCCGACTACTACTACTACTACTAATAATAATAATGATAATAATAATAACAACATTAACATATCATGCAGGAGAAGACTCCCAGACTGATATTCGTTTGCTTCATCTTGTTTTACGGTTCCTTTGAATGTAGCCAGCGGTTGCTTTGTGCCGCTTTTGAATGCTTCGAACACCCACACGCATTTTCTGATCTCCTTTTACAAGAAATTGTGCAATTGCACAGTTTCTCCAGGCGATTAAATACACGGAACAACCAATTCAATTTCCTCCAAACACACGACATACATACCTTGTGATGTATAAATATGCGTTGTTACACCTCTTGGGTAACATTTACTTTGCAGAAACAAAGATCTCGCTCCATGAGACAGGAGAGAGTGTTTTCTTTGTTTTGAACAGGAGGTACAGAGATAAATTCTTGAGGGTGGTTGCTGCGTTAGCTGTCAAGCGCTTTGCCGAGGAAAAGATTGATCACTGCCATTATACCATTTCGTTTCTAAAAATATCTCTCTAACTACTTCTGAAAAATTCTAACAGCTACTCACATAATCTGTATTTACATACAATTCACTGTTCTCCTTTCCAATTACTGATCTAAATATAGGTTCCTTGCTTATTTCTGGGTCGCAAACATTCGAAATTAGACCAGTATACAGTATACATACACCACTATTCGTATCGAATGTAAATAAATTGGTTTCAAATCAAACTATTTTCCGAATAACCATGTTATTTATTTGAGCGACCTAATGAACTATACAATCGGACATATTTAACCAGCATCAATATACTGTAAACCAGAAGACAATAATCGTTTGAACAGGAGATTTCATTAACAAGAAGCCCATAACTGAATACAAAATGTTGCAATATTATAATGTTATATAGGCCTACTGTATTTAGATAAATGGCTTTTGATCTTTCCAGAATTTAAGAAGAAAAAAACACCAACAGCTTTTGCCGAAGAGTGTATGTAATTTCTTCGATTATTTTTGGTAATGAATTACAGAAGAAGAGAAAGACCTATCCATTTTTAATTGAGCATCACTACATTTTCACATTATGTTTAGAGACAGACAAAACCAAACATTTTACTGACGTTTACTTCACGTCTTCCCAATAGGTACATATTTAATATTCTGTGTTTTTTGAGAATTTGAGAAAATAATGCTTTCCTTTTCCACCAGGCCCTGAATTACCATTGGTTGTTTTGACCATGTGACCAGGAATTGGCTGTAATTTCGCCCTTGTCTCCAGTTTAGAAGACCAAGGTCCCCATACGCCAGTAATATCACTATTAAACACAATTATTGAAGCCTACTAATAAACCGTTATCGGGACAATTGCAGCTTTAAAAATAGTTTTATTTTAATACCTCACTAGTGTTTTGATCAGAAGAAGCTATGAATTTTGAATTTGAGAGGGAAATTGGGTTCATAAACAGCCAGCCTTCCCTTGCAGAGTGCCTGACGTCTTTTCCCGCTGTACTGGAGTCATTTCAAACTTCATCAATCAAGGACTCGACATTAATTCCTCCTCCTTTTGAGCACACCATCCCGAGCCTGAATCCTTGCTCTAGCAGCCAGGCACGACCGAGAAGCCAAAAAAGAATTTCAAATGGCCTCCTTCTCCGGACACCGCCACCGCAAGGCCATGCACCACCGGCGAGCAACGGCTCGCTGGCACCAGAATTTCCATGGATGAAGGAGAAGAAATCCTCGAAAAAGAACCAGCAACAGGGACAAGCCATTGCCGCCTCCTCCCCACCTTCAGCCTCCTCCGGCTTTGTAGTCTCGGGGCTGGAATCTCCGACAGGTCAGTACATGAGTTTTGTTGCAGACACAGTATGCCTGCGTATTTTTGTGTTTTATGACATTTCGCTGCTAGGTCGCACGCTTCTTGCCTTTTTCCTATTTTGGTTCTATTAGACTGCATTAATTTCGTGCACAATAATAATTGTATGCTTTTTAATTTACAAAGCAATAATATATTTTAAATATTATGCGGTCATAAATCATAGCTGAAAATGGATTACAGTCTAATTGCTTATCCATACAAGGCAGATGTCTATTCAATTCGGCTTCATTTTAAAGTAAAGTGTGATATTTTATTAATGTAATTTTCGCACAGTAGCCTATATGCTTGTACTCTTCAAAATAACTAGTTTAAGAACGTGAACATTAGTCTGTGAATCCAGACATTTCTATAAATGGCAAACATACCCACGTCGTATAACTGACACGCGAACGCCTAATGTGCACAGCCTACTAAAATACGGTTTCAGTCTTTATGAGGTATTTTTTATTATTACCACTCTAAGGCATGAAGTGGCCATATTAGAGGTATTAAATTTCAGTGTCTTACTCACTAAGCCTTGAAAAACGCAATAAACTGAAAGGATAATCTGGTAGCATAAAAGGAAGAAAAATGGGTGTAAATCAGCACAGCTACAATTCTAGTATTTTTTCCCAAAGACAATTACTGTGAACATTTATTATTATGTATATTTCTTACGCATTTTATTATCTTTGGTGTTGCTTCAATTGCAGACTCTGCAAGCGGACAGGACAACGGAAATAATTCAAGACGACTAAGGACAGCCTACACAAACACGCAGCTTTTGGAGCTGGAGAAGGAATTTCATTTCAACAAATATCTATGCCGTCCTCGAAGAGTGGAGATCGCCGCTTTACTGGATCTTACTGAAAGACAAGTTAAGGTTTGGTTCCAGAACCGGAGGATGAAGCACAAGCGGCAAACAACCCATTACAAGGACGGCCAAGAAAGCGAAAATGGTGGTTTCGAATCTTTGGAGGGTGCGGATGCCACGTCCCCTTTCTCAAATCAGTTTATAGAGGCATCAGTCTCTGCAAGCTTGGAAAAAGAGCCTTCTTCGTACCCTAACAGCAATGACAATAACCAGCCCACTCCCGAGAAGACACAGCCAACCAGCCGGAAGGCTCCATCTTCCCCCGACAAAACCGCAAGATCTCCACTCTACCCGACGCCCACTGCAGTTAACCCTCCAACAATGGGTGATAGATCTCCATCTGGGCCAGATAATTCATTTTCAGAGTCTCGTGATGCCGCCCAGCTCTCCGATTTGAATTTCTATTCTTCCGATTCCTGTCTTCAAATTTCGGATGCGCTATCGCCTAGCTTGCAGAGCTCACTCGACAGCCCAGTAGATTTTTCTGAAGAGGACTTTGACTTGTTCACGAGTACTCTTTGTACAATAGATTTGCAGCATCTACAATTCTAACGCAAATGTAAGGCGCAAAAGAGGATAGTGATTTTCCCAGAACTGATAATTCTATTGCGTTATTTCTTTGGAGTTGCTTTGTACATGTATTTCTGCAAAGAACAGCCAGATTGTTTAAGTATTTTAAAAACTTACACGCATTCGATGATCGAAGCGATTGTTTATCCACATGTAACATTTTATTGTACTCCAGCCAGGACTTACCTGTCCAAATATGAGGTATTTAATTGATTTGATTTTATCGTCAAGTTAAAGGTAATTTAGGATTATGATAGACAATGTGCGGAAATGGTCAGTATAGCCTAAACTCAATCGTCTAAATCTCAGGAATTGTTGGATAGATTATTCTTAGAAATTCTTACGAGAAGGGTTTCCTCCCTCTTAAGTTTTAGAATTAGTTTATTTATTGAGATTCTTTAATAGTAAATGGAAATTATTTATTGTACATTATTTTCATAGGTGAAATAAAGAATTTATAAGATTAAGTGTGTGTTTTAATTGTCAAAAATATTTAAATGAACAGTAAGTTTTCCGTCATGTCATTGCAATTCTTTTTTTTAACTCCACCGCTATTGATTTGTAGTAAAACCCGTAGCGTCTATTTCAGAATGGTTGTAAAAAGTTATTGCTTAAAGTAAACCGATCTATGAAATGGTGTATTTGAATTCCTTTGAATATTAATGCAATAACTTTAATCAAAATGTATACAACAACTACAATAGACTTGTAGCGGGCTTTTGATTAGTTACATTACAATATTTACTATATTTATTTTCAAATCATAAAATGTATTTTAAAATTATCTTTCAATTTAATTATATCAGTTTTATAATGTTTCGTTTTAGATTCATTTTAAATACTCATATACTGCCCATGTTTCTGAATACAGATTTTGAAGTCATTTGAATACCATGTTCAATATCGGATTAAATATTAATAGCACAAAAATCCGGTTGCCCAGTCTATATAAAATAATTATGTTGCGCGATCCTTTGCGAATATGTTCTTACGTGTGAAGTTTTAAGTGTCATACCGACAGTGTTTTAGTCAGGGGTGCACAATTCATATATCAAATTCCTTTACAAATGGAAAGGGTCAGTCGAGGACGCAACTGCCATAACACAGAAATAAATCACGGAGCGTCTGTGTTGTTACTAGCGCCTGTTTGGAATGAAACAAATTCAGTCGACGTTCAGCTGAGTTAATATCGAAGCGCTTACGGAAAGCGTGTTGTCTAACAGATGTTATGGTTGCTGTCGTCTTTATTTAAAATGGCGCTGGGACCACAATGGGCGATATGAACAAAAAGTGGGGCAGCCATTATGCTACAATGTGTAGAAAAAGGGGCTTAGAATTCAAGAAGACCTTGTTGCTCCCCGAATAACCAGTATTTTAAACCCTTCATTCTGCAACACATGTTGCAATGTTGAATGACAATATCGTCGATTAATGAAATATGGTGGTAGATTAATGCATTGTCTTAATACAATTTTATCCATATATCATATTTCTACAGTTGCATAATCATATTTTGATTACTGAATAACTAGTCTCTACCATATGATGCTTGAAAATAACACAATTAACATTAATTTAAATAAAAAAAAAAGTAATTATAGACAACAACAATAACTATTGAATATGAAACATTGATTAACATTATGCTTTGTGCTATAGGAAAATGATATTTAAGAGGTACAAGGATACAGCATAGGATACTTGGTGTGTTGGATAAATAGGCCGATATTATTCATTACAAGAATATGCTGGGCAGATTAATTGCTACTGGAAATTATTGTCTTACCAAATACAAGATATAGTTTATATATTTTGCATTAGTGAAAGAAATCCTGAGAAAGTAAAAGAATTGACAAATAACGTTCATTTGGGACCAAATGTCTTCAAACATTGGAGGTAAACTAATTAATGATGGGTGAATCGGCTAAGTTCAGTCCCACAAAACCACTGACATGTTATCAATAGAAACATTCTAGGCCTTTCCTATTGTCAGTGACAGATACAAATCAATACAAGTCCAATGAACCCAAATGAAGTGACCAAAGAATTTGATTAACTCAATTTCTGTTACATTGTTCTACATCATAGTGTAAAAGTAGTCTAAAAATTAAAAGTTATTTATTTTTATGACGTGGACCACCACATCTGCCAGAGATTTGAGATTAAAAAAGCTGACTTCTTATATTTAACAATGCTTATTCTTTCTTTGAACTCATGCAAAAGGTAGAAAAGGCTTTAACAACACAAAATCCATGATTATTTTTCTATATTTGCAAGATTCGGTTAAAAGTATGTATGGACCCTAACTTCTAGTCTATAATTCAAATTTCATGTTTTATTTGTCACATGCATAACATACAGACATATATATGTATGTTATGCTTGAGACATTCATCTCATAATTTTCAGAAAATAATTTACTGTGAACATATGAAAGGTGATATTACTCTGGCTAAGACTTGGTTTTGCACTGGGAATGAAAATAATGGAAATAGCAAAGGCTAAAGTAAAACAGCCATTAAAAAAACAGCATTACCTCCATAAAATACAAATATTCTGGGAAGTAGTTTTATAGTTAAAAATGACAGTTCAATAACAATTCTTAATATACAATATCAGGGGTTTAGGAGTTTTCTGGTTAGGACATGCTCCAAAGTAGATTACATTTACAAAAAATGTAGCAATATGCAAAATAGTACCAACTGAAATAAATGGTATCTATGTGAACAATTAAATGATATACCATTATTATCAAGACACAAAAATACAGAATTTGACCAGTAGGGCAAGGCTAGACGTGACAGATACGTTGGTATATTTTAGTGGCTCTGTAAATATGGATGGTTAAATGCATGAATAGCTGTTTGCAGAGCAGGCCTCTTTGGACTATCGCTCTGCTTCAGTTTTATGTTGGTGACACAGGTGGCACAGTTGTAGTGCAGACACTTTTGTTCACTCAAAACCTCACCTGCCTCTGTGCCCAGAAGGCAAGAAATACAAGGTTATCAGCTACCTATTAAGGAAATCATCATCAAAGTTGGACTTATGTACAGGCTAACCTGAGCTGTAGCCCCAAATTGTAGCAGGCCCCATTTTTTCTGATTGTTACTGTAGCATTGTATTCTATACGTAGGGCCCCAACAATGACTTTAACCTAGGGACCCCCAGTCTCCTAAATTCAGGCCTGGATGCCTGGAAATTCAGCCCATGTATGCCTGGATATTAATGATAGGACTGGAATAAATCTGTCCCTTTAGTCACTGTGTTTTGGTCAGGTGGCCATGCTTGTGTTTGGGCTTCAGGGCACTCACCTGCACTTTGTTTCTGTGGATGCTACTGTGTCACAAGAAATGAGAAGGTGTCAAAAAAAGAGCCTCTGGTGAAAAAGATGAGATGTGTGAGCAGTAACCCAGAATAGAAAGCTTACAAAGCACTGGAACCAGAAGAGGGCTTTGGGACCGGGGGCGAACTCTTGAAATATATCTAATGAGACAGTACAGTGACAAGATATTTATATGTGATTTGATATTTGGAACAAACATTTATTTTTAACGAAATACCCTCATATATAGCACTTTTAGAATAAAGTATTCAGAAAACGTTCAATATTACCAAAGAATAATTATGTGAAAGAAAGACAATATGCAGCAAGAAAGATATCCAGAAAAGTACATCTGTAAACATTTCATTGTGATTGCAAGATCATTTGTAATAATATATTCCATAAAGCAAATGCAATATTTTTTACAACAATGGTTGATCACTGCAACAAGCAGTGGGCTATGAAGAATCCGTAGATGACCTTAAATATTCTTAAAGAGGCAAACATTAATGATTTTCAGAAACAATTATTTAGCTTGTTTAAACTGATTAAAAGGGGAATTATTGGGGATGTCAAAGTTCATTACTAGCTTCAACTTAACAAAGAACAAAGAAAGTAAATTTATTTTTCTTTGCATTGATATCAAAGAGCACAACCGCCCCCCTCACAAACCTTAACAAAACTTTAATTTACTGCTCCCTAGTTATAAGTACAGTTGCAGTAATTGAATGGAGGGCTTCTGTAATGTGTATAATGTCACGGCCATAAACCTACAGTTTGTGCTCTGGTCCTACATTAAATATGTCCAGAGTGATACATAAAATGGATGGAAATGACAGCTAAATGTTCTGTTATATAGCTACTGTATGACATTCGCTCTGTTTTTAAAGAAGAACATGACAATGTTAACAATGCTATTTATGTTATAAGTGTGGAATGTTACTATACTTGAGATACCTGAGATCATCTGTAAATCCTTTTACTAATAATAGGCCAATGCTACCCAGGTTCCCCTGGAACTTTATGTGTACACCCCTTGGTAGGTTAATTTTATGTTAAGATGTCAGTGGCCATCCTATCTTCCTATTGACATATTCCTGCTTATTGAAAGTACTGCAAAATTCTATTTTCCACAGTCTTTCTTATAATAAAAAATCTAAGAAATCAATCTCTCCCTATAAGCAATTGAATAATATCACATTTTCTGATGTTTCATCTTATGTTCAATTTATAGAACATATTTGAAGAAGGGGGGGGGGGTGCAGTGTTTAGCGCCGTTGCTTCACACCTCTGGGACCAGGGTTCCATGTGTGTGGAGTTTGCATGTTCTCCCCGTGTCGTCGTGGGGTTTCCTCCAGGTACTCCGGTTTCCCCCCACAGTCCAAAAACATGCTGAGGCTGATTGGAGTTGCCAAATTTCCCATAGGTATGCACGGCGTGTGTGTATGTGTGTGTGCATGGTGTGTTAATGGTGTGCCCTGCGATGTGTTGGAGCCCCATCCAGGGTTGTTCCCTGCTTTGCGCCCGCAGCCTCCGGGATTGGCTTCGGACCACCCTGCACCGCGGAATGGGATAAGCGGTTACAGAAAATGGATAGATGGATATTTAAAGCAGCTGTTTAATAGTGTTTTTTCCATTTTGCAATATATTATTACAATGGATGATCACTGCAACACTTTAATTTACTGGTTCCTAGCTATAGGTACATTTGGGGTTATTTAACGGGGGGCTTCTGTAATGTATATAATGTCATGGCAGTACTTTCTGTCACTTACAGTACTTTCTGACGACAGACTTGTTGTTGCTACTCTGACGATTCAGTTTAGGACCAGTAGGCTACCACCTTCTAGGAGAATGAGGATGGACTTGGACAGACTCCAAAATCGGGCTGTTCCCAATGAGTTTGCATGCAATTTGTGTTTCAAACTTGCAGACTTGGGTGCGACTGCTATGATGTGGGAAACCTTCAATGACAAAACCCTGAAGGTTGTTGAGGGTCGTGTTGGTGTTGCTGGTGTTCCCAGAAGGAGGTGTTGCTTCTTGCAGGGCTCCCTGTATATTATTGAGAGGAGTCACAGCCCACTGCTTGATGGCAGCTCTGGTCTGTACCGGGAACTGAGAAGCATGGTTTTGAGGGCTGAGGGCAGATAGGGCAGTGTTTATTAGAGGAATCTGGGAGAAAGTGAAACATCACCTATGGTCTAGCGACCCATGTCCTGCTTACAGAGGAATCAAAGCATTACACACATCTGAATCTGTTCCTCGGTGAGTCACAGTCAAGGTGGTGATGGAATGCTCCTTACGGATGACACTGCAATTATGACCCATTGGGTCAGCTACTCTGACCAGTTGTTTAAAGCTGATCCTCTGCCTAGGACAATGGACATCTCTGGGTCAAAAGTTCTTGAGACTGATCCTGCAATTAGCTGCAAACCACCCAATCTCC
Organism: Mormyrus iriodes; assembly: GCA_011763525.2. NCBI lineage: Eukaryota > Metazoa > Chordata > Actinopteri > Osteoglossiformes > Mormyridae > Mormyrus > Mormyrus iriodes. The sequence goes on along the minus strand of JAAGVU020000092.1, from coordinate 27,543,296 downwards.
ATCCATCCATCCATTTTCCAGAACTGCTTATTCCATTTCGGGTCGCGGGGAGTCCGGAGTCTATCCCGGAGACTGCGGGCGCAAGGCAGGGAACAACCCAGGATGGGGCGCCAACCCATCGCTGGGCACACTCACAC